>JAYJMJ010000309.1:3527123-3543973 GCA_036873875.1 Laminaria ephemera
CATAGAGCTCCTGAAGTGAGGAGCCTCAGAAAAAAAATGGTGAAGCTCTGCCGTACGAAGCACGTATGACTATTACAGCTTGGTCGGCTAGGTATTTACGGCTTGTGCTCACCTAAGCGGGCAATGGGGAGTAAACACAAGCCCGTTAGTAGCTGACTAGAAGTTGCTGGCTATTGGTAGTCGCCGACTACAAGTTGCCGACTAGTTGTTACTTGGGTTAGGTATTCCAGCTTGTGTCCGCCTAAGCGGGCGATGGAGGTAAGCACAAGCTCGTTGTAGCCCTTTTTCCACTGAGGAAAATGACCCCATACTATTTCCAAGTATTTTGTAGCGAAAGACATGGATGCATTTCTACAGAGGCTATCACAACCTTGTCAACGCCCCGGAACCGACATGCCTCATCATGGAGGGAAAACCCCTTACACTTCAAGGGGGAAAAGTGTCGAATAGAAGGGAAGATTTTCAGTGTCGACCACACGAAGCAATCCGAGCTGCTGAGGTAGGAGGTGCGTCCGAACTGCAATGGGACGCGTGCTATATACGATAGACGCCTGGTACGATAGAGGTAACATTTTTCGGCTAGAACGTTTCTGATAGACGGGGGCTCCTTATCCCAAAATTGTCGCAGTTTCGTTCTGTTTTTGGAAAAACTTTCGTTGTATACCTAGGCCATGGGATTGTTCATCGGGTAGTACTTTTATTTTTCCCCCCAAAAATCGTTTTTTTGGGGGGGAGGTACATAGGTTCCTCAAGTGAGGAGCCTCAGAAAAAAAACGACGCTCACCTCTACCGTACTATTAGTAGCATGCTACGATAGAGGATTGGGGTAGCGCTTTTAGGATATTTTTTTTTGTGAATGACGGGGGCTCCTTAACCCAAAATCGCCGGAACGTCGTTCTTGTTTTTCAATCTGAACTTTTTTTTTATATACCTAGGCTATGGGTTTGTTCATCGGGTTGCATTTTCCAGTTTGCTCAAAATTAGTTTGTGGGTGAGGTTCAGAGCTCCTCAAGTGAGGAGGAGCCTCAGAAAAAAACTATGAATAGGGCATCTCTATCGTAGCGTGTGAGATGATGTGAGATGCAGGGGGCTTCAAGACCCTCGTGCAGGATAGCGATATTCTTAAAAATTCTACTGCGCTCTCTTCCTATTAATAGACGCTTGACTGGATCGCGCTCGTCATTTTTTTGGTCGGTATACATGGGTCCCAAAACGGTTAAATGGCTGACAAAAAGGAAGCGTTTTCTTTCATTTTCAGAGGCTTCTCGATACAGTAGGGGTCCCTCTGTAGTGCCGGTTGAGTAAGTGCCGGTATCCCGCTATAGTGCCTGTGAAATCGCTTGGCACAGATGGGAATAACCAGTTTTGGCAGTATGCGGAGTGTGCCGGTTGCCGCTGTAGTGCCTGTATTTCCGGCTGGCACATACCGGCACTATAGAGGGATCACTGCTCTGTAGTGCATGTTTTTTTTTCCATCGGGAACAGCCTTTCGGCCTGTTTTTTGTGACTACGGGCTTGTAGACTTCTGGGAAATGAGCAAATGTAAGAACATTATCGTCATCATCGTTATCAGTGTGAGACGTATGCTGCGATGGGCAGTAAAGCTTACCACGTATTCGAGAAAAAGGTTGGGGCACACTGTGTATGAGACGAAATGGACTATGCCTACATTGATTAGGGTGTTTGCGATTTCCAACCTCTGTTGGGTTGGAAAAAATTTAAAAATAGTATTGAAACCGACGAATGTCATAACCCAAGAAGGCCAACCAACCCACGAGAAAAGTAGGTTGGAAAATAAAAAAAATGGCAGGAAAAACGTACCTGGTATTTCTCAACCAAAATTTTTCGCCGATTTTTCGTGGGTTGGGTTGACCTTGGATTGTGACGTTCGACGGTTTCAATACTATTTATCGTATGTTTTCCTACCCAACTCCTACCCAACCACACAGTTGGTAGTTCGCAGACACCGTATTGATTGGGTTTGGTTGGGTTAGGCAGGCTGTAGGGGTTAGGGGTGGGGATGCGGTTAGATATAATGCGAAGTGGATGTCAACCGTTTTCTCGAAGGAGTGGTGAGGTACCCTCGCGAAAGGGGCAATAGTAGCGCTTTTGGCCGAAAACGTTTCTGGATGACGGGGCTCCTCAACCGAATAACTAATAATTAGACGCGTGCTATGTGAGGAAAGTAGACTAAAAGCACCAGGTATTGCGCAACACAAGCGACAAGGAGTAGGCCCTTCTATACTCGATTTCCACCACATTCCCCCACACTATAAACCTGACATATATATCTCGGACTATCTCAGGAACCCCGATTGAGATGCTGCCAATTTTTACCTTCGACTCCATTTCCGGTATTGGACACAGCAGTATGCAATGATCGCATTGCTCTCATCGTTCCTTCTGGGTGTTTTTTTAAGTGTGTGCGTTTTTTGCAAGTTCTTGACAACGTGAGATAATTTCCCTTTTTTTGTGTAGATTTTGGGGATGAAGGTGAGAATCGAACCCACGATCTCACTCTTCAAAATCTCACGGCCTGCCGCTACGCCATTGTGAGGAAAGTAGACTAAAAGTATTGCGCAACACAAGCTGCACGGAGTAGGCCCTTCTATACTCGATTTCCAGCACAGCTACGATAGAGGTTTGCACTTCTTGGCGTTTTTTTTTGTGTTTCTGAATGACGGGGCTCCTTATATAAAACCCCAAAATCGTGGGGATGTCAATTCTTGTTTTGCTGTGTGATTTTTTTTTTTTTGTATACCTATGCCATGGGGTTGTTCGTCGGGTTGAAGGTTTAGTTTACTCAAAGTCAGTGTGTGGGTTGTGTGGGTGAAGTTCAGAACTCCTCAAGTGAGGAGCCTCAGAAAGAAACTGTTGAACCTCTATCGTTGAATGTGTCAATACGAAGTACCGTTGAAATAATATCACTGTCTTTTTATCTCGCTGTGTTTTCCAATGGTATTCGTTGTGTGCCTAGACCATGGGGTTGCTCATTCTGGTTGGGCGTGTTTTTAGTATTTTTGTCTAAAGTCATTTCGAGGGTGAGGTATAGAGACTCCCTGAAGCTGTTCTTGTTCGTACCCGGTACGCTGACGTTTCGTTTTGCTTTCCTCTTATTTATTTCTGGGATTTATCTTGGTTTCTCCTGTTTCACAGTCTGTGACCACCACAGAATTTATGTGTCTCGAGGATGAAAAATCAGGACGACGGACACACTGGGTGTTCTGATGATGTCGTTGGGTGGAAAGGACGGATTAAATGTGAAAACCAGACACACGTGAGGACAAGACTGGGTACACGTGAGGACGTGAGGACCCATGCTATGGTGGACCTGCCCCCTTTTGTTTCTGAGGCTTCTCACACGAGGAGCTCTCTATGCCCCACCCCAAAAACTGATTTTAAGAAAAATGAGAGTGCAACCAGGTGAAAAATCACATGGCTCGTAGGTATACGAAAAATAAAAAACATATCGCAAAACACAAGAATGATAGTCCGACGATTTTGGGTTAAGGAAAGCCCCGTCTTTCGGAAAACATTTTTTGCCAAGAAGTGCTGTTTTACGGAGGACCATAACCATAGTAATCAGGACCCACGATATACACGAAAACCTGTATATTATGCTGTTATCAACAACCATATTTGGTCCTGATTACTGTGTTCCCCCGTAAAACACCTCTGTGGTGGCACGCGTCTGAGGACCCTGAAAAGATTAGGTGACCCTCTACAGCAGTGATACACATTATTATTAGACATTTCCCAACCATTTTGCCCCATGGCACGTCGTGGCGCGTTTTTCGGCCTTTATTTCGTATGGGTTAGGGTTAGGGTTATAGGGTTAGGGTTAGGGTGGGTCAACCATGGCTACGCCAAAAAACACAATAATGTGCAACCCGCGTCGTTAATACTATTAATAGTATTAATACTATTAATAGTGCTATTAATAAGAGGGTTGAGGGGTGCGTTTGTGGCTCGACGTGTATTGCTCGTTGATACCAGGTAAAGACGAAGCCAGTTATGAAATACCTGGTAGTTGCCTTACTTGGCCACCACTATTGATAATAGCTACGTAGCCGTGCCGGGAAGTTCAGCCGACTCATAGCCCTCTCGATTTTCGAGTTCCGTACATGTCTATCACCCAACTATTAATAAGTACTATCCTTGAAGTTGAGCCAACTCACAGGCCTCTCTTTTTTAGAGTTTTACCGTATATGACAGTGTCTATCGCACCCCCTCGGGCGAAATTCAACGACGATTTTCTGGACGACCGGTAAAGTTTAAATGCCAAGCGACGCGTCTAACGAGATCTTCCGAAAGCCGTCATTTTCATTGTGTGCCCCCCTAGTTTAGGAGGAAATCGGCTCTGAAAATCATCCTAGGGGGCGTGTTATACACTCG
Organism: Laminaria ephemera; assembly: GCA_036873875.1. Taxonomy (NCBI): domain Eukaryota; class Phaeophyceae; order Laminariales; family Laminariaceae; genus Laminaria; species Laminaria ephemera. Next base: position 3,531,519 of record JAYJMJ010000309.1, read on the forward strand.
TCATATACGGTATGTCTACCGGCCGTATCTAAATAGTAAGCCAGTTTGTTGGCTTACTTGGCCACCCAACGAAAAACTAGCCGTGGAGTTCAGCCAACTCACAGCCTCTGTTTTTTGGAGTTGGAACTAAAAACTAAGCCAGTTATTAATTGTTGGCTTCATTCGCCACATAACTACAGTAAATGCGTGACCTCGAAGTTCGGCCAACTCACAGCCCTCTCGTTTTGAGAGTTCCATACAATGTCTTCCCGTTTGTTTTCATTTTTGTCGAACCGTCTTGTTTCACTCAGTTTTTGTTCTTCCTGTGAGTACCTCTTCTCCTTCCTCCCTGCGTTCCTTTTCCCCTCTTTCTTTGCAGTTTTCGTGTTCCGCTTTGTTTGTTCTTCTATCTTATTCTTCTTTTCTTTCTTCCTTGCAAATCTATTCTGGTGTGCTGGCTTGCATATGTTCCGCCCTCGTATTCATTGAGGTTGGCATTGCATGGCCAAATCACCTTGCTATATTTGCGATGTGTATTTCTGTCTTGTAGTTTGTGACCGCAGAGCTCGTCTCTCTACGAGACATCGGCACGGACACTGGTCGTGCTGGATGTAGATGGGTGGAAAGATCAGCTTTAATGTGAAGAACACACACAATAGATGTGGCCTGTTGTGCTGTTATTCGAATCACATAACATTTTTATAAAAAATTAAAATACAGTTCAGCTGTGAGGTCGAGGATTTCGTCGAAACTCATATTTGCGAGCTGTGTGTGATACTCCGATCGCACGTGTTACGGGATGTGTATATCCTCATGAAGGATTATACGTCGGCGACTCCCCTTTGGTATTGTATGATATGATATCATATGATACCCCAACCCTCTGGGGAACTCAAGGTCGGCAGGGGCAGTCGCGCGGCTCTGCCGCGTGTCTGCCGCGTGTTTTGGTGGCAGTAATAACATATAAACCGGGCGGCCGAAATCCGAAAGGCCAGCCTCGAGCAATCAGACCAACGACCGGCACGAAGTTGTTGTCTGCCCGTCCTGCATTTAGGTCTCGTCCCTCATTTTTATGTAATATGATGTTCGACGATGTGTGTAGCGTTGGACATGTAAGTGTGGTTGTGATTCGTGATTGGATCTCCTGTGCTGTACACCGCACACTGCACGCAAACACACGATAGCACCGTGATAGCAGCCACAAAGGCAAATAGGCTTGAAGCGCGGCTTCTGTTGTACTTTGTGTACTGGTGCGACTGCGTGGCTGCTTTTGAAATCCAGAGGTAGTGTGGGTTTCCATCGTCCTGCGCGGCATGCGCGTTATTCCCAATTCGAAACCAATTGCACCGCTCTTGATGAGACTGCGTTCCCAGGATCACACACACGACTACGCACACAGAAACACCATTCGTGGCTGTTTCAAAGAGAAGGACTTGAAGCGCGGTTGTTGTACCGTGGCCACCATTAAGTAAAGACCTTCAAGGACGGTGTTATACCGATGCAGAGAGAAGCTGAAATTTTGGGTTTCCATGATAAGGCCGAACACAATCCCGTGAAAAAACAGTCAGATCGCGCGACTTTGGACGCCCAGAGCACGCGCAACGGAGCTCGGCTGGCCCCCAGACGTGCAGCGTAATGTACCGGCGGGGCCCATGCTTGCCCCGCAGCCGACAACGCGAGGAACGACCGCCGGCTGCAAGAGAAGAGCTTGCAAATGTGCAAAAAATATGCATACCTGGTACTTGATTTTATATTTTTCAGGTGTATACATCCCTTATTTATACGTAAATGAAAGCCTGTTTTGAATGTTGGATGTTTTAGGTTTTGTCTGTGTGTAATAGCAGCTGATGCATACCTGGTATTCCGAAGGAGATGCATATCGCTGGCACTACCTAGGGGTTGGGGGTACACAGCAACCGCAGTATATATGTATGTAAGTGCGAAGTGTGTTGTCTCCGGCCTGCCTCATTGTATGATATGAGTACGTATATTTGTCAAACTCGCGTTTGTTTTCGGACATATCTCTTCGTACGCGCACTTTTAGCCAAAACGCTAAGGGGGTCGACACATCTCGGCCGTCAGGTCACTGTCGTCGAGGTTTGGGCGCGATCCGTGCAGTTTGTCACGCGTGGCAAGCTCTCAAAGCTTTTTTTCCCGCGGGCGTGAATAAGACAAATCCCCGGGGTTTCCCCGGTATTTCTGCATGAGCTACCCCCTGAGTTTCTGCATGAGAGGCAGTTTTTTACTTGTGTAAGATTTTTTAGTTTTTTGTGCAAAGATCGCAGCCCAGATGACAGACAACAGACGACATGTGGAGAGCACAACGCTACGACCCTGCCGCCCAGCAGCAGTCCTGCCGCCAAGCAGCAGCAGCCTGCAACACTATGCGTGTGTGACTGCTGTGGCTAGTTGGTTTTATCGGAGCCTGCGATGCTTCACCCAAACACGCCGAACAGGCCACCACCTCTCTGAGCTGCTGCTGCTGAGTGACAGGTGACAGGTCGATGTAAAGTGCCATTCTGGACGGCAATGTAAGGACAGTTTGAAATTCGCATTGGTACCTAAACGGTCCTTATATTTCCGTGCAGATTGGTGTACGTCGTAACTCACGAAATATTTTTTACCTGGTAGTTGTTTTTGCCAAGATCGCAGCCCAGATGAGACAACAGACAACATGTGTGGAGTGCACAACGCTACGACCCTGCCGCCCAGCAGCAGCAGCCTGCAACACTATGCGCGTGTGGCTGCTGTGGCGAGTTGGTTTTGTCGGAGCCTGCGATGCTTCCCTCGAACACGCCACCACCTCTCTGTGCTGCTGCTGCGATGTGACACAGGTCGATGTAAAGTACTACTCTGGACGTAAATGTAAGGACGGTTTGAATTTCACATTGGTACCTAAACGGTCCTTATATTTCCGACCAAACGACACTGCTTGCTGGTGCTGGGTTGCTGTTCTCTTCCGGTGTAAGTATCAGGCAGACCGCAGCAGCAGCACACAGTAGTACAGCAGCGCGGTGCGATTCTCGCGGTCAGCAGTCAGCAACGTATGATACCTTCCTGCTGTTTGTTGTTGTCGGCATTTGCCTGTACACCATGAGGCAACACTGACGCTTACATGTTGTGTGTCACACGTACGTACGTGTGGTGTGCATGTTCGTGTGGATGATCTGGCTCCAAAACAAAAAAAAACTAAAAAATAGAGATATTTTGATGTTTTGGTAAAATGGCGACACGTACTAGGTACGACTTTGAATTTGAGATTTGAGGACACAGGTTCAAATCCCGCCGAAACGTCGCTTCTTTTTTTTTGTCATGTTTTTCAAATGTTTGTGTTGTATCATAGTGCCGTTTGCCCGCTACAGTGCTTGTGAAATCGGTTGGCACAGATGGGAGCAACCAGTAGTGTCAGAATTGGGAGTGGTGTCGGTTGCCGTTATAGTGCCGGTGTTTCCTGCCGGTACATACTGGCACTATAGAAGGACCACTACTGCTACCAGGTATACTTGTTGGATGCTATCATTTCGTTCTTGCGCCACTCCCCTAAGCACTTCCCGGAGGGGAACCTTGTATTATAGTATCATACGCACCTGTATATTGCCCTGGACTGCAGCAGTATCACAGCAAGCAGGGGGCTGTTTTTTTGTTTCCCGGGGCGGATGAAAGGTGCAAGGGTTTCGTAGCGTGCTTGTGGCTTTATTGCTTATCTTATCTTTACATGATACATGATTTGGCTACTAATTTTGATGGCGACGAGCACAACAATGAACGGCAAGTTAACGCGATATTTTCAACCATCCGTCCATTTACTCGTAAACTACTGCTGTCTGGTGTAAGCGTAAACGCGCAGCAGCAGCAGCAGTACGAGTGGTTTCGATTCATGCTGCGCGCATGTCGTACATGTCCTTTCTTGTTGTATAATATACCAGGTCATCCCTTACCCCGGCAGCCCAGGCTGCGTTGTGTGGCCCTCAAGTATGATGTACTGCTGTACTCGTGTAATCGTCTTTTCTTTTCGTCACTTCGTCCCCTCTGGCCTGAAGTCCCAAAGGTGCAGTAGGTTATTGATTGTTCGCCTGTTGGTGCTCCTTCGTTCCCCCGGAAGAGACTATGTGATAGTGACATGATATGATGATTTTAATATTTTGGATTAAGATGATGACGGTGTTGATCAAAGATGTCAGGAGTCGGCAGTTTAAGCTTGTGACGGATGGCCGTCTAGACGTAATATACTAGTTGTAGTGTGGGATACCCTAAAGGTGGGACTGACGGCGCCCAAAACTGCCGTCTCTTGACATGTTTGGTGTTGGTGGTGATGATGATTGATATGATGGACATGATGGCATGTTGTGTCTCTCCGGGCACGCTTGTCGCGCCCCTAGACCCCAGTAGAGATCTGCCGCTCGCTGTGGTCTGGGGCCGCTCGCTGTGGTCTGGGGCTGACCCAATCGAGTTGTTTGTTGTGGTTGATGTCACCTTAGCTCGTCTCGCCGTAGTTGGGCCCGGGGTTCTCGAAATGAAAAGGCACAAGGAGTCTGCTACTCTGTACCGGTAGGCATTGTAGGAAAATGAAACCGAACGAAACCCAGTCGGGCTACCAAGACTACAGCCACTTCCACGACCAATTGTACAATTGACAAAACACAAAAAAGTTGGGCTGTGAGTTGGCTGGCGTTGACTGGCGGCTAGTAATTCGTTGGGTGGCAAAGTAAGCCAACCAACTGACTTGTTTCTTTGGATATCAAACACATTATTGCGAGCAACAAACGCATCAGTCAAGATACAAAACCGCAGAACTCTGCAATTTTTCGCAAGGAGCTAACTACTGTTACTATCATATCATACCTAGCCAACCAGACTAGGGCCTACAGTAGTAATAACCCGTCGGAGACTTCTATTAATAGTCAGCCAACTCGCAGCCTTATTATACAAAAATATCTGGACACATGTATTCCCAACGTAACAAGAGATGGTACGCACGTACGGCAGTTGCAGTGTCGGGAGTCAGGCCTGGAAGTGGATGAAAAAGTGCTATACGAGGGGGCGCGTCTTGAGATGTTGTTGGTTGTTGGTATGCCTGGTATTTATGTCTTACCTTACCTGGTATATAACCTGGTACATATGTCTTACCTTACCAGTTTGAACACATGGTCTACTGGTACACTGCTATGAGTTACTGCTATTATATGAACACATTCGTTGGTACTGGTTTACTACTGGTTGACTACGTGCTTATTACGACTAGTGCCGCTTGTCCCATATGCTGTATATTAACACAGCGATACTTGTTCCATTATTTGACTTTACTGGTATCCTGTTGGTACCACTGGTACTACTGGTCCTGTTGTTGCCCGTCGCACAGGGCGAGGACAAAGCAGCGCAAGTCACCCCGACGCGATCTCCTGCGCGCCTCCGATTGCGAACAACTGGTGCCTGATGCCTGATGCCACAAACGCGTGCGCAATATCTTTTCATGTTTCCCATAATTTCCGACACTTGTACCCGTACGGTTAAATACAAAAGTTGCGTTACTGCAACTACACGTTCGATACTACGTAAATACTACCTGGTAAGTCGTATGATTAGTTCGCACTGCTGTGAGTACCAATTTTACTTCATGGTTCTATGGTATCGTTTTCTCCTTTAGAATAGTTGAAAATAGTTTTCCGCTAGAAGGCGCCTCCCCCGTCTCCCCCCCCCTCCCTCCTCCCCTTACCGCCCCACCCCCATCCCGTCCCGTCCCCGCCGCAACCAAACCCCGCGACGACGACACGTGTCATTCTATCATATATTCCGCGCTCGCTCTCCCCACAGGTTGGTCCGGCGACGAGCGTCCCCGGAGGCCTTCCCGCGAGCCCGGGGCGGACCCTAGTCTTCGTCTTCCGGAACCGCAACCTCTACGTGACCGTCAAGTCTCGCGACGTGTGCGCCGCCCTCGTGGCGCTGTTCCGCCCCGCCGGCGGGCCCGCGTCCCACGCCTCTCCGCCGTCGGGAGGGACCGCGCACACGAGTGGGGACGACGCAGACTCAGCTGCTGCCGCCTCCTCCGGGCGCAACCGCTACACGTCGCCCCTGAGCCCGTCCCCGGGGCCGTCGCTGTGGGCGGGGCGTCAGCAAGCGAGAAGGGTCTCGGAGAACGCGCCGTCCTCGCGGGGGCATGAGCTGTTCGGAATGGGCCAGAGCGAGAAGAGCGGGTTTGGCAACAATGTTAGGCGGGCTGCGAAGGGCGCGGACGACGGGTTCGGGGCCGGGAATGGTTATGCCGGCGGTGGCGGTGCGGGTAGGAGGGCCCGACACAACGGCATGCTCAAGAGGTCGGCGAGCTACACCGCGGGGCCGGAGTCGCTCGACATGGAAGGCATGTCGACGTCCTCGAGCGACGGCGAGGAGATGATGGAGTCGACTGCTACCCGCGGCGGTGGTGGTGGGGGTGGAGGCGGTGGAGGCGCCGGCGGCGGACCCGTGCAATCACATCAGCAGCAACAACAGCGCGCGCCGTCTGGAACCCCCCCGCGTTCGGGCAGGTCCGGGCGGTCACCGAACAGCCCGCACTCGTCGGAGTCGCCAGACGCGATCATGAGGTCCAGGATGATCGGCTTCGGCTCTGCGGACCTCGGAATGGACGACAAGCCGAAGCGGACCGGGAGGACGTCCTCGATCAGGCCTCCGTGGGCGAGGTTCACGGACAGCGATAAGAAGACCCCGGCGGCGGCGGCGGCAGCGGCGGCTCGCTTGAGAAACGCTGGGATCGATGTCGAGGACAGGATGGCTGCAGCGGCGTTGGCCGAAGCGCGGCAGAACAACGCGGGCGCCGGCGCCTTGTCGGCCCATCCGCCTGCCGTCTCCGCGGCTCCTCCGCCGGCGGCCGCAGTGACGGCGGCGTCGGCGGCGGCGGCCGCGGCGATGGTGATGCCACCGGAAAAGCGCGCTGCCGAGGGACCAATAATCGTGCCTCTAGGGCGGGACGGCTCCAGCCCCCTGGCGGTGCGCATTGAAGACCGCTTGAACCTGGAATCTCTCCGTCGCCCGGCCACCGCTCCCGCGGGCGTGGGGGGGGCGGGTATGGCCGCGGCGCCGGCGCCGACGGCCAATTTCGAGGGACGCAGGCCGTCGACGCGGCAGGGGCAGGGGGGGGAACCGCCTCCTGGGTACGCGCACGCGCATGCGCAGAAGGCCAAGATGAGGGCGAACACGTCGTCGCCGCCGCCTCCGCCACCACCGCCGGGAAGGCAGGGCGGCGGCAAGGCGGGCGGCCCGCCGTCGGCTCCGGTGCAGTCGCGACCGAGGGTGAGCAGCGCGCCGCCGGCGGAGACTGCTCCTCCCCGGCGAGAAGCACCACCGACCGGACCGTACCAGAACGAAATCGAGAACGTGTTCGCGTTTTCTCGCCGGTCGGACACCAGTCCACCCCCTCCAGTCCCCTTCCCCACCCCCGCGCCCTCCCCCGCCCCCATCTCTGCGCCCGCCGCCGCGCGTGCGCCTGGGATCGCACCAATGCATAAGCCTAAGCCTGCGCCTGTGCGCTATACTGCGCCCGCGCCCCCGGCTGCGGCTGCGCCTACACCCGCTTCTGCACCCGCACCCGCACCTGTGCATGCATCTACGACTGTGCGCGCGCTTGTGGCCAGTCCACCGCGAGGGCGGGAAGAGCAGAGCGATGCACCCTTCGGGGCCGCGCGGGTAATCCCACCGATGCACAGGCCCCTGTCGGCTTCGCAGCAGCGGCAGCAGCAGCAGCAGCAGGCACAGCAGCAGCAGCAGCAGCAGGCGCATGAGCAGCAGCAGGGGCAGCAGCAGCAGCAGCAGCAACGACAGCTGCAGCGCCAGCAGCAGCAGCAGGGGGTAGAGGCGGCGGTGGCACGAGAGCTGGTCGGGTCAGTCTTTCGGGACAGCAGCTACGAGAGCAGCCTCTCTCCGCCGAAGTCGAGGTACGGGCCCGCGAACGGGGCGCGCATGGTCGGGGGGGGGGTGGGGCGCAGCGGCGACGGCGGCGGCGCAAATGGATTAGGGTTTGGCCGCAGCGCATCAATCGACAGCCTTGAGGAGGACGGGTCCTTTCACGGCTACAGGCGCGTCGGCGATTCGGGGACTCTGGCGAGCTACGTGGGCGAGGGGGTGGCGCCGGCGGCAGCGGCAGGTATCGCAGCGCCAACTGTGTATTCGACTGTTTATGTCGGCGGGCGGCCGACGCCCCGGGGGGGAAGTGCACAAGATCGAGGGGGGCTTAGGAGGGGGGTTGTGGATGAGGAGGACGACGAGGAGGACAAGGAGGAAGAGGAAGAGGGGGGAGGTTACGGTGGGGTGCCGATCGCGGGCGGGAGCCCTCGGATGGGCACGCCTCGCCCTGGGGGAAACCTGGCTGCAATGCGCGACCGAGACCGAGCTGTTGTGGCCGAGATAGAAGCGGCTACTGCCGCTGCTGCTGCCGCCGCCGCCACTGCTGCTGCTGCTGCCGAAGTTGCTGTTGCGGCGGCTGCTGCTAATACTGCGAGTCCTAGTACTGCGCGTGCTAATACTGCGCGTGCTAATACTGCGCGTGCTAATCCTGCGGGCGCTGCTGCTGCTGCGGATGCTGCTGCGGATGCTGCTGCGGATGCGGATGCTGCTGCTTCTGCGGATGCTGCTGCTGCGGTCGCTGCTGAGGACGATCTGGGCGACGAAGCGGACAGCGCGGACGACCTGCTTGTGACAAGGCTGGACTCGTTCGGGCCGCCGACGTTTGACAATGTGGTGAGCAAGCTAACGATCGAGACGGCCAGCTCCCACGAGTTTATCTCTCCGCTGGAGGCGGGGAAGGTTGTGCGGGTGGCGGACGCCCTCCCCTTCGCGATGACGCCGGCGGCGGTGGCGGTGTTCAGCAGCAGGGGGAGCCGAGGGAGCCGCGGTAGTTACAGCAGGCGCGGCAGCGGGGCGACGGAGTGCACGTCCCCCGACTCTCCGCCCGGCGGCGCGGTCGGGGAGGTGAGGGCCACGGTTTTCCACGCCACCGGTGGCGGCGGCGGTGGCGGTGGCGGTGGCGGTGGCGGGGGTGGTGGCGGTGGTGCGAGGCCCATACCGCTCATGACCGGCTTACACCTCGGCGGCGCGGCGCAAGAGTCGCCCCGGGGGCCCTCCGGGTTCGAGGAGCTGTGGGCGGTCCTCGAGCCCGGGTGGGGCATCAACTCGTCCTTCGGGACGTCGATGACGCCGAAGGTGATGCTGCTGTCGGAGATCTACGAGAAGCTGCGCGGTTTTCGGGCGGCGGTGGCGGGCGTATGCGTGCGGGCGTGCGGGCCGGTTCTCGGCGACGTCTGCGGAAGGTGCGCGAAGGCGTGGGCGGTGCTGACCACTTCGTCGCTCCAGAGCGTCGCGGAGTCCCCGGGCCTGCGCAAGATAGCGGAGAGCCTTGGCCAGCTGATCAACGGCGTAGAGCGGTACGAGGCGAGCGCGGTGGTGAGGCGGTTCACGCTGCCCCTGATCGGGGCCGCGACTGCGTGGGAGGAGCTCCTCACCGCGGGGGAGGGGTGCGACCTACGGGACCCCTGCCAGCAGATCGAGTCGGCGATTGCACAGCTCCCGACAGAGGGAGGTCACGGCGGCAGCGGCGGCAACGGCAGTGGCGGTGGTGGTGGCCGCCAGGAACTGGGGGCGGGCGGAACCGGCGCGGGGGGACGGCGGGGCTCCGGCTCAGGGGATCTGCGGCTCCCGCCATGCCCGTCCTACTGGGCGAAAGGGCAGTTCGACCTGCTGACCCCCAACGGTCTCGCCGACGTGCTGACGCTGCTGCACGAGCCTGGACGGTTTGCGGAGCTCGCGCAGGTGGTGACCCGCTCGAGCGACGTGGGTCCCGCGAACCGGGAGTACAGCTTGGCGTGGGACTGCGTGCGGCAGGTGGAGGGGCCCGCCCTCGGGCGGGAGCTGCGGCGGGCCTTGGCAGCGACGCTGGTGGCCGCGGGGGAACACCCCCCGCTGACGAGGGTGCCGCCACCACCGCCGGCGTATCTGGCGAGGGGGCGGCTGACGGAGCAGATAGAAGCCACGATATTGCACCCTTTTCTGCCCCTGGGTATCGCAGGCATCGGGGGCGCGAGCGGGTGGGGTAAGACCGTGCTCGCGTCGGCGGTGGTGCGGGACGAAACGATGCGCTACCGATTCGGGGACCGCGTCTTCTGGCTGCACGCGGGTAAGGGGGCGCGAAACCGCCTGGTGTCGCTGCTGCAGACCCTGGCGGACACCGTGTACGCATGGCTGACGGAGGGCGAACACGGGTCGAAGCGAGGAGGGCGAGGGCGCGGAAGCAGTAGCGGTGGTGGAGGTGGCAGCGGCGGCGGTGGGAGGGCCGGCGGCGATGCGTCCGGCAGGTCTTCCGGCCCCAGCGTGCGGGAGCCGGTGCGTTTCCGCGATCAGGACCAAGCGGTGAAGTACGTGGCGGGGCTATGTCGCGTTCCCCTGCTGGCCGGGCTCCGCTGCCTTGTGGTCTTGGACGATGTCCATGAGAGGGAGGTGGTGGACGCGCTCTGGAAATCGGGCTGCCAGCTGCTGGTCACGAGCCCCGTGGAAGGGCTCCTCCAGGCGGTCGGGGCTGAGGTGACGATGGCGGAGCCCCTGGGGATCGAGGCCGCGATGCAGGTTGCGGCGGGGGCGGCGGAGGAGGTGACGCTGTGCCCGGAAGCCGACCGTCTAATGCGGTTGTGCTCGGGCTGTCCGCTTGCGCTGGCCATGTCGGGCGCGATAACGCAGGCGGCGCTCGGCGCGGGAATCGAGACCAGGGAGTGGCGGAAGCCGTCGCTGGCAACCCCGGCGGCGACCGGCGGACAACACGCCGCTAGGGGTCTAGGGGGGGGATCGGGGACGGGGCTCATCGGGGGTGGGTGGTCCCTCGGTATCGGGAGCAAGTTCAGCAACCTGGCGGCTCCTGTGGGAGCCTGGGTGGAGCAGGTTGTGGTGGGGACCTCCTCGGGTCCGAGCCGGCAGCAGCAGGCCGGCGAGGCTCCGTCGGAGCAGAAGGGGCGGCCGGCAGCCGGAAGGGCGGGGGGTGTCGAGATGGCCGACCGCTACACGGACGGGCCGGCGCCCGCTCCGCCTCGACTTAGCCTGGAGGCGGCGGTGTGGGCGGATCTGGCGCACAGGGTCGACAGCGCGCTTGCCTCGCTCCTGCTCAACCGCTCCTTGAAGGAGATGCTCGCGGACGCTGGCCCGGAGCACGAGTTGCCTGTGCGTGAGCTGATGGCGGTGTTGACCGAGGTGAGCGTTATATACGCGGCCGTTTGTTTTTGCTTTGTGCGTTGTACATAACTCTTGCGTCGTCGCGATAATTATTTTGCGGTTTTCGTGGTATTTTACGTCGTATAAAACGAAAGTGGTGCGGTACATACACTGTTGCTGTTGTTTGTATGCGTATAATGGAGCAACGGCGGAGCTGGTTTTGAAGGTCCCGCACTCGCACTACTACGGAGTATATTCCACAGGTATATTTTTTGGCTGCTTATTGCTTAATACAACGCGGCACGAGCCGGCTTCACCCTTCCATGGTGCTGGTTTGTTTCTTGTGAGGAGATTTATGTCTTGGTAGGCGTAGAACGAGCTGAAACAGCTGCTGTGATGGTGGGTACCCTCCCTGGTTGATGTTTTGTACCAGGGTATTGCATTGTATTGTACTGGTATTGCATTGTATTGGGTGTGCTCGTGTCGAATAAATGTTTCCAGTGGTGCTGCTGCTGCTGCCGCCGCCGCCGCTGCCGCTGTTGCTATATACCAGGTATAATATACATGTACTGCTGTTTTCAAAGGTCTACACATACAATACTTTTATTTTTCATGAATACAGCACGGCACGAGCTGTTTTCGTGTTTCGGAGGTGCAGGTTTATTTCAATCGAGGAGGCGTAGTACACCCTATAGTTAATAGTTAAAACTCCTACTTGTGGTGTTGGTGGTGGGTGCCCTCCCGCGCGAAGTGTTGTATTGTCTTGTGTGCTCGTGTTGAACAAATGTTTCTAGTGGTGCTGCTGCCGCTGCTGCTGCTCTTGCTGCTGTGTTTTCTTGTCTCGTGTGTTCGACCAGCGTTGCACGGGCGGTTAGATTGGGGCTCGATCGTGCGTGCCTTCCGCATGCACCATGTACGTAAAATTTCAGACTTTGGACCCCTTCCTTTTGAAGTTTCATTGGAGATCTCACGGCGTTGCTATAGTTCGTTCGCCTCCATGGTATAATTGTCACCTTTTTGTCTGGTATTATTCTATTTTTTCCAGAGAGCGGAGTAGTTTCGCCTGGCTCGCCTGCCCCGCGTGCTTGGAGTGGCTGCGTCCCCCGCCCTTCTTTTGACCACGACGTACGCTATGATATGATGGATTGCGTGATGACGATAGATACCCAATGCACGGCACACAAAAAACAAGCAAAATGTTATGTGAAAGTGAGCTTGATGTGTTCCGAGCTCACTACAAACCGTGTTGCTTCTCCCCCCCCCTGCCGACCAAACCCTCCCCCCCATCGTTGCCG
>JAYJMJ010000309.1:3576772-3587929 GCA_036873875.1 Laminaria ephemera
ACATGAACTCTTCGGCGCTGTCACCTAGACTCATGTGACCTTGTCCGGAACGAGGAGGGCTGGTCGTGGGTTGTCTCAATCTCGAGATCGAAGGTCAATCGTGGTCGATGGACAACGCTGACCGAGGCTTGATGAAAATTGATTAATTGGGCCGCTTGACTAAAGAACCATATATACATATATTTTTTTTCATTTCAGCAAACAATTCTAAAAAAAAGTTTGGGAATTTTTTGCTAAAGATCGGCTTGCCATAAGCACCGGTCTAACGTGGAGTTTGCGCTCACACGAGCACGCGTCGACAAGGAAGGTTAAGGCATCGCACGCGGTGAAAACATGAAGAAGGCACCTCGACACTCTTGTTTGGCGGACGGGGCCTATCTATTGCTCTTGATCCAACGAATCAATCCGTGACGTCTTGCTGCCTAAAACCCATAAGGCAGGCGCGTGTTGATAGCGCGAGGCAAGCCTCTCAGCGCCCTTCCAAACCGACACGGGTTTGCGGAAACATTCTGCCGCCACGAATCCAGCCTACAACTGGAGTACATATATAGCGAGGCGTCAACCGGATACGAAAACGACAGCGGCGACAACCCTGACCTTTGAGTGGGAGAGCTCGTCCATGTTGAGGGTTAGAGGTACGAGAGTGTGCACACGCTCCTCCATCTCCTCCTCCTCGCTGTACGGCAGCGTCACGCCAACATACTCCCCCAGGGCGCGCACGATCTTCCAGTCCTGGCGGGCAATTCCCGGCGGGGGGAACACCATGGCCGACCTGCGCGGAATATAAGGGGGGCGGTGCGGTATCGGAGCGCGGACGGGGTAGAAGCACTGATGTCAGGAGGCAGCATTTTTGGGCGACGTCAGACACATCTTTAGGAGCTCCCACGCTGAAACTAGTATATTTTGTCTAGACCGCCGTCCGTTACAGGAGCTCCCACGCTGAAACTAGTATATTTTGTCTAGACCGCCGTCCGTCACAGGCCTAAAATGCTGTCTCCTGGCATCTTTGTGTAAAAACGGGCAAAAAACATGGGGGCGGCCCGTCGGCAACTCCAGGTCAAGACGGAAATGATGCCGGCGACCACCACAGGTCTTGCAACGCAAAATACGCATGGGCGTCGTGTGATTGGCCTACAAATAACTCCTATCAGGTACGTACCACTCTGTCGGAAAATGTAAGGATCGTTTGGTGCTCATACTAATACCCAAACGGTCCTTAAGAGTGGTACGCGCTATATACGAGGGCGTGGGCTATTTCGCGCTGACGGTATTCCCAGCGGCTCATTGCTTGCCTACCGCTGTGAATATGTCCTCGTCCACCCCGAGCCCCGTGTATACGAACGCGTGTACGGGGGCGCGGGGCTATGCAAGGTTGATAGTTCCACCTGTGGTTCGGTCTTACGCGTGTACTGGTTTTTATTTGCTCCGAATACTATTTACATTCTGCACCTGCGTCACCCTGTACGTTGACACCGCACGACTACTATAAAACATACCTGGTACGCCGGTTTGCCAACGCATTCCTCTTTTCGGCGCAAGCGGGTGAGTTTTATCACAAAAGCGACGGACAGTTTTTACGCTCTTCGCGACTCTCAGCAACGCCCGGGACGCCGACCAATCGCTAGACCCGGGCCGGCAAAAACACGTACTTGGCCGTCCGCACTCGCACAAACATCGGTAGCACCCATAGGTTAATATTGTCGCGCATTTCAAAAGCCTCGTACCCTTGGCAATTTCAAGTTTGTTCTCCATGTTCCGGTTCCACTGCGAGGTGGTTACTTGCGCTCGCTCACCCGTCTTGTTGCACGCACCTCGAATTTAGACATGCAAAAAAATCGTATGTAAAAAACGTCAACTGACGCATGCACCTCACCTCTGCGGTCTGCCCTCGGTGTTCACGTAAATCGCTTCCTTTTCGACGAAGGTGGCGCCGGGCAGCAGCACGTCGACCTCGCCCAAGTTTTCATCGCCGTGTGTCCCCTGTTTACATATGAAATAAAAAGACAACCCAGCTGTGAGATCGATAACTTCGTCGAAACTCATATTTGCAAGCTGTGGCGAGCATCTCAATTTACACATAAGCCCACCGGTGGAGATACCAGGCGAGACAAAACCAAGGACGCACTCCGAATTCCAGGGTCAGTTTTTATATCAATACGGGAAACTGTCATCGTTGCCGGCAGCAGAGACGCCTATCGAGAGACACCCTTCCTAGCTGCTGACTTCATCTCAAAACGCATCGCACGACCTAGAACGAGGGATGAGCGAAACCGCCCCGCCAGTACCCGCAACGGTTTTTACCATATTACTTCCGCACAAACGCGTAACCCCCGCCCCCTTCATCCTCCTATCAAAATCTGTACAGCGAGCTCAAACCATCATCAAAAGGTGACGCAAACAAAAAAACTTTAGTTAGTTGACTTTACGTCAGCGGCTGTCGTTGTGCTTCCTTCATAAAAAGAACCACCGGAAATTGCTGACCGCACTCGCTACTACAAAACATCGAAGCAACACAAACACCGACGCATTTGCTGACCGAAGTCGCTACTGCTCAGGGCGAAGCAAAACAAACACCGGCATCTGATGACCGAAGTCGCTACGAACTACAACACTGTTACCTCGTGCGTCACCAAATGTGGTGCACTCTTATCATACCAGATCATGAAACAATAACCCCAAATTCTCTCGTTTCCAAACAAAACTACAGATTACGCCGCTACAGGCTCCCTATGCGGTGTAATTTTCTCTTTACCTGGTAAACCACCGACTTTCCGGCCTGCTTGAGTTCGGTTGCCAAGGCAGAGTCGGAGAGGTCCACCAGGTAGAACGTTTCGGCGACATCGGCACGCGCGGGGCCTTTTGGGAGAGGGTCCAGGTGCAGGGCGGTGAGCCCCACGTCGTTAGCGTGCGAGCTGACAAGGTGCACGCAATCCTTGGATTCCCCAGCCTTGTGGAGGAGCGGTAGACATCAGCGGCGGATTTAGGGGGGGACGTCAGACAAACGCGGCAGATTTGAGGGCGGGGGGGGGGTAAACAAACGGGGGGGGGTTGAAGGGGAGGGGGGGGGGTAAAACACTTACAGAGTAACGCTCGTGTTTGGCGAAAGGCACGTAGTTTGGAGGAAGCGGCTGGGATGTAAATACTCTATGATATGCACTACCTTTGCCTTTGTATGGCGAAACACCGAACGCCCTTTCCAAAGGCTGGAAACCCTACATGTAAACGAATAAACGTCGCCACATACAATATGCACCTCTATCGCTTTTGGCCGCACGACACGGCTGTACATTCTCCGAATCCCCGAAAAGAGATCAACAAAAACGAGATAAAGAAAAGAATGTGGCCGCTAACTATCGATGAGCAGTCCGGAACGCGGAAGGAAACAAATGCAAAAGCGGCCTGCCGAGCAACGCGAGAACCGATCACGCACAAGAGCGCTTTACTTTTCTATTTAGCACACGGTTCGTTCAATCGCATTATACGATGTACGCCGCGGGGAGGCAGCGCGGAGCTCTCCCACCCACCTTGGTCTGGGCGTTGAGGCTCTTTAGAAGGCTTACGATGGACGCCGCGTCGTCCCTCTCGAGAACGGCCGAACCGTACAGGATCAGCGGCTTCTCCGCGGCGGCGAGAGCTTCGCAGAAAGGGTGGTTTCCGTTGGCAAGCTCCACGAGAGCCGCCGGTGTAAGACCGAGGTTTTGGTGGTCGTACGTGAGACGGACCGGCGCCCCGATGGTGCCCACCGTGAGGCCGCCGCGCAGCCACCGCTGGCGGATGCGGACGTTGAGCATGGTCGCCTCAAGGCGAGCGTTGAGCCCGACGTGCAAGATTAAGTCCGCCTGGTCAACGATTTATTGGTCGTCATAACGATTATTGGTCATCACGTTGGCAAGGGCGGCGGCGCGGACACGGGCAGGAAATACGCGGGTTGAGACGGTTGACGGCTACTACCGTAGAAAGTTGAGGCATGGGGGTTGCAAATCGCTCGAATGAAACGACCTCCTGTATGCGGACGGGAACAAGCGGCAACGTGGTAACGGGGTTCGGATCCTATCTTCCCTAGGGACCAACCTCCAACTGGCCATGTATAAAATATGCCGGCGACAATAAATGAACAACCTGTTCAAGGGCTTCGGGCGCCACACTGAAATTGGTGCCAGAACCTCGCTACTGCAACACAGGCCGGCGATATCTTTTGAGGGCAAACGCCCAAAATGTGACTGCTCCAGGGTGTGGAACGTTTCGATTGAGAGGCCTTCCGCGCGCCACCTCACCACACAGGCAGCAGCTGCTGCACATCGATTTCAAGATAAACCGCGGGCATACAGGCGCACCTGTTCCAACCATCCACACGTGATTACCAACGTGCCCTCAGTAGGGGGCAAGGTACCCTCTACGCAGAAACGACTAACCGAGTTCGTCTCCCACGCCCCCCGACCCATACCTCGTCTACATCCATGAGCTTGAGGTGGTTGGGGCAGTCCTCGCCCGCGATGCCGCCCTCTTTGTACACGGCAGCGTTCCCCATCCTCAAGGCGAGGTCCTTGACAGCCACGGCAGTCTCGAGGTCTGTCCCTCGACCGACCACGAACGCCGTGGGCCTGTGCTCCGAACAAATGGTGCGTTGGTTCATACACGACAAGGTTGAGGTTTCGTGTGAGTCGAGGCGAAATCGCCGCGGTGGGGAAGGGTAGTAGATGGGGGCTGCGAGTTGGCTGACTGTAAATCGCCGACTAGTTATTAGTCGGCTAGGTAATACAGTTAATGGTAGTTGCGTGAGGAAACTTAAGGAGGTTTGCGTTTTTGTATCTGACTGGTGCGTTTGTGGCTTGCAATGGATGTGATATAAAGAAAAATTAAGCCAGTTGGTTGGCTTTCTTCGCCAACTTACTAATAACTACCAGTCAACTCACAGCCCTAGTAGCAGAGATATAGCACGGGTCTTTCGCACTGTGCTGTCCGCCAGAGTTGTCGTTTGGGACGAGAATTACAACGGTGCCTGCGACATTCCCGTGTGTCTGTACAGCATTCCATACTGCGTGTCCTTTGGGACGAAACAAGCAAAGATACCCACGAGACTCCTGTTTTCTTTTGGGACAGCACTCGACGTTGCGAGCTTAAGCAGCCTCCGGAACTGCATATCCACCCCTCTTATGTGATCGAGTTGAGGTGACGCAAGCGCACTATTAATAGACCGAGGTGTGTTGTCGATTGTTAGGGCGCCGCGATAGCGCATGCCACGCTCAAAACTGACCTGTCCAGCAGCCCAGCGACGGCCTCGAACCCCTGCTTCCACGTTACGGGAGCGAGAGACGCCCCGCCATCCTCGCCCATGAGCATGGCGTAGGGCCTGTCCAGGCGCTGCCGCTTCAGTCCGTCGTAGGAGAACCGGGCCTTGTCGTGGATCCACTCCGAGTTGATCTCCTCGTTCTCCCGGGGAAGCACGCGCATCACCTCCGTTTCCTGGATCATAGATACGTACCAGGTGTATCGGAGGAGGCGGGCGGTCCGTAAGAATTTGGCTAACAAGAGGACGAGTGATAGCCAAGGAGTGGGTGCGCCCAGAAAACACAACACGATCAAGGCTGTCCCGCCTTTACCGCGTACCAGGTATATACAACGGATGCTACTGCTGTGTTTCTGATGACGAAGCCCCCACTGACGCCGAGAGGAAAGCCGCAGGGCAGCTACTGCAGCATGAAAGCTCAACGAGCACTCGTTCGACAACGCATGCCGTCTTCTTCTGATATTGCTCCACAATTTGAGCTGGCCTTGCTTTCCTTCCCAGCTTCTCCGACCGAAGGATTGGGACTGTAAACGTATTCTCGATACGAACATCGCACGTACAATAGTACTGCAAGTTTACATTTACAGGACACGATACTTATGCTCCTACTTGTACTGGAGCATGAGTGCCTGATCGCGCTGCCTTGTGGTACCAGCAGAGGGACGTGTCACAACGAGTCAACGAGCACATACGTATACGATAGAATAGTGCAAAATCCAAAGTGTGATCTGCATTTGATGCGAAACCGAGTACTCGTACATATGACTACACCAAACTCATCTCGCACAGAATACCCAAAAAAGAATACCCAAAGCCGCGACTACGCAGTGTATACCAACTCCTCGCAGCAAGCATACGGCGACGACCTGCGCCTGCGCCAATGCAAGCCATGCCCTGCCCAGTCGAATCGCGCAGAACAAACGCCAGGGTGGAAAGGGAATGGCTCGTCCAAACACTGCGATACAAACAGAAACCACAAACCACACTCCTCTCGTAACAGGTCTACACGCACCAATACCCCTCTACCAGGTATATACGTGCTGCTGTTATATCATACCAGGTACCTGGTATGTACAAATTCCTCTTACGCTCAGATTTCATCCACTTGCATCCGACACACCTTGTAGTCCACGCGGATGTTGCTTCCCACCCCGTCGGAAACATCGATGCTCTCCGCATGTCGGAGCTCCCAGGGCCGTGCCTGGAAAGCGTAGGGCTTGGATGTCAGAGCGCCCACAGGAGCAATGTCTACGCTTTTCTTCTGCATCCTCATGACACCCGCACCTTTCCCCTCCGGCTGCTCGCGCCGCCCCTGCTCGGCGAGCCCCGCTTCGGTCCCTGTCGCAGCGTTGTTCGACGCAAACGCTGCGTAAGACAAAGCGCGGCTGCTCGTTTTGCAACCAGAACCATCGGCGAGCGTCCTCATTACCGTGGCAGAGGCTCGTGCCGCAGCACCCGCTCGTTTCAGAATAGCCATGGAGCTCATGTCGCCGTGTGTCTTCCCCCCCCGGAGGAGATCTCTACCAACGTAGACCAAACGTGGTTGTGGAACTCGGGGCCGTTCAGCATATATCCCCTTGCAAACGCCTTTTTCACTATTGGTATGGTTTTCCAATGAAAGAGGCCTCTGCCTGAAGGGCGGGTGTCTAAGTTTGTCCTGCCCATGAGCACCGTAGCGACTCAGACTGCCCTCGCGCTCGCAGGCTTAGGGAAAAACGGTGGTAGATCACGCACCTCCATCTGAGGTCAAGTAGCCTTGCTCGGCAAGGCGTAGCTCTGCTGGCTCTATATTTTCGTGGAAGAAGTATATCAACTGCGGACTCGTTCTGTTGCGCTTGTTGGTGATCGGTTGTGCACAAGGGCAGTCGACCCGCGCACTGGCAAGAAGATGGACGCCATCCAAGCTGCGGTGAGTGCGTCTGAGAAGAGAGTGTTGACTGAATACCATGGGCACAGCAGGCCTGTTCCTCCTCCAGAGAAGGTACGGCTTACCATCTAGCTTGCCATGAGCATTGTTGATAAACAATTCAAACAATCTCGAACGCAAAATGCAACTCTCCCCTCCGTGTGTGTGATTTGAAGAGAGAGGTACACCGAAAATCCCGTTGCCTTTTTCGTATTTTACGGCAGTTCGAGCTCTCTACGTACCCAATACGAGTGGCACCGCGCTGTCTCCCCCGACACGACGACTGAGCCACGCAGAGCAGGGTCTCTCGCCGAGTGCAGCATCGGGGCGGGGTCGGTGGTGGGTTTGGTACACTCGACGTGGTTTTCGCGGTTTCTACGCACGTTCTGTGTTGGGCGATGATTTTTTTTCATTTTTTTTTCATGTTCGCGATTAGATTTTATGCAATTTTGAATGTCTGGCCGCAGCTCTCGGCCCCACCCCACAACTCACCCCACACGACACGACGAGAAACACGAAACACCATGATATTATAGATGCTTGCTCGTTGTGCCCATGAGACCATACGGGTCGTGGCGTCATGGCCATCGGTGGTCCGTTTCCTTGAGTCAATGTTTTGGATGAGAGGAAACCATACCGTCCGCGTTTTTTGCTACGTACGAAGCTCTTGACAATCACACCCGTGGTGCACTGTTTTGTTGGTTGTGCAGCACCAGCAGCTGGCTGCACCTGTTTTGTTTTCTTTGCCACCGACCAAAAGGCCACCGTTCACAAATGAAGGTGTTCTTTTTGATGCCTTGGATGCCTTGGTGCTTGATTCCGACCGGAACAACGAAATTGCTTCACGAAGGGCGGATCTGCATCTGAACATCTAATCTTCGCACGCCGAACCGGACCCTTTTACTTTTTCAAGAGCGCACCCTCCTCTGCCTGCATCTCGTACTTTTCTCGTCTGGTTAAATCACGCTAGACCCAAATCGATCGATCAATCGAGCCTGCTGCTGCTGCTCTTGCTGCTGCTCTGGCAGAACTATTTCCTCGGTACCTGGTGCAGCCTATGCTGTGCGTTGAGCCACCTGTCATAAAACGTAAGTCTTACCATTGTCGAATCGTTCTTTCACTCTGGAAAACTCGATCGATCAGTTGAGGGTTCTGCTGCTTCACAGGTCTATTACGAATTACGAGTACGTATAATATGCATTCCCACCAGACACAGCCACTGGAACGGGTTTCGTGTGGCCTGGAGAGGCTCTGATGGTGGGGTGTGGGGGGCTCTTGTCAAGCTGACCCGACCCGCGACATGACCCGTGTCTCACAGGTCATGACTCGACCCGATGTTCCATTGTGACCCCACTCAACCCGACCCGATGCGTGATGATCTTCTCTGGTGCCTTGCTGACGGATCGCGCCCCCCGCCTTGGCGCCTCTTGCTTCCGTCTCGCCAGATGCCTCGGATGGCAGCTAAAGCTCGCGCGCAGGACGGTGCGACGGGTGCTGGTCGCGTCAACCTGTCGGCGCTAAATCATTTCGCGAGGGACATGAAGGTAGGCGGGAGGGCACAGAGTGAGGCACAGGTGGCAGTGGCGGTGCGCTTGGTTTCGTTCGGTGCCCGCTAAGTGTGAATGCGTGCGTGTGCGCGCGTGTGTGCGTGCGTTTATCGCGTGTTTTTCTCTTGGCACTATGAACCTTCGACTCGCCGCATGTTAGTTTTCCTTAGGGCGTAGGGTGGATTGGGGTTTGCCTTGTGCGACGATAAAACGTCGATCCTCGCGCCGATGGGGGGGCTAACATTTCAGATTTTGATTGGACGCCTCCCCGAAAGAGAAAGCCTTCGATGTTCATGGTATGATCATACCTTGGTGTCGCCCTAGCAGCACACCCCCACAGCTGTAAAATCTTGCGCAGAATGTTGACTGCTGTTTCGGACGCAGAACGCGTTCTCGCGAGCTGTATTTTCACGGCTCGGCCATGCAATAAACAAAACATGTCGGGGGTCGATTTTGATTGCTGAGCTCTATGCCTCCTTGCCACGTCCGCCTAGCAAAACACTCAACTCCTTGTGTGTCGGTCGGTGTCCAGGCTTTCCTCGCAGTGGTCGTTCGCGTCTGACCCTGCTGATGTATTGCACCAATCAGTCGTTGTAATCCCGATCATTTGTTGGGGCCGCGGCGAGCAGGCTAAGAATATGGACCACATCTGGAGGGGGCGGCGGACCGGCTTAATGATCGACGACACGCAGGTTTCTAAAGACCTGGACGGCCTTGACAACATCGACTCCTTCTGGGACAGCGCACGTCTAGGTGCGAGTCTGCCTGTGGCGATTTGTATTTAACGGTTTAACGGGAGGGAGGGGGGTAGACCGGCAACATGCTTGGCTCTTGATCGCCCGGAAGAATCTGGCCCAAAATTGAGTCTCCGCCTCCGCCTCCGCCTACTCCTGCTACTGCTGTACTCGTAGCTTGCCCGGCTCCCGCAGACCCAGTTTATATATTTTTTCAAATACGTCAGCTGTGAGTTCTACTGGTTGAGCGATCGATACCTAACTTTGCAAGCTGCGTCGAGGCATCGCCGCTGGAAGCTTTCTTCTCCCGAAAGTGACGTTTTCTGTTGCGTCGAGGCAGGCTTGCGCTGCGCTTCTCCGCCATGTCCCCTACCTGCGCTTGCGCTTACGCGCCGCCGTCTATCTCGTTTTTACCCGTCACGCATTTTATACTTTTTTGCGCAGATGGACCGTCGTCCCCCGGCACAGCGTCCTTGGGTCCGTCGACCCCTGGCTCCGCCTTCTCTCAGCCGGTGTCGCCGGGCAGCGGCGGGAGTGCGGCTTGGGCGGGCGCCGATGCGGGCGGGGACGAGGACACAGTCTCGGAGGAGGGGGGTGGCGAGGGTGTGCGAAAGGATGCAGAGGAGGGGGAGGGGGAGGAGGAAGAGGAGGCGGGCCTACCGGCGAAGCGATTGGAGTATCCTCCCGATGGGGTGAGGGCGGAGGTGAGACTGCTAAATTCACTGCCGCGTAGTTATGGGTGGGGGTGAGGGTGAGGGTTGGTTGTGTCGTAGTTATGGTTGTGACTGTGGTGTTTCGCACGCGTGCACTCGCTGCCGGGGGTGGTGGAGGGGGCGGGGGAGGGGGTGGTCACTGGGACATTGAACGCCACCCACCCGCAAGGTTAAGGTTTATGGCACAGTTTATGTTGGCGTCTTTCGGGGGGAGCTGTTTTTTTTGCCATGTCGTCGCCGAGTCTCGACTTGTCCTTCCTTTCGCCAGATGGGGCAGGGCGGACTCGGAGTCCGTTCAACTGGTCATGAGTCCTGACAAACTCGTCGTAGACTTTGCAAACGGGCTTTGTCTCGCTCTTGATTTCCCCCTCATAATTTTCCCCACCGCATGTTCGCCTCTAAAACCAACGCCCCCCTGCGTACGCGCTGCTATCTCGCGCAAACGATATCAGCCTGCTGCGACGCGCTCCGAAGTATCGACCGACGAAGAGCTAGTCGCGGAAAGAAATGGAGAAGTAGGGGAAGGGGGGGAGGGGGTTGCCGGGGAGGGCGCCGAGGCGGATATGCAGGATGGTCGTCCCCGGAGGAAGGGCGCCGCGAGCGCCTCGCGCACGGCAGTGACCGAGGTCGCGACCCCCGCAGACGCTGCCGACGTCGCCGGAGGCGGTGGCGAGGGCAGCGGCAAAGCCTCGCCGAGAAAAAAGAGTCCGGCCTCCGCTAGGGGAGGACCGGCCCGCGGGAGCGGTGGTAAGGGCCGGGTATCGGTGTCGGCGGCGACTCCAAGGAGGGCTTCGAGCAGGAGAGGGAGCGGCGGCGGAGGGGACGTGGTGGTCGCGGCGGCGACGA
Organism: Laminaria ephemera; assembly: GCA_036873875.1. Taxonomy (NCBI): domain Eukaryota; class Phaeophyceae; order Laminariales; family Laminariaceae; genus Laminaria; species Laminaria ephemera. The sequence continues at coordinate 3,587,806 of JAYJMJ010000309.1, forward strand.
GGTCGGGTGGGAAGGAGCGAGTCGAGCAGGTGAAGATGAGTTTGCCTGAGGGTTGGGGGAGGGGTAGACGGTAGCCGGGGTGCGGGAGGTTGTGGTTGGGGCGGTTAGGGGTGGGGGCTTGGGG
>JAYJMJ010000309.1:3608668-3621390 GCA_036873875.1 Laminaria ephemera
ACACAGCTTGCAAAGATGAGTTTCGACGAAATCCTAGATCTCACAGCTGTTGTGTATTTTTTAATTTTTTATAAAAAACCCAGCAGACGCAGCACCAACAGAGTCAGACATGACGCGAAGGGCTGAGAGCTCTGTGGCCACAGCAGTGCCTTTACAGCATCAGCAGCACTACCACCACCAACACCAACACCTCCACTACAAACACCACCAACACCAACACCAACACCACCAACACCAACACCACCAACACCAACACCATCATCATCACTACCACTATCACCACCACCACCAGTACTTGAAAGTGACGCCATTAACGTCACAGCGGTGCGTCGTATCCTGTTCGTGTACTCGGCGGAACACCAGCCCAACGCCGTACCACACACACATTGAAGCTCGTTCGAGGACACAAGCGGGACACCAACCAACAACCAACTCAGAAGGCTCTGCAAAACAGCAGTACAATTGGTTCTGCAGCGCATATACTGCCGTCAAAACTGAAGCAAAGCTTAAACCTTCCGTATCGCCAAACTGAAGTCGCGCGCCTTTTGGCCTCTTTCAACTGCTAACCAGCAACCAACCTCACCCGCAGCGCCCTTCTCCTCCGCGAGCCACTTAGACGCCGCCTTCGCTTTCACCGCGTCCGTTCTCCGCCCCTTCCTGCCCTTCATCAGCTTGTCCATTGACGTTGCCAAGAGCCCGTGCCGCTCCGCCATCCTAAGCCCCAGTTCGTCAGCGTTCGGTCCGATCACTGCCAAGCGGAGCCCCATCCCCACTCCGGCAGAGGCGGTCGTGCCGCTGTTGGGTTCATCATGATGATCATCATGATCATGATCACCGAGGGTTGATGCTCGCGTTGCTGGCAACGACGACGTTGTCGTCGTCGTCATAGGACCCCCTATCGCTGTGGCGCTGGAGGCTGGCGTGGCCCACAACTGTCGCTGCCGCCGTCGATATCTTCGGTACCCTAACCCCACTTGATTAGACCACGCTGATTGTGCAGCTGTAAGCGTGGGTTCGGGTCCACTGCGGTGGCGGTGTGCAGCGCAAAGGGCTGCCTGGTGTGGTGACCGCAAGGAAAAGGCGGACGGTTGAGGTGGCGCCGAGGTTGGCACTTGCCATGCCGTCGGTCCTGCAGCGAACCCCGCCACGTGCGGCACGGCTAGCAAGACGCTTCCAGTAGTTACTATCCTCATGGTAGCCAACAGCAGTACAGCAGTACAGCAGTACAGTAGCAGTGGCACTGCTGTGCTTGTGTCCAGTGTCCAAAGCCTGTTTGCTATCGCGGGAGTTTGTTGAGGTTGAGGTGGCGTGTTTTTCACTGGGCTGGGTGCTCACCGTATTTTGCAGACGGTTTCGTTTTTTTTCTGCCTGTTTGCTGTATGTGCGGCGGGTTCTCGTGTTGTCGTTGTCGCGTTGTCGTGTTGTCGTGTCGCAGTGGGGCAGTGGGGCACTCCTGACTCCGGAAGGACATTAGCCCCTCTGCTCTTGTTGTCGTTTAGCAGCATGGCACTTCCCACGCAGGGCGTCATGCTCAGTGAGCGCCCCTCGGCAAGCCTGGGGGTGTCTGTGGCGACGCGCGGGGGAGGCGCCCCGCTTGCCGGGGCAGGCAGCATAGGGAACTATAAGGGCGTAATGCTGTGCAATCGGCCGTTTGCAGGGGTGGCAGCGGCGGCGAAAGGCGGAGAAGTGGCGGCGGCCGCAGGCAAGCACGCGTTTCTCACGGGCAAGGTGAAGACAGAGATAGGTTTCGCCGGCAAGAGCCTAAACGCCGAGACGCTGCTGCGCAAGCGGGTGAAGCGAGAGACGGCGTTGACTCGGCATCGCAGGTGGCTGGCCGACCTCCAGCTAACTAAGGAGACCTTGGAAGAGCAGTACATGGAGGACCTAAGGAGGAAGGAGAAGAACAAGAGACGCTTCGCAGAGAGGGAATCGAGGATGCGGCAAATGACTCGCGGGCTCGCACTTGAAGAGGGGAAGAGCTCCGTCCAAGGTAGCGAGGAGCAAGGGGGCAAAGCTTGGTCCATCGGGCTCGACGACGACGAAAACCGCTCGATAGGGAAGAGCACGACCGGCCACCTACGCCCAGCGCACGGTGGGGGTGGAGGAGAAGAGCAGCTGGGCGGAGAAGGAAAGGAGGAGGAGGGGAAGAGGGGTGTGGGGTCTGATGAAGGGGGGAGTCGAGTAGATCCTGCGGAATTGCGTGCGGTAGAAAAACGAAGGAAGAGGGATGGCAAGCCGTGTCGACCAAAGTGGGCGATGACCGAGGCGAAGGCAGAGGCAGAGGACGAGCTCAAGCACGAGGAGGAGCTGGAGGTGAGTTTGCCGATGTGAGCCCTTTTGTAAGGTGTCACCTCAGATCAGTGAGTGTTTCCTGCCACCGCGAACACCGTCGAGCGATACGACACAAGTCTCGACCAGTATTTGTACAGCCAACATATATGTTGCAGTGGGAAAGGTGGACATCGGTAAAATACGGCTGGTTACATTTTCATGCCAGCCTTGAGGGTGAAGGCATATGTACCGTTCAAAGCAAGGTGTCGTCAATTCCCTATCTTTCAGAGTTCCATCCTTAGAAGCGCTACGCGGGGAATACGTTTTGATCATTGAACGTCACTCCCATCACGGTGGCACTACGCGCGTCATCAGGAACTGCTAGAGTTTACGCAAGGACTGGATTTCGGAAGGTACATCCGAGATGCCGAGGTGCAGTCTATGATCGATCAGGTCAAGAAAAGGATAGCCGAAATTGAGCGGCAACCGGAGGTGGATGAGCGCGCCGTTGGCGACGATGGTGACGACGGCGGGGGATCCAGCGAAGACCCCATGGACGACGCGGACAATCGACTTGAGGTGAGTATCCGTGCTGCTTGATAAAAATAATTATGCTGGAACGCGAGAAAAGTAAAGGCGACCAGGAACCGCGGTGGTCTTGTTTCTACACCCATTCACATATTTATATGTGTAGGTATGTTATATCGAGCGAATGCGGGTTTCTGCTTTTGACCGACACCACAAAAAGGAACCTCTTTCGAGATCGCCGAAGCCGGATTGTACGAGCGCCGTCGCCGACCACTAGAGTACACAAATTAACTTCAGATGCAAATATCCTGCTGCGCGAGTTCCTGGCGACGGCTACATTATCTTCAGAGTTTCGTTACGTTACGCATTGAAAAGCAACGGCGACAGTGACAATAGACCGATGGGCGGGTCGCCAGCCAACAATCCATCCGACTACCGCTCAGTTTTGAGGGCAGAAAATTCATTCGCCCTAGACTGCTATCGATTCGACGGAACATTTTCCTGACCCAAAAATAGTAGGGCTGTGAGTTGGCTGGACTTCGCGGTTAGTTAGTAGTTGGGTGACGGAGGAATAGCCAACTAATTGACGTAGTTCTTTTTAATATGCACCACGCTTCAAGCCACAAACGCGTCAGTCAGACGGAAAGACGCAGACCTTCGCGAGTTCCCGCACGCACTAAGCGTAACGCCTATTATTAGTAAATAGCGAACAACTAGCTGGTGATTAATAGTGTGACAACCCACAGCCCTAAAAACAGGGTACCTCTGTTCAGAAAGCTAACTTTCAGAAACTCGACCACAACACACCAGCATGTCGCACCATCGAACCACGCTTGATGTGCTCTGCTGTATGTTTAACGGGTGCATTGCTGTAGGCTGTTCACCTTGCAGAAAACCGTGTGTTCGATCGGAATTGGGGACCATATCGGGGAGACGTGGTGGTGGGGGGGAAACGTGGTCGACGACAACCGATGCCATCAGGGACGACGTGTGTTGCGATGCAAGTGCCTCACAAAGACAGCTTTACTCAGAATTGTCAATATTCTAGCTGTAGGTTCGGGTGACGCTGAATAAACAGCGACCCCCATCGGTATATACGGGCTATGCGCTCGACTAAACCTTCAACAGTGCGCATGGCGAGAGTTTCACGTAATCTCTCCATGCCGAGGAGCTACCCAACATATTTGAACCCGATGTCATTTTACATTACAGTTTGTTAGTTACTTAGCCCGTGAGATTGTGTATCGTGCTTAGCTTACACTTTAGCTCAAAGTCAGTTGCTAGGTGAGGTGTAGAGCTCCTCCAGTGAGGAGCCTCAGGAATTTTTGGTGCTATCCCTACAGTAGCACGCGTCTAATGGCGCGTTACCTTAAACCTCGAGCATAACCCCTTTTCCCCCTTCGTCTGAAAGGCGAAGATCATGAAGCTGACGGACAAGAACTTGCGTGATGCGGCAACACTCGACGGTAGCGGCGACCCCGCTGACGGAGAAGGCGGCAACCGGCAGGAAGACGACAACATCAGCGTCGCCCGCACGGCTCTCTCGGAGGGGGGGCGGAGTATCCGATCCATACACTCGACGCGGTCGCTTGCCGCTTTGGCGGAGAAGGCACGGGTGGGCATAGCCACGGCCCGCGCCTCGGGTGGCGGCACTGCACCGGGAAGGCTCGAGGAAGGAGCAACGAGCGAGCTACCAGCATTGATTGAGGAGACGGCTGTCAACGATATAGTGGTGGTGACGCATCAGGATGACGGCGGGCTGCGACTTGGAGGGAAAAACACGGTCAGCAATTTACCTTACATAAGGAGAAATCCAGCGCTCTGAGAAGGGTAGAACGGAGAGATACACGGGAGGGGAGGGGGGGGTGGGAGCGCGTGGGCGCGTCGTCGATGGACGGATTCAGGTTCCCACTATTCGTGCCATGGTTGGTGCTGGGGTGAGGTGTGCCGGGTGGGATGGTTACATTGCGATAATGCCCGTGTAGGGCAAGGCGCATAGTAGTTAGAAGGAGATCGCGCAACCTTTCCCCCAAGGATTCCATACGTTGTACTTTTGTGAGCGGGCCAATATTTCCTTCTGTCGCGTTATTATTTACTCGGAAGGCAGCTCCTTCCGCCAAGTGCAGTGACGATGCCCTGCACTGCTGTAATGTAATTATCCGGTACGCATTAGCAGCGAGTAAGCGATGCCAGCACCAGTGTGGTCGCCACACTACGACAAGCGTCAATCCACACGGCAAAAAAAAAAGCGTTCGTCTCCTGTCCACGTCACATTGTTTCAACTTTCTGGGCAGTGTTCTCGACATGCAAGCCCCCCCCCGTAAGCAACGCATCACTGCGCATCACGAGCGCGCGTTTGCTCCCATGATGACCCCAAGGAGCAAACTTTCGTGCGAGATTGACCGTTGGCGCACAGACCAGGTACAATGACTTAGCTGAGAACAAATTGTTGGTGCCCTACGTAGGACAGGCGTAAAGAACTTCCGCCGAATCTCGAGGTAGCGACACTCGGGACGACTCATAATGTGTATGAAGTGTAGGCCGTATACACTTAGCTCTAGCTAGCGGTTTGACCGAAGACCGAAGCAACTTCTCTATCTGAGCCGCCTTCACTTTCTCCGCGCACGATTACACGCAACGCGTAATCAAGTCGCCCTAGCACTTTGACAGTAGTCAACCATCGCGCCACAACGAACAAACATTCCGCAACAACGACTCACTCGCCCCCACGAACCAAAAAAGAGTGCAAGGGAGCGGCACGCTCCACCCACCCCGCGCACCACAACTCTGCAGTACTGCAAGTATACGGTTGTTTTCATGCCGCAACCGCATAGTCAAGGACCGCAGCTTGCAACCACGATTTACGTTATTCTGCACGAGCTACGCGCAACAGTGTACAATATGTCGACGTTACCAGCGGCCTTTGCCGAACTTCGCGTCGTCCTCCTCGACCTCCGCCTTCCCCTTCTTTATTGCCGCATAAAATAAGAAAATAAACGTCGGCAGCGAAAGCGCTCCTACGATGTAGGTGGTCGTGTACCCAAGCTGTGCAGCGACAAAACGGCAAGGGGCCAAGGGCGGGATGGCGGGAAGCGGGATGGGATGGCATGAGACATCGTGTTGATGAAATACAGCGTAGCTTGACGGGATCGTCTCATGGTCACGGTGGGCAAGCCATCAATCAAGACCGACATGTGGTCATGTTTTAGTTTGTTACAGGTCTCGACCAGGTTTGTATCGTGCGATAGGGGATATCTGGCACCTGCTGTATTTGCACAGCGCTGGGTGCTCAAGAGTGTGCCGTTTCGTATGATCCAAGCAGCTGACTATAGTCCGTCAAGGAAACGGTCGCACGGCCGACTACTGCATGCGCTCAACAACCCAAGACAGGCGCCAGCTGCCGAGCCGCTCACAGTCAACGAAGCATGGAAAGCCTTACACCGCCGCAAAAACGTGGGTGCACAGTAGGTGCCGCATCGTCGGAACAGGACAGTGCCTACAGATGCAATAAATTGCCTGCCGCGGGTGGAACCTTTCGGGTACCCAATGGCAATACTCGTAACATTTTCTAAGTTTGAAACACTTCGGACAGATCAGATCCCCATTCATGATCTGTCTCTCTCAGAGCAGATAGATCCCTGGTCTATATGATCTGCATGGCATATATTATGTTGCCGGGTGGGAGCCGTACGATCTGCATGGTCTAGCACATGTTCCCTGGGCTGGATCTATCCTAAAAATATCCTGCACAACATATCAAATCGACAAATACAGGATGTAGATGATCTAGATCGTACCTGTTCGAGGTGTGTAAAAAAAAATGTTTAGAGCGCTTTCAGCCGAGCGCTCGTACGTACGAGTATTACGTGTCTAGAGAGTATACCAGGTACACGCAGCATGTGACAAAGCAGCACAACAGGGTATCAACAGGTTGTTAATGCTCACCTTTGCTGGACTTGAGGGCCGGGGTTTGATACCCAGCGGGTTCAAAAACCAAAAATACACTGCTGTCTGTGCCTTTTTCTCATGTCGCTGAAAGCGCGTGAGCGTGAGTCAGGAAATTCAAAATTTGACGAAAATCGACGAGCAGTGGGAATGCTGAACCTATCTTATGCGCGAAAAAGGAAGCCAAGTACACGTTTCGTCCGTTTCATTGCCGATAACTTTTGTTACTGCTGTTTCCAAGTACTATACTTTGCAGAATGACCGGGATGTTCGTAGGGACGGGGATCTCTCCACACGGCCTACACGACAGCAGCAAACGCGCATCGGTGCCTACAGGGAAGCAGGCAGGGGGAGTGCACAAAGCATCGTCAACTCACCTCTGGGTTGGGGCCCATGACTTCGAAGATGCTGCCCGTGAACGCGATCGATGCTACCGTCGCCAGCACCAAAAGCAGGTAGGACGGGAGGGGGATGGGGTAATCCGTCGTAGCACCAGACTCCCCCTCTCTCTCCTTCGCGTCATTCTCGGCGCCGGGCTGCACTCCAACGAGCCCGCTGTAGTAATCCAGGTCTTCTGGAATAGCTGACTTAGGGTCTGAGGATTGAGAGTCTGAGGTTACTGATACAGGCCCTGAGTCGTCTTCCGTGGCTTTTCGCGTCGTCAGAAATCGCGCCCTTGTTGGCTTGGTGAGCGATCTGGAGGACACAGAAAATACGTTTTGAGAAGCAGTTTGTGTGAGGATTGTTTCGTCTAAACGCGGCAACTTGTGTGGTGGTGGTGGCGATATATGGGAGACGCGGAAGTATACGGGAGGGTACAGCAGCACAGCAGTCTGCTGTGTAGCCTAGCTAAATGCCCCGCCGGCTCTGCTGCTGTTGGTGGCTGCTATCATGTGTTCAAGCTTCGTAAGTGAAGTGAACATGTGACAACACAGGACAACATGACGATTTTTCACGGGCAACAGAAGCGCGCACCTCTTGCCCTGCCTCGCTGTCGCTGACACCAAAGTCCATCTCACTTGTGCAGGGACGAACGCATCGGTTATGACGAAAGCTACAGACGTAATCGCGGCAAACCACGCGAGACGAGCCATGATCGATGGAAGAACGTGTTCGTTTTGCCGAAGCCGCCAAATACGGCCCGCCAAATACCGGGTATAAAATGGGAAGAATCCCAGACAACACGGCCTTCTATCTCTTATAACTCCCAAGTTAAATTTTGAATTTTGGAACTATTTGTAATCTCGCGTCAACGCCTCTCGCACACACACAACAGGAAGCCTAGCCAAGAAGCGTAAAGAGCGTACAACTACAACTTTCGCAGAATCCCCATCTGCTTCGCATCGGACTGCGGAACGCCACGACTACTAGCTTAGCCCTACCGACTGTCTGCGTGCAATACGGCAGGAGCTCCTGTTAGCAATAGTATTGATAGTATCAGCAAAACCAAGCGTTTTTGAAAAGATAACGGCTGACGGCTGAGGCACTACACCCAACTACCCGAGAGTAGACAGACTACAGCACGGGCATGTCTCCACCTCTGGAGCCCGATTCATTGCTTGAGGACACCGTCCCGCAGAACATGGACCAGGGACAGGTCGCAGCGCAAGCGAAGCCCGAACCCTGCGGCCTAGACGGTGGTAGTTCTCCCTCCACGCGCGAGGATAGCGAGTCTTTGTTGGAGTCTTCTGCGGCTTTGGGATCAAGCCAGCATGGTAGCCCATTGCAGCCCAGCACCACCACCTTCAAGAGCGACGACAGCGCAGAAGAAGGCAATTCCAGCGACGGTAATAGCACGGGAGGGGCAGGAGAACGCGCGAGTCTAATCTCGCAGGTTGACAAGGTAAGAAGCAGTCTAACTGCCGTGTATACTCGATCGACCTTCTATTTTTTGCATCTGTTTGGGAACCTCTTCACTCTTTTTCAACTCAAGTAAAAACGCGCCAAGAGTTGGTTTTCAAGCACGATTCTGATTGTGTGCATCGCGCGCGCACTGAATCGTGGTATGATATCATACTTGGTACCAGTACCTGGTAACAGCCAAGAGGTAACAAAGCAGCAACAGCAGTAGTAGCAGCGGCAGTGTTCGTGCTGCGTGCTGTCCGAGGCGCTTTGGCGAGGCATTCTTGCAAGCGGGGTGCGAGAAGTACCGCTGTCTTTTTCGTCTGGTACTCGTTCAAAGTATGAAACTACTGTACTACAGCAGTATACGTGCTGCTGTTGGCACCAGTACGTGAAACACCTGGCATCAATTTTCAAATCGCGCCACGTACGTACTCGTACCGCCGCTACCGGGCATACTGCTGCTGCTGCTGCCGCTGCACGCAGTAGTACCGGCGTGTGACCAACGTCTGATCGGGCGTGCATACTGTCTGCTGTACGTACTCCTGTTGTACCGCTGCTTGCTGCTGCTATACACCACACTATTCATTAGACGATAAAACATCCCTTGGCAGTACCATTCATACTATACTGTCACTTTTACCCCTATGCCAGGGGTATTGCTCCTGGTACTGCTGTCTATCGCGAAATATCCTGCAGTTCAACACCAAAACTGCTGTATCCACGTCATCTTGTATTCGTCTTTGAATGTTTGATCCCCGTCTGCGCGCATGTTTTGCTCTACCGCTGAACTCGCAGGGGGCGGCTGAGCAACTGAGCGGATCTTCGGAAGACACCGGCTCCGAACTAGAAGTACAGGAAGAAGAGAGCTGTGACTACGGGTGCATCAAGCGGGCTCCCGCGGATAGCAGCCCTCCCACGGCAGCAGAGTCAACCGAGGAAAGACAAGAAGACCTGGCATCTCCAGGTGGGGAAGTCGCAGTCGAATCGGCGTCGGCGGTAGTTGCGGAGGTAGCTGCGGCGGTGGTTTCGAAAAGTGGGGAAGCAAATGACCTTGACGAAGAGCTTACGGACGAGCAGCTGCTGGATGCCATCACGGACTTGACGGCCTCGGTCGATGACATTACGCTGCTCACCCTGAAGCAGGTATGTGCACTGTACACTGCTGTTGTACTCTTAGTGCTGCTGCATTCATCGTTGCGCCAGGTGAAGCGTCCGGTTTCTTGAATGTTTGTTGGAGAGCCACGCGTTCTTAGGGTTTGTCCAACCAAACCGGAGAGGTGCTTGTCGGTTTCTTTTTGCATTTTTACGTTTCAGTAGTATTTACTTTAATACTGCGTACCGGTACCAGGTATATATACCAGGTAGCTGGTACCGTTTTTTTGTGGTTGAACGCTACTTTGCGCACGCAACCGAGATCGGTCACGCGCGTGTCAGCATACCAGCTGGTCACGGTGCTGGTCCGTCGCACAATGAAATGTGAATGGCATCGTCTCACTGTTAGCAGTTACAGAATTGTACAAGTTGTCAAAACAAACAACGCTACGAGAATCTACACGTTGAAAAATTGAGACAGAAACCGGTGCTGATTCCTCGCTTCAATCTCGAGCAGCAAGGCCAAGCCCAGGCGTCAGCTCGCGCGCTCGACTGTTCCCTCGCCTGCGGGTGGGCAGATCAAGACCCGCAAGCGTTTTCTGTCTACATTGGTTCATTAACCCTTTTGAGACCCATGTATTTCGACAAAAAAACGACCAGCGCGGTTTTATGAAGCGCCCAGGAAGAGCGTGCAGCAGTACAAGCGTTACCATGCTCCGCGAATGTCGTACGTATCTCCTCCCACTGCACGTCGGACACATCCCTTACCCCAGAACCCCTGGGTGGTTCGTGTGGCCGATGCTCAAATCGTCAGTTTTTTCGACGCGTTTTCCCTCTGAAGTGCCAAAGGGATTGATTTACTTCACTACTCTGCAGATACTGCCCTTTCCGCGACTGTGCTATGCATATACTTCGTACAACCTAAAAGTAGGGTGTAAACATGCAAACGCGCTGTCCGCTCGCATTATTGTCCCGTCCTAACGTCTATCCTCTTTTGGTCTTTCGCCGTTTCCCTCTGGTCATCCGTCCTTTTTTTTGTATCACAGGGTCTCGTCCTGTTGGAGAAGCGTTTCTCGTGCTCTCTCAAGCACCGCAAGGCGTTCATAAAAAGAAACTTTGTTGTCGCCGTCCAAGCGTCTCTCAAGCGCGAAGCCTCCGACGACGAGCTGTCCGCGTCCTCCGCCTCCGACGGCGCAAGAAGCGGTGACGATATCGATGACAAAAACGACGACGACGCCATGAAAAATGACGACGACAACGACTACGATGGTGATGCCAATGATGATGACAGTAACGACGAAGCTGCTTTGAGCGCCTCAGGTGGCGATGCTCTAGACCGAGCTTCCGGCGGAGAAGAGCCGCCCCCGCTGAAGGGAAGCGACGAACACGACGCGGCGGGCTTTTCTTCCAACAGCAGCAGCAACGACGAACAAGAGGAGGAGGGCAGCGGGTCGACATCTGCAGCCCAGCGTGCCGTCGACGAGAACGGCGGCAAAGAAAAGCGGTCTTCCGCCTCGTCAGAATCGTCGGAAGAGTCCGAGGCCGAAGAGGGTCCGAGTCTGCTGCCCATGCCCCGCCCCCGAGCCCGAGCCCGGGCGACCTCCTCTCGGACAGCCCTCGCGAAGGCCAAGGTGAGGCGCGCTGTTCTCCAGGCGCGGGCGGGCGGCGGCAGCTCCTCCTCCGACGAGTCCGCTCCAAGCTCGGGTGGTTCCGTCTCGGGCGCGGGATCGGGATCGGCGGGGTCTGGCGCCACCCCCAAGCGGAGGCGCACGCCCAAGCCGTCGAAGTTGAAAGCGAAGAACAACAAGAACGTTGTAAAAAGTGGCGGTGCCTCTGGCGATGAAGAAGAGGAGGATGGTAGTTTGATGAGTTTCGGTGCCGCGAGCTCGAACGGCGGTGGCAGTAGCAGCGGTGGCGACGGCGGCAGCGGCTTTGGCAACAGTGGTGGTGGCGCTAGCTCCGACTCAGATGCGTCTGGCCCGCGCGGCAAGGGTAAGAAGAAGGCGGTGGCGGTCAAGCGTAAGCCAAAAAAGACGAAGGCGAAGAAGACAGACGTGGCGGATAACGGCGAGTCGGCCCTGGTGGATTCGGAGGAAGAGAAGAAAGAAGAGGCGGACGGGTTGGGCAGGGGCAAGCGTAAGGGCGGTGCTACGGCGCTGGTCGCCAAGGCGGTCGTCCAGGAGGAGCTCGACGTGAGTGGGGTTCTGGGTTGGAGTTTGGGGGGTTTTGAGAGAATTGTTGGCGAAGTTTTTTAGGCGTTTCGGCTCAGGATTGTTGAGGCGTTTCACTTTTGGATTTTTGGGTTGGCGGCCGCCCCTTTCTCCTGTTTCAACCTGCCTTGTATTCCTGTATGTCTTCGGCGCTGTCACCAGGAATACAGCAGCGCTTGCTAGCTGTGTTTTTTTTTACCCTCCTAAGCGGTATTACTACTACAAATCTAGCTTTTTATCATATGTAGATGTGGTTATCGTAGTCTCTTGTCACCGTCATGCAGTACCAGGTATTTTATATTGAATACGATTTTGAGCTGTGCTTGTCCTAGCCCCCTCCGCAGTGTCACCAATACGTTGTACCCAACCCTAGCTATTGATACAATATTGTTGGCAGCACTTGATATAGTCTATATGCTCACCGCAGCCTCCTTTTTTTCTGCTCGTCGTCGCCGCTTTGCATTTCCCTCATGCGTCGCATATTTATACCATGAATACGGTCGGATGGGTGGGTCGGTCGGTCGGTCCGGCGATCGGTTGTTCTTTCCTTCGTTCCTCGCAGGACGCGAGCGAGAAAAAGGTGGAGGAGAGAAGGCTCGCTGCGATGGAGCGACAGCGTCAACTCGACGCGATCCGCGTCATGAACCGCGCCGAGCTTAAAGAGGCAACGCGGGAGCAGCAGGACACGCTCCTCGCTAAGATCAAGGAGAGGCAGGGCCGCATCCACGCCACCCTCGCAGCCTCCGCCAAGGAGGAGCTTAAGGTCCTTCGAGCGGAAGCGCGCAAGGCTGCTGGCGAGGAGGAAGAAGAGGAGGAGGTGGACGAAGGGGG
>JAYJMJ010000309.1:3699726-3711260 GCA_036873875.1 Laminaria ephemera
CCACAAGGACAGAACAGCAGAATAGCACAGCACAGCGCACTCGGCCCTAGCTGGTGGTGATGCGCGAAGACTTGCCTCCATTTCCAACTGATTAAGATACAATACTACTACTGTAGTTTTCTCTCCGTCCTTTCTCTTTCGTACGGATGATGTGATGCATGCGTGAATGCGACGTCTGGACTATTTTCGTGGAGCGTTGAACTCTTGGCATTTTCAAGTCGCAAGTTGCACCAAACCATGGACCTGTGTCCGCTTCACGTTTTGCTCTATCTGAGCTAGCGTAGCGAGCGGATGCCGCCCGCGGAGCGAAGCGCCTTGTACGTACTACAAATAGCTCATTTCCCTGAAATCTAGCCCGTGGCCACAAATCTATGTCCGCTGGGACCGACTTGCAGAGCTTTCCTGCTCGCAGTTATAGTAGTTGGCCGCTGGTCGGACTCTCTTTTTCTCCATCCCCTCTTTAGTCAAAAGCCAAAAGGGGTATGATACGAGGTACCAGATACGAGGTAGGTTTTTATTTTGTTATCCTTTATCCCCGCTGTTTTTCTCTGAAAGTTAACCCCTAGTCTATAGAGCTGCAACCACGTTTTTGGGGAACAAACTACTTGGATTTAGTGTGGGATAATTTTCCAGTAGTACAGGGGTTAAGGTTTGAATTGGGAGACCATTAATTGTACCTCGTTCTGGGTTTGGCAAGAAGAGGGTGAGTGTCAAGATTCTCCCACCTCGAACGGTTGCGTCATCCCGACGTACGGACGGAATCTCGTACCGTGTGCTACGTATTGTGAGGGAGATGGGCTTTGTGGCCGCGTCAAATATTAACCCCTTTAGGACTCATGCCTAAGCGATAAAGTAAACGAGAAGTGCGACCTCACCTACGTAAGAGTGTGAGCGTGCAGCATTCGGTAGCCGATGCTACGCTTGTGTCGCACAACTCCTTGCATTGGAGTCCCACATGAAAAACGCTATCCCCTAACCTAGCACCCCGCGTTGCTTCGTGTGGTCGATGATGCTACAATCGTCATTTGTTTTCGTCATTTCTTCCCGCTGAAGTCCCGAAAGGATTAATAGAGCTGTGCGGCTCGAGGTTAGTGCCTAGTGCCTAGCAAAAGGGGAAACTAACAAACGAAGAAACACAAAAGCAGGCCTGTTTGAAAGCGACCTGAAGTCACGGATGTGTTGCCCACTAGCCACGACAGCTACGACCCGAAAGCCGCGAAACAGACCACGGCCATGATTTGGTGTGTGAGGGTGACGTCGGCAGGCAGCAATGATCATAAATCGTTGTTTTGCTGGGCGGTGGCTCCCTATACGACCTCACCGGATACTGTTCCGCTTCTTCGAGGACCCCCCGGTACCACTTACCCCACTTGTTAGTCGCCGTGGGCTGCAACACTACACAGTCTCTACTCCGAACACCAAAAGGAAGCTTTCTGTGATCCCTTAGCGGCTCGAAACACGAGGAGGTCGTCCGGTAGACATCGGGACCAGGGACAGTTCTTTTCTCGCCGGCATTATCCGGGTTTCTCTCCGCCGGCTATATACTGTCCCGAACATTAATCACCCGGCTGGGTAGTCGCTCATTGTTCGTCCGCCGTACGGTCCCCGCAACAAGAGTCGCCGTTTTCGGTATGGTCGTCTCGGCGCATTGCGGCTTCTTGAGGGCTTTGGCGTACATGAGGTGATCGGTGCGTCTTCGGCGCTCGTCTCTACGCTCTTCTCGCGTTGTGCCTTCCGGAGGGTTTTGGCGTACGACATGAGGTAGTCCGTCCGTGCGTGGTCGGTGCTCGTCTGGACACTCTCGTAGTGTGCCTTCTTCAGGACCTTGGCGTACGACACGACCCTCTCGTATTGTGCCTTCTCCAGGACCTCGGCGTACGACATGAGGTGATCGGTGCGTCTTCGGCGCTCTCGTCTGGACACTCTCGTATTGTGCCTTCTTCAGGACCTTGGCGCACGACACGACACTCTCGTGCTGTGCCTTCTTGAGGACCTTGGCGTGCGCCATGAGGTGATCGGTGTGTTTTCGGCGCACGACGCCAATGATTATGATTCATACGAGGAGTCTGCCGTGTGCGGTGTGCCGTTCGGAGCTGATCGAAGCGTCCCGCTTATGGTACTGGTATTCCAGCAGTAATATGTTGAGCCCTCTTCTTATCCCCAAACAGATGCGCCTAGCACGAGCAGCCCAGCTTTACGTCCAAAATGTTGAGAGATACACCGTAACCACTGAGCTACTAGCTCAGCGCTGACCGCTAGCTCAGTGGTTATGGTGTATATCTAACAAAAACACGATCTAGGTCCGTCTGACTGTTAAACCTGGACCTCGGATTTACCCAAGGGTTGCAATCCCTTTAGTCAACACTGCGCCGAACACGCAGGATGGTGGCGCTTCTTGCCTGGAACTGTGTAACATGCCTTTGAGGTGTGTACTTCCGTAGTGTCTGTCAACAAGAAAAGGGCCAAAAAGTACAATCTGGGAAACTCCAGTATCAGCTTGATATTATTGGGACTATCTCATCTGTCCGTCATATGCGCGAGGCAGTCGATGCCTGTCGTGCTGTCTGTAGTGTTGATAGGTTGCGGGG
Source organism: Laminaria ephemera (assembly GCA_036873875.1). Taxonomy (NCBI): domain Eukaryota; class Phaeophyceae; order Laminariales; family Laminariaceae; genus Laminaria; species Laminaria ephemera. Next base: position 3,702,315 of record JAYJMJ010000309.1, read on the forward strand.
TGTCATCGAACCGAATCTCTCGCAGGCCCACCCGCGAGACTGCTCTGCATTTTCCTGTCGTGAGTCGCTGCTGGGCATAGATGTCTAATGACGGTTCGTCCCCAAGAAACGAGCACCGGAAACGGACGTACGACTGACGCATTCAACACTAAAACCTACTGGTAATAGCGACGGTATTTGCAAGCGTCCACACGTCATTTTTTCTATAATTGCCGTCCGTTACACCCTTAACTGCCGTCATTAGACGTCTTTGCTGCTGTTTGTGGGTGGAAGTTTCACCATACTCACAGGAGTAATCGTGTTATCATTCTTGATATTAAATAGCAGCATTCCATCTCCCCGAAGTATGAAGCCCCTATTCCCGTGGAGGGCCCAGGTGATTTGGTGGCTTTAACCCGCTGCCGGGGCAGCTTTTCTTATTATATGTACGATGTAAGCAAGGAGAGAGCGTCTCCACAGTTAGTTGGAGAATCGAGAGAGTGAGCTCGTGTGGGTCATGACTGAAGACCCTCCTCGGCGCCTGAGGCTCGGTTTATTTTCCATTTTCCCGAGTACCGATACGTACGTACGACAATCTGGTTGTTCACGTGATTTATTTTGTAGAAATACACAAATTATGGTACTCGTATTATACAAGTAGTATTGAATTTTTCCATAAAGCGGCATGATGCACCTAATATACTGCTTTGTGCAAGGCTACGAGTACGTTCGAGACGTCGAAACGATTTAGTTTTTCATGCAATTTTCATGGACATGTGGATATTTTTCAACACGAAAAAAAACCCGACAAGCTACTGTACAAAAAGTACTAACCCTTCTGGGACCGATGTATATATCAGCCAAAAAGCCGAGATCTTATCAACCGTCTAGAAACAGCGCGCAGCAGTACAAGTATCAACGTACAGCGCGCCTGTGGCGTACCAGGTAGCTCCTAGCGTTACTCTTCGGACACATCCCCTAACCCAACAGTCCGGACTGCGTCATGTGGCTAATGCAGTTAGGCTAATGATGCTGTAACCCTTTTATTCCTGCACTTTCCCCCTCTGAAGTCCCGAAGGGGTTAGCACGCAGCAGCAGTATGCACGTATAATATTTCTGGTAACTATTTACCCTTTTGTTACTTGATTATAGTGTTGCGACCACAACAATGAAAAGTGCGGTTGTGTTAACCGTCCATGACAGTTTGAGCTTGCAGCAGTCCGAGTAGCATCGTGTCGTGCGTGTGTAGCTCCTTTGCTTGTACGTAGTTCGGACACTACATTTTTGGTGCCGTAAATTAACCCTTTCGGGACGTCAAAGGGAAAAGGTGACGAAAAAATGGCGATTACAGCATCGGCCACTGCTTGGCCAGGGGATAATAAACGTGGTGTACGAACTACAACGGAAGGAGTCGAACGACACGCGTGCAGCCTGATCCTACGCTTACTGTTGGCGCGCTCACACTACTCGTAGACGGCTTATAAGACCAAACTCATAGTTTTTTCCTGCATGGAGCCCTGGTCCTTGGCACGTTCGCACCGTCTTCTACCCATACTCGCTCAAGCAGTATTCCGACGTGCCCGCTGTATTCGAAAACATGTATTCGAAAACAACGGGCACGTCGCTCTTCTGCTTGACTGGGTAAGGGTAGAAGACGGTGCGAACGTGCCTGCATGGACCACTGGTCCTTGGAGCAGCACTGCGCCAGCTGTCCTTCCTTGTTCCCCAATCGCTCGCTCCATGCCTGCGTCACGAGTCTTGCCGCTCCTTGTGGCTCTCGCCGCGGCTGCCTCCAACCTCTCCATCTTCCTCGCCATCTCATGTAACCTCCGTTCAAGGGCGATCTCGATCGCGCTCTTTACCGGTCTTGCGCTGTCGTCGCTTTCGCCAGGCATGGTGATAGCGACAAACTCAGTCCTCCCTCCTGGGAAGTTCTCAAAGTGCAGCCGTAACCTCAAGAGGGAGTCACAACCCTCGCTATAGCATGTTGCTTATCCCTTGAGGTTTGACAGGTCTTACGTAGCGAGACGGGGCCGAGGCGCAGAAACACCGGGATACATTCACACAACCAGGTACCTGGTATGTATTATCGCTCCTTCCTTCCGAGTGATGGAACGGGAAAACCACGCCAGAACATCAGGCGACAAACCAGCATATATTTGGCCGCTGCCGGCGACTATGCACCATGCATATCCCACAACCTTAAAGCCAACCTAACAGTGGAACTCCCTAATATATATATATATATATATCCCCAACCGCCATCGCGTCCTTACACCTGGTACGTATTAACCCTTTAGGGACTTGAGAGGGGAAAACATGTCGAAAAAAGATGACGATTACGGCATCGACCACAGGAAGCAATGCAGGTTGCTGAATTAGAGGATGGTTAGTGTACGCTTCAACTTACAACCCAAGAACCCCAGGAGTTGTACGATACGCTTTAATAGCAAAATACTACATACGCAAGCTGCTGCGCGTTCACACTGGTAAGACCGCGCGTCTCGATTGTTTTGGTCGCGCTTTCCGGACCTCAGAAGGGTGAACCCTTTTTGGGACTTAAGAGGCGAAAGGGGCGAAAAAACTGACGATTACGGCATTGGCGACACGTACAGTAGCAACTTGGTGCTGCTGGGGTTAGGGAATTATGTACACATGTTGGACAGATCAGATCGCTGTACAGATCACAGATCGTTTTCACGGATCTGCATCGTCTGTACACGTTTCCACGGTGTTGCTCGGTTAGGGAATGGACATTTGTACCGGAGTTCACTGCAAGGAGTTGAACAACCAGCTCGCTGCATGATACTACTGGTACTGCAGACCGCTCACCCTAGAACTGTTGTGAGAACGCACCTCGTAGTTTTTCTGTTGCTGTACGTAGATCCCAAAAGGGTTGAATTTTGATTACCTTGGTAGTTTTTATAGCATGCCAGGCAGGTGCTTTTTTAGCTGTGGATGGGTGCAACAGATTTTACATTTTTTACAAATACGCCAGCTGTGAGTTCAACCGATTGAGTACAATAGTCGATACCCAGCTTTTGCAAGCTGCGTGATACGTCGGCCGCGTTCAAATTTCCGTCAAATTCGCCTTCTGTCGGCCTTGCTTGGAACACTTGCTGACTTGTCCCACTCTTACTCCTGAAGCCGTGCGCGTTGTTGCAGCCAGACCAACGGCGGCGCCCTCCCCCCCCCTCCCCTTGCGGCGGTGGCCATTGCGCGAACTTCTTTCACCCCTTGATGACTCGCGCGCCATAATAACCGGACCCCATAGGCGCCGCGGCACACCCTCTTCCTGCGGGAACCGGCTCACCCCCGGCCGCTCCGAAGTCGACGACTGCAGCTGGAGCAGCAGGAGCAGCGGCGGCGGTGGCGGTAGCGGCGTCAGCGGCGGCGACAGCGGCGGCGGCAGCAGGAGGTCGCCCTGCATACCTTGGCGGAGCGGAGCACATGAACACGGACCCCAACCATGACAGAAAAGGTGGCGCCCCTGCCTACGCTAGGTACCCACCACTAACCGTACCTCTAGCCCGAGTGTCTAGCCACGAAGACCCGCGGAACCCCCGAGTATCAAGCCACGAAGATCCGCGGAACCCCCGCCCACTCGCCCCACCTCGGGGAAGCGACGGCCACGAGGACCCTCGCAGTGCCCACCCCAGCGCTGCTTCCTGGGAGCGCGCACCCACTCCGCAGAACCAGCGCGTCGCTGAACGTTCTCCGCCTCGCGCGGACTTCGCTGACGCTTACCCCCATCCCCAGCAGCAGCTGTTGCAGCGGCAGCAGTCATGGTATTCGGAGGGGGAGAATGGAGCCAACCCTCCTGCTTCGAGATACTTGGACGATGGCGACCATGATTCTTACGGTGGCCCACCGCGGCAGCAGCAGCGGCAGCAATTGCAGCCGCATCAGCAGCAGTATCAGCAGCAGCAGCAGCGGCAGTGGCAGCGCAGGGAATCCCACGACGACGGCGAGGAAGCGGCTTGGGAGCAGCCGGGAAGGGACCACTACCCGCCCGCGCGCCGCGCCCCAGCGGGGCGTCCGGAGCAGCACCCGGCGTACATGCAGTACGGCGAGTCGTCGAGGTGGCAGGACGAGGTTGAACCCCATGCGGGTCCTCGCGGCGGTTACCGTGGGGCCGTCGACGGCGGCGGCGGCGGTGGTCAGCGTCGAATGCCAAACCTCGGCCCTCCGAGGGGCTATGCCGACGTGCCGCCTCAACACGAGCTTCGCGGCGATGGGTCCTACGACGACGGCGACCTTGACGACGATGTGCCGGGGGGGAAGAGGCGGAAGCCTCTTCCCCCGCATCCCGCCGGCAGCGGCAGCACCCGCGGTGCGCCACCTCCCGGTGCTCGCGCCGCCTGGGCGGAGGATGCGGGGTACGCGTTGCCCCCCGCGGCGTCCATCAGGGGGGAAGACTTCGAGAAGGAGGTAGTGAAGGCGGCCGCGCTGCTGGTGGCGGAGCGAGAAATGAGGAATCGCGAAGAGGCGCGCAAGGAAGAGACGCGGAACTGGCCCAAGGAGGCCGCCCCGTCCCGGCGGTACGAGGAACGGAAGGTTATGCCCAGGGCGTACGGGGATCCGGAGTCGCAAGGTGCTCCAGCGCATGGCGCCCCGTCACACGGTGGCTCGGTGCATGGCGCCGCCCCGGTGCGCAGCAGCGCCGAAGGCCATAGGCGCCCTCTCTCGGTGGAGGGGGCAGATAGGCGCGGGCAGCGGAACGGGGACAGTCGCGAGCGCCTGGAGCGGGACGTCCGCAGTGGCGGTCGTGGCGGAGGTAGCGGCCGCAGCGGTGGCGGTCGTGGCGGTAGCAGCGGCCGTGGCAGTAGTGGTGGCGCGGCTGATCGAAGCAGCTGGAAAGACGGCGCGGCCGACGAAACCTGGAGCGGCAACAAGAGGGCTCGCGGCGACGGCAGTCCCGCCGGCAGCAGGGCGGGAGGCGGTCGGGCTGAGGACAGGCAGGTCAAGGGCAGGGGCGAAGGTAAGGGTGAAGGTCGGCGGACCTCGGACGAAAAACGCTCTGTGGACGAGCCCAAGACCAAGCCCACGCGGCGGGCAGAGAGCAGAGAGAGGCACCTCGCTGAAAGCCGAGGAGACAGGCACCGCGACGACAGCAACGGTAAGTACAGGGACGAAACCCGAGCGAAGGGAGACGGCCGCCCTCTTTCCGGCAGCGGCAACAAGGATAAGGAGCGGCACCCTGCGTCGACGCGCGATTCTCAAGCGTCGACCTCGTGGGAACGCAACGGTAAGCGTGCGGACTTCCAGGCGGAGGACGGGAGGCGGGCGTGGCATGCCGGCGTCGGCGGTGACGCTGGCAGCGCCCGGGATGGCGGACACAACACTGCGAACTTGAAGAGCCGGGATATGGGCTCGGGGGACACTGGGTATTTCGTGCACGTCGGAGGCATTTCGTTTTCGACTACTTTTACGACGCTTGCGAAGCGGTTCGCAGCTTTCGGCGACGTGAACGGGTTCAAGGTCATCTTCAACCAGGTCACCTGTCGCGCCGCCGACACCGACGGTGGTGGCAGCGGCGGCGACCGGGGACATAAACACGATCGGAGAGGGGCCAAGGAGGAGGCGAGCAAGGCCGCGGTGGTGACGGCTAGCACCGGCTTCGCCTTCATCAGCTTCGAAGACGAGCGTGGCATGGAAAAGGCGATCGCAGGCATGAACGACCAGACGCTGGACGGCCATGTACTGAAAGTGAGAGCACGAGCAGACCACATGCAATAACGCTAGCCGGCTTAACGCTAGCCGGCTTAACGCTAGCTGGCTTACACCGCACCCGCGCGCGGTCTGCGGCAAATTTGTCGTTTTTGTTAGTGTGGCACGATAGGGCAGACCCGTGTGCCGGTTGGGCCTCTGCTGCTTTTGCGAACAATTGAAATAAAATAAAACGCAAACATTCGCCGCTGTGTTCCGCCTTCGAACTCTTATAGCCCATTTGTATCTGTAAGCGCCTCTGCGTGTGGCGCGCGCGGATCGATTGACTCTCTTTAGGCCCAAGAGCAGCAGTGACGAGGAAAGCCCCTGGATTTTTTTCCACTCGAGGGTGACCGTTTATCGCGCATCCGGTCATCGTCCGCGGCTCTGACCTCCGCTTGTGCGTGCGGCGGTGTCGTTCTTCAGGTGTCGTTCCTCATTCTTGTCGAGATGTGAGCTGCCCGGGACTGACGAATGTTCGGGCTACACTTACAGTAGTTATTATTGGCACCTGTGTTTTTAGAAGGCGGCCGCGCACACTTTGCCGCGAACGCGAGAACAGCCCCCCTTTCCCGGCCCTCTCGCTGCCGTGCGAAACCCTCGCGTTTCTCAATTTCTCGATGTATGTAGGTGAGCCGCGGGCGAATGCCCGGAAAGTTTTCGGTCCAGCACTACCGACCTTACCCAGAATTGGCCTCCCCAAGTAACTTCTCTGGAAACAGTAAGCCCGCAAGCAAATGGTCGGCGCCCAGAGGACGATCAGACTACGAGCCGTACCAGCCGTATCACAAGCAACAGCACACGGAGCTTGACCGTTATGGACCCGGCAAGGGAGACCGAGACCGAGACCGGCGCCCGGCTCCTGTTAGCCCTGCAGCCTCGGCCGCGGCTGCTTCGATAGTTGCCGCTGCTGCATCCTCGTCGTCCTCGTCGGCTCTGGCTAGCTCCCGTCGCGCCGGTGGGGGTGGTGGTGGTGCTGCCGCCGCCGATGCCGCGGAGAAGTCGAAGGAGACCGATCGCCGCGACGATGCTAACGGTAAGCGTAGTGTTGGAAATCAACAAAGAAATGGGGTCGACTTTATACTTGATTTTTTGGTGGATTTGGTGATTGATCGATGCATGATTGATTCTGATCAAGTGGTCGTGATTAGATCAGGATTAGTTTTTGTTGATTGCAATATCATGATTGCTTGATGATTTATGGAGAAATGGAAGGCGTTTTCATGCCGGGATAATGTTTTTGTAACACCCATGACACCTCTCGACACAGCACACTACTAGCACACAAACTTGTGACCCAAACTGTGGTCGGCCGTGGCAAGGGACAGAGGTTGAAGGCGATGTCGCAAAAAACCGAAAGAAGATATATTAATGGGTTAAAATATACCAGGGTATATACTAACAACAAAATTGAAAATAAATTAAAAAAAAACGAAAAAATATGAAAATACCTGAAAACAACAGAATTATAATTTGGAAAACGATCACCTCTCGCCGAACACCGCGCACACATATCATGTCCTCGACGTCGATAAGAGGGCGCATACATGAGTAAAGAAAACGTGGTTCATGGCAACAGGTCCCACTTGACGCTCAGCGCTCGGATCCATGGCACGCGCGGCCCATGAGCTGATTCGTGATTTTTGGGGTGAGCTTCGCCAGCAACCCCCATGAGCAGTAGGGGAGGGGGGGAGGGGATGTCGAGGATGGCCAGTTTCGTTTGCGGCAACCTTCGTACAGCTGCACAGACCTGCAACGACGTTTCCTGTAGCTTTGTGGGCGTGTACCACTGCTCCCCATCCATGTTATCCACGGCAACGAGTAGGGCGGCCTCCACCGTTCCTGTCATGCTGACGGAGGCTTACAGCAGTGCCGCGGCGCTATATAGCACGAAGCAAAGTAGATTCAATTTAAGAATATAATGAACAAGAAACGCCAAATTTGGATTGATTGATTAATCATGGTTCTTTTGAAAGACATAAGAAATCAAGGCCAAGTTTACGTGATTATGAAAAAATCGTCATTAATCATGATGTTTTTTGTTGATTCCCATCACTAGGTAAGCGTGGCCGCCGCTCTGGCCCCCGCGAGCGCAAGCTTGGAGATAGCCCTGGCGCCGACGTTGGCGGTGGCGTAAAGACGGAGAAGGCCGGTGGCGGTGGTGACAGCAGGGACAGCAGCGGCAAACATTCTGCGAAAACCAAGAAGGAGTTTCAAGAAGCCGCCCGGTCGCCCGCGGTCGCCGCGGCTACTAGCCTTCGCTCAACGCGGACACTACGTCCCAGCGCCAGGGTGACGTCGACTCTGAACCGTACTGATTCCAAGACTAGATGAACTGAGCAACACTTCACGGAGATGGCCTGGCATGTCCACAAAAGGACAAGTTCGATGCGCTTGCTGCGCAGAAGCCGCTGCAGCATCGGCGGCGGCAGCAATGGAGGAGCAGATGATGCAGCCAGATGGAGAAGGTGATAAGACTAAAGTTGGGGTGAGAGCTGGAATGGTTGAGATGGACCCGAAGAGCCTACCTCACTGCTGAACAGTCTGCCTGTCTGCCCCGAAAGCCGGAGGATGTGGCGTTCAAACGGATGTGTCTCCGTGCGGCATCATGAGACACGAATCGTTGTTGGGGCGAAGGAGCGGAGTGAGGGCTGTGGACCGAAGGTCGGGGCCGTAATCGTGTGCCTTGAGCACCACGTGGGCTGCGCTTCAAGTGGCTCGCGGACAGACTACGCAGGACCAGGACTTTCGTTTTGACCCGTTCGTGCGTGCCCTTTTTTCCAGGTGCTGGTCGAACGAAATCAATCAACTGCGGAAACTGTGGTCGATTTTCCGGGTTCGAAGCCGCTCACTCGTTCGCTCGGTGGACGTGGGAAGGGAGCGCTTTTCGATGGAATATTTGTTTGCTTTTTGCCCTCCGGTTGTTTTTCCCGTTTTTTGTTTTTGTTTTTGTTTTTGTTCGCTGCATAAGGATTTCCGAAGGCCGGTCTCTCTGTTTCATCTCGCTGTGGTTTTGAGTGGACGTGGACAGGCAATGTTAAGTAATGTATACGTGCGTAATGTCCGCGGATAGGAGACGCGGCGGTACGTTTCACCTTACAGTAGTTTGCTGGTGGGGGCGGGGGGGCGCGGGCGCGTTTTGAGCGAAATGAAAACGTGGTGCTGCCATGGTTGCTGCCATGGTTGGTGAATGATGGTGCGTGGCACCAATCACACGGACGGGTGACGAGAGGAAGGCGGGGGGGGGGGCCGCGGCGG
>JAYJMJ010000309.1:3854616-3869208 GCA_036873875.1 Laminaria ephemera
GAACGGACCTAAGGTGAGCGGGGGCAACATTGGGGATTCGGGGTTAGAGAGGGGGGGGGGAGGGAGGGAGGGAGGGAGGGTGGTGTCCTCATTTGTTGCTTGCCTTAGTCATTTGACCATTGTTTTTTTTTTGTTTCGTCCTACACCCACCTCGTGCGGTGTTCCGTGGTTTTCGCCGCTGTTGCTGTTTTGATACCCCTCGTTGTCGTACCCCCACTGTCGGAATTTGGCGCCTTTACTGCCATAACACTTCTTATGTATGGAGGCAGCCTGCTTGCGCATCAGTCAGTATCTTTGCTCGCAGTTCTACCGATTCCTAGTTTTGTGCCGGTGTGCTGAAACGAGGTACGAGGGTTCGGGTTTCAGTGCGCAGAGGCGTTTTTACCCCATAATGGCCAACTGCTGTCTCGCCTTTTGCTACTATTTCAGTAGTGGTTCCTCGATAGCGCCGGTGTGTGCCAGTCGGAAATACCGGCACTATAGCGGCAACCCGCTACTCCGCATACTGCCCCTACTGGTTGTTCCCATTTGTGCCAAGCAATTTCATAGGTGCTATAGCGGGCAACCGGCACTACTCAACCGGCGCTATAGAGGGACCACTACTGTATACGTAGCCTTGACGCCTTGTCTCTCCCGCACCCCACCGCAGAACGAAGCCCCAACACAATTCTTCTTCTTCGGCGCTTGCTCGCTTGCCTCGCTTTTATTTCGTGTGTTGCCCCCGTTTTTTTCCGTTGTGTGTTCGACTCGTTCTCCGGGGGGGGCGGGGATGGGGGGATCGGGGGCGGGGGTTCAACCGCGCTATACGCAGGCGTTTTGGTCGACTTTCTTGACGGCAGGGCTGTCGTACTACTTGTACAACGAAGTGGCGTTCCTCGCCCTCAGCTCTGTACACCCAATCACGCGTGAGTGCCGACACCATCGACACGTTCATTGGCTTTCTGAATTGTGCACGCAATTGCTATCAAGATGACAGGCGGCGCATGTGTCCCTGCAACGCTCAAGCGGGGGCATGATATACGGACAGAACACCCAATAAGAAACAGAAATACTAACCCAGACTGGGTTTCTTATTTGGGAGAGGGTGCGTTCTACACTAACTTCAGTATAGCGGCTCCCGAATTCTTTTTTTCCCTGTAAATCTAGGCCTGCCTTTATTGTTACCCTGTTTCTTATTGGGTGTCCTGTACGGCGTAGCCGTTTTTTTTCGAAAAAATGGCTTTGTTGGTTTACCATTCCGCAAGCGACGGAGCGCCGCAAGCAGGGGTATTCGTCGCAGTCGCCCCTCTGCCATATGTGCTGTACGTGCAATATGCATCGGGTGATAGACCGTGAGTAATGTTTGTTGCTGTGAAACGCTGTTGCTGTGAAACATTGTTGTTATGGAATGTTGTTGCCGCTGCTAGCGTTGGGGGACAGGGTAGGGACAACGGAGAGCAGACTAATTCTCCTCTTCCTCCTCCTCCTCATGGCGAAGGTGCAGAAACTTGGTGATCTCTCTCACCCCACCCCACCCCACCCCACCCCATACACCACCGCCCCCCCACACCCTCCCACCCACGCGTATCCATTTTATCCGTTCCTTAGATGCGGTGGGGAACACGATCAAGCGCGTGGTGATCGTGCTCGGCAGCGTGGCTTTCTTCCGCACGTCGATGCGCCCGATTGCCGTCCTTGGCTCTGCCGTAGCCATCTTGGGCACCCTGCTCTACGCACTGGCGAAGACGTTCTTGCCATAGCAGGGAGAGCTGCTCTAGGGGTAGAGCAGGGACCACGTTGCCGACTGACTGACTTGCTTGCAGACCATGGCGAGGGGGAGGGGAGAGCCCCGGAGATCAATGCTAGCCTGCGATGTTCGTCGAACCCGAAAGTTTATGCCTGGTATATTTTCAGGGCTTTTCACGGGTTGTGACCCGACCCGCGGGCCGGGTTAGGAAGTTTTCAAATTCTTGCGGGTCGAGTGGGGTCGGGTCAGGAGGTGTTCGAAATCTCACGGGTCGGGTCGGGTCGGGTCAGGAGGGATTACAATCTCAAGGGTCGGGTCGGGTCACCCTGACCCGCCCCGGCCCTCGAGAAGTGACCTGACCTGTGAAAAGCCCTGATTATTGTATTGGTTACGTAGCACCACCCAGTAGCCTACATAGTCACGTGACTATGGTATGTAGGCTAGCGAGTAGTGCTATGTAACCTACAGCTTTTTTCAGGGGATTGGGAGAGGGGAAGAGGCAGGGTACGGTAGGGGGGCGGAGTAGGGGAGGGGAGGGGGGAAGAGGTGCAGGTGACACACTGTTATGACCAATCAGAAAATTGCGGGCACGAAATGTCTCTCTCTGGGGGTGGGAGGGCAGCTACTTATTACAAACGAATGCGACTGTCTAATTCACACCGCGCCAAAAGTAGGGACCCCCTTCGAGATGGCTGTTATGACCGCCGACGGCCGACGCACACAAGTTGACGGCAGTTACAAATATTTTGCTGCACGAGTTCCTTGCGACAGATATATTATATTTCTAGAATGGTCAGCTAGGGTAACGGATGTTTGGGTTGTATGGAGGAGACGGGGGAGGTTGGAAAGACAAGGAAAAGTGGGATGCACATATATGGTCTCGGCGATGCGATACGCACAGCAACCAGTTGTTGCAGCGCCATTATTTATAGCAGCGCGATAGAGTTCTGCTGCTGTTGTGGCAGCTTTCTTGCCCGTATGTAACACGTGCAGTAGTAGCACGTACCTGGTAGCCGCTCACAAGTTGGACTTGATCGCGGAGCAGCTAAGGCAGGGGCTTCTACGGTGTGTACCCGTGGTATTTCGTTTTTGGAGGGGGTTCAGGGGGGTGTAATCATGCATGGCTGTAGTCCTTAGGATCATATACCCTCGCATCCCTACAACGCCGGGGCGGAGCACGTCGGGTTTTCATCGACCGAGCTCAGAGAGTGGGAAAACATTATCTCAGCTCGCAATAATAGAGATGCAACGTTCAGGCGCGCGTGCCTCGAGCTGCGTTTCTGTATGGCCGGTCTCAGAAAAAGTACGTGGAGTCAAGAAGCGCCCTTATCTTCATGTGCTGCTGTAGATATGACAGAGTTTGCAGAGAAGGCTTGCGGTATTTTTGTGGTCGTTGCTGTTGTTGTCGTTGTTGCCGCCAAACGATGAGATGGGCGCTATTTAAATATTTAAACGGTGTGAGTGTCGGTAGATCTGGCATTTTTTTCAAGTATTGAGTACTTCAACAGCAGTTAGCAACAGCATTTAGAAGCTAGGGCGACGATTTTTAGTTCATTATTTTCCTGGCCGTGGGTAGTAGTTGTAGTAGTAGTAGAAGCAGTATTGGTAGCATCTATAGCATTTTGTATGAGTATCATACGGTGGGAGATCGCATGGAGAAGAGAGAGGAACGGTTGGTTTGACGGTGTAAAACGCCGAGTTGGTCTTGTTATGCGGCCAGAAAATAACGCCGGGGTTGGGCGGCGGGGGTTGGGCGAGATAGCCCACATAGGTTGCCGTGCTGCCGGTTTTTACTCCCGTTCATTCACTGTGGTCGGTCGTGGTAAATCATTTTTTGTTGAGATTTGTTGATTGTATCCACCGAGTCGTTGGATGCCGCGACCCCCCCGCGCGCGACGTATATACCTATACTATGCAGGCCTACACTGGCTTGCAACTTACTTACACAGAAAGGCGTGTTTTAACTGCATATTTTGAGCTTTTAATTTTTATGGTAGGTGTTGCTCGGTTGCAGTCGACAAAAAGTACGGAACGTACGTTTTTCTCGTTCGGCCTTCTTTTCAGCTTTTTACGTATTTTACCTGGTACCTGGGGTATGCAGACACTATTGTAATATAATAGTTATTGTTATGAACTTGATTGTCGGACGGGGCTGAGGCACTGACTGGGGGTGCTGGCGGCGTTGTAAGGGGTAACCTCAAGTGTTTCCCTCCGTTTTTCCAGTATGTAGAATATCTACGGTAAGTCGTGGTGCCAAGGCGGCGGCGCTTCGTGTTTTGCCCCTCATAGCAAAACTATTACCAGGTACCAGATAATTACTGAAAGACACGTGTGTATGTACGCATCTGTTTCCTATGGGTCGCGCACCCTGGGCGCCGGCTACATATTTTTTATGCCCTCAATTGTTTCAAAGCCGGCAAAGGCAGTCATCTTAAGTATGTACCGAGCGGATTCTAGGCGGCCATTTACAGTAGGTTGACCAACCAGTATACCGGTACTCTGGTAAGCAAGTACAAAGAGTAGCGGCCTCTTCTTACTACGCGTATTAATAGGTTGCAAACAAGTGCTGCCGCAGGAAGGTTCTCTTCAGAGCATACGGTAGTGGGGGGCCGCTTTTAATATATATATTCGGTTGAGAAACTCAGGCTCAGATTGTCCCACAAAATAGGAACAAAGAGCAATCGCGGGAGGCACAGACTCAGCACAGTGCCATCATCTCCTTCGTGGTAGGCAGGAAAAGGACACGTAAATTTACACTACTACTATGCACTACTATGCACTACTGACGCGTGCCAAGGTAGGGGTGCACCTTATTTTTTCTGAGGCTCCCCACTTGAGGAGTTAGTTGTATACCGCACCCAAAAGCTAACCTTGAGAAAAAATGGAAGTGCAACCCGATGACCAATTCCATGAGCTAGGTATACAACGACTATTATTGCGAAACACAAAAATATATTCCGGCGATATCGGGTGGTTTTATGGCTGAGACGCCACGTCGGTGAGACATATTTTGGCCAAACATTGCCACCCCTATCATAGCACACGTCTACTCCTAATACTATTTACTATTGTGGAAACCTGAGTTCGATTCTCGGATTGGATACCATGTTACAAACGCAAGTTGCGCGTGCACCTTTCATGACATAGAGGTCCCGCTCGCCGTGTGGGCTTGCCACGGGCATTGTAATGTTCTCGCACTATGTAAATAAACACTTTTGCTGTCCTCGTCTTGGGTGCTCCGGCATCCCGCAGCCCTGCCGGTCGCTTCACGGCGACTACGCTTCTCCCAGTCCCCATCCGGGTGTCGCACCCACCAGTACGGCGCCTGAAAGTCGTATACCCGCTCCACAACCACTCGGCTCACGCCGTCACGCCAACAAATGGCCACTTGGCACCGACGCTTACATGCATCGGGCTGAGGGGGTGTTGCGGCGACGGGGGGCCGAGGAAGAACGGGGGATCTGCTGGATGGAAGGCGTGCGCTGTTACCGGGCCGTGGCCGAGATGCTCGTTTTGCATCGACGATAGTTATGCGTCGGGCAGGGGGGATGTTGTAACGGCCTGCGCCAGGATGTAATACGTTGATGCGGGGCGGCTGACCGGATCAGTACTACAACGGATCTGTTTAGTTAAAGGCGCACGATGTTACCGGGCCGTAACCGGGATGCCCGTTTTGCACCAACGACAGTCATGCGTCGGGAAGGGCGCGTGTTGCAGCGGCCTGCGCCTGGATATAATACGTTGGTACGTGACGACTGACCGGGCCAGTACCACGCGGAGGGTCCATTATGTAGGCAGAGATTGAGCTGTCGGAAGATTCTCTGTCGTAATAGTGGAGTTCTAGAGGGAATAAAAGAGCAAGGAGCGTGGGTAGGACATCGATTGGGCTCCCGCCAACGTATGTATGTTGTGCCGCTATCGGTCAGTGGTGATGCTGGGGGGGAGTTTATTGCCGGGGGGGGTTAGCCACTAGTGTCAGAGGGAAGGCGTGCAACTTCACCGGCGGCCCACCGATCGCCTCCCGCGGTCAAGGAGCAATTGAAAGTATGGGGGGGTGACTTCATGAGGCGCTGGCTGAGGCCCACACGAAGCCCAGCGCACAGGGCACCCGAGAAAATTGAGAGTTGGCGCAGGCCACTGGCGTACCTGGTATGAAATAGCTAGCTATCGATAACCGCCGCGGTACGGGCATCAATCGCTTTGGGTCGTTTGGGGGGGGGGATACGTAGCAGTAGTAGATCCTACCTGAGTGAGATTCGAGGGGACTGATGGACAGACAGAAAATGAAATAAATTTCGTTTCAGAGACCCCCAGTTGACACTGGGGGATTCTACTAATAACTTTACTGCTGCTACACGTGCCCCAAGAAGAAATAAACGCTGCGGGCGGTACGTGCTGCGCGGACACTCGGTAGCAGAAATAGATGGAACGGCTTGACCCCGATCTTTGTATTAATGCACGAATTACCTTCATGTGTAAAATAAGAGATTGCGGGTTCAGACAGACGGAAAACGCACACGGGTGGGGTATACCGCCTGCTGCTTCGTACTGCTTTGCTGCTGCCCAAAACACTACAGCAGTACTCTCATACCACCACGGGACAGCCAGCAGCATTACCATTAATAGGAACACTGCTTGCTGCCAATAGCAACTCTGCTTTTTGCTCCAGTGCCTACACTGCCGTCACCAAAACTGACCGCTGCCACCATGCCACCCGCTGTGTTTCACCCAGACCTATGCTACAAAAACACTACCGGTACCTACCTGACAAATAAGAACAAAATGCGTACGAATATGATACATGCACGACGAAGGCGCTCGTACCAGCCAGCCAACCGCTGCTACTACTGCACTTCCAGCCAGCCTACAGTCTGTCAATCAACATGCATACCGCTGCAATACCAGCTAGCCTGTCGAGATCAATACCAGTATGATACATACTGTAGTGCGGAAATCGAGGTCAAACAAACCGGTGAAATATACGCCGAAGGGTGGGATACTACAGTACTACTACTACTACTATTCCTGAGTCCCGAGACTTGACAGGCTTCCCAGGGCAATAGCATAACTTAAAATACTACTATACGACTACTACAATACCGCCTACGGCAAACGAGCGAGGAAAAAGCCTGTGGTTCCCGACCCCCCCGACAAACTGACCGCACAACAGCCCCCCCGCGCCCCCGTCACGGGCACCGCAAAAAAACACTGCAAAAAGGCCCGCAGCAGGCAGGCAGATATTATCCGTTCATGAAACATGCACGCGTGATATGTACGTATGATACAGCGTTTGGCAAAAAAGGAAACATATGAAACATGCAACCATGGAGGGGAGAGGGGGGTATTATAAAACACAAGTGATGCCACAGCGGTACAGTTATCACTACCGATGTAGCAATAGCTCGTTGGCCGCAGGGGAGCCTATTAGATGCCTCCCCCCGCCCTTATGTTACGCTACAAAAATGAAAGAAAACACAACGCAGGTACACAACACCGACAGTCCATCCCGCCCACTCCCCCGATTGCCTCCTCACTGCGGCCCAAAGAGCAATAATACAGCAGTACAGGACACCTCCCTACTAAGAAAACAAGCAATCAGAAAAGCAAGATATACAGGAAAATAAGAAATTCGGGAGCAGTTCTACTGAACTCAGTGTAGAGCGCATTCTTTTATCAAATACGAAATCCGGCCTGAACCAGCATTCCTGTTTCCTATTTTTAATAGATGTCCTGTGCTGTGCCGTGCGAAAATCAGAACTAATACAGCACACCTGCTCCACCTGCCCCAACCATGATCAACAATAATACCAGGTAACACAAAAAAAAATACCAGCCATCCGACTTGCGTGCAAAACCCGCAACACAAGCGGAAAATTCAGGCGACGTGTTCAATCCGGGGCTCTCAACAATTGTTGTGCGAGAGAAAACCAAAACATAACCCAGACAAAATACTACACATAAAAATGAAAAAAAAAACATGCGGGAGTCAACAAAGCCCGCATGGCTGGCGGGAGCAACTCTAAAGCTGCTACACAGATACAGTACACGACACCCAATAAGAAACAGGGAAACAAGAAAGGCATGCTGGGATTTGTGGGAAAATAAGAAATCCGGGAGCCGTCGTACTGAAGTTAGTGTAGAACGCACCCTCTCCCAAATAAGAAACCCAGCCTGGGTCAGTATTTCGGTTTCTTATTAGATGTCCTGTGCCGTAGGCCAGCAGTTGTAATTATTTTACTACTACTATTGATACTGCTGTCGTGACGGTGCCACCCTTCCCATGCAAGCACCTGGCACTCTCGTGCACATAATAGCACCCGCTCACCATTCAATACCGAGTCGACGACAACTCATCAACAAATCACAAACAAACATTTGCGTTGCGCAAGAAAAACATAAGAAATCACGCACTGCTACAGTGCATCAGCCTTCTCTGATCACACAACACTACCAGTACCAAACGATCAGAGACCAAGATGCGTTACGGTGACGGAGGGGGGGTGAGACTGACAGAGGTGGAAAGGGCGTGAGCAAAAATGCAAAAAAATGGCACCCTCCAAAACACAAACAAAAAAAATACACCGGCGCCGCAGACTGTGTCAGCGCCGCAAACCCCGTGCGCCCAAGAGGTGCTCCAAACCACACGACGTGGGTTACCAGACCCGACCCGGCACCAAAACCGTAACGCCACCTTCCCTACGCATGTACGCAACGTCGCAGAAAGTCATTGGAGGCGCCCCCGGCGCGGCGAAAACATAACAAAACCCGCCACCCATCGCCCACATATCATACACATCGGCAACTCCGCGGCGCCAACCATCGCAAAGTTCGAGCAAAACAAATAAAATAAAAATGCCTATGATACGAGTAGAGTACAGCGCAGTAGCAGTCGCCAGATGGGGTGGGGAAGGGAAACACCAGCAGCACGGTGTTTGATTAACCCGATGGGACTACTCCGCCGGGTTCACCTCAGGGAGGTGGGGGCGGGGGGGGGGGCGTGTAATCATACCATGCATGGCCGTAATCCTTAAGACCATAGACCCTTGCATCGCTACAATGCCGGGACGAAGCGGGGGGGGGGAGGGGTTGCTTTCCGCTGGTGAAAGCAGGCTCAGTAGTAACTGGACGCAGCGCTAGCAGAGGCGATACACCTATCTAGAACGCCACACGGAGGTCCGATGCTGCGCCTGAAGCCCAGCCAACTAGTGCGCCTCGTGCAGCGGCATAAAGGCCTTCGCAGCGCCAGCGATAGCCGCGTACATGCCCAGATCGGATGCTGCCGGCACCTGTTGGAGGGGGGAGGAGGGGGGAGGCGTGAGTCCAAGCGCTTGTATTTTTTTGAGATGGTCGTTTTTGTTTCAGGTTAGAGGGCGATATCTGCCTGTGTCTCGGCAAGAGACACATAACAACTTCTAAGTCGCAGCAGTAGCAGCAGCAGCAGTAGCAGTAGCAGCATTACAGTATGCTATTAATAGTAGCCACCGTCGGCTACTTCACCGCCGTACAACAAGCAAAGGCCAACAATGACACCTCTCTTACAGCATCCGCGCTAACCCCCCTCCCCCCGCCCCTCTCCCCAACTCCACAAGCCGGTCAACCGCAGCTACGCCGTAAGGGACGCACGCCCAGTATAGCACACGTCCAGCACCGTACCGCACCTTCTCTCGTGCGGCGTCGCCTGCCTGCCTCAACCACGGGGCACCGACCAGCATGCCTACAACAGGGTTCAAGCGGACAGCAGCAGCATCTCCGTCGCGATTCCATGGAGCGGAAAGCAAGCCCCCGGTAGGGGGTGCAACATGTCTAGTAGACGCGGCCGCACGCGGGCCGCCGCGGGTCCAAGGAGCGCTCAGCAGCATGCCATCCTGCACGGCGCTGCGAGTCCAAGGGGCGCTCGAGAGCATCCCGCGCAGAGCTCCGCCGTCTCGAATCCAAGGCGCGCATGAGAGCATCCCATCCTGAGCTATACTGTCCCGCGTCCAAGGCGCACTCGCGAGCATCCCGCCCTTAGCTTCGCCATCTCGTGTCCAGGGCGCGCTGGAAAGCATCCCGTCTTGAGCTCCGCTGTCCCGTGTCCAAGGCGCCGAAAGCTGACCATCCTGAGCCCCACCTTCCCTTGTCCGAGGCGCGCCCGCGAGCATCCCATCCTTAGCTCCACCGTCCCGTGTCCAAGGCGCGCTAGAGAGCATCCCATCCTGAGCTATGCTGTCCCTTGTCCAAGGCGCGCCCGCGAGCATACCATCCTGATATAGGCCGTCCCTTGTCCAAGGCGCCCTAGAGAGCATCCCGCCCTTAGCGCCGCCGTCCCGTGTCCAGGGCGCGCTAGAGAGTATTCCGCCCTTGGCACCGCCGTCCCTTGTCCAAGGCGCGCCCGCGAGCATGCCGCCCTTAGCCCCGCCGTCTCGTGTCCAGGGCGCGCTGGAAAGCATTCTGTCTTGAGCTCCGCCGTCCCGTGTCCAAGGCGCCGAAAGCTGACCATCCTTAGCTAGGCCGTCCCTTGTCCAAGGCGCGCTAGAGAGCATTCCGTTCTGAGCTATGACGTCGCGCGTCCAAGGCGAGTTCGAGAGCATGCCATCTTCAGCTCCGCCGTCCCGTGTCCAGGGCGCGCCCTCGAGCATGCCGTCCTTAGCTCCGCCGTCCCGTGTCCAAGGCGCACTTGACAGCATGCTATCCTGAGCTCCGCTGTCTCGCGTCCAAGGTGCGGACGCGAGCATCCCGCCCTTAGCTCCGCCGTCCCGCGTCCAGGGCGCGCTGGAAAGCATACCGTCTTGAGCTTCGCTGTCCCGTGTCCAAGGCGCCGAAAGCTGACCATCCTGAGCACCACCGTCCCGTGTCCAAGGCGCGCTAGAGAGCATCCCGTCCTGAGCTCCGTCGTCCCGTGTCCAAGGCGCGCCAGACAGCATACCATCCTGAGCTTCACCGTCCCTTGTCCACGGCGCGCTTAAGAGCATCCCGTTCGGAGATCCGCCGTCTCGTGTCCAAGGCGCGCCAGAGAGCATGCCATCCTGAGCTGGGTCGTCCCTTGTCCAAGGCGCACCCGCGAGCATCCCGCCCTTAGCTCCGCCGTCCCGTGTCCAGGGCGCGCTGGAAAGCATCCCGTGTTGAGCTCTGCCGTCCCGTGCCCAAGGCGCCGAAAGCTGACCATACTGAGCTTCACCGTCCCTTGTCCAAGGCGCCTTCGAGAGCATCCCGTCCCGACCTCCGCCGTCCCGTGTCCAAGGCGCGCTAGAGAACATTCCATGTTCAGCTCCACCGTCCCGCGTCCAAGGCGTACTTGACAGCATTCCGTCTTGAGCCCCGCCATCCCGCGTCCAAGGCGCAGTAGAAAGTATACCACCCTGAGCCCCTCCATCCCTTGTCCAAGGCGCGCTAGAGAGCATTCCATGTTGAGCCACGCCGTCCCTTGCCCAAGGCGCGCTAGAGAGCACCCCGTCTTGAACTCCGCCGTCCCGTGTCCAAGGCGCGTGCGAGAGCATCCCGTCTCGTGTCCACGGCACGCTAGAGAGCATTCCATCCTGAGCTCTGCCGTCTCTTGTCCAAGGCGCACTTGACAGCATCCCGTCCTGACCTCCACCATCCCGCGTCCAAGGCGCACTTAACAGCATCCCGTCCTTGGCCATGGCGTCCCGCGTCCAAGGCGTGATAGAGAGCATCCCGTCCGTAGCGATGCCGTCTCGTGTCCACGGCGCGCTAGAGAGCATACCGTCCTCAGCTCCACCGCAGTCCCGTGACCAAGGTGCGCTCGCGAGCATTCCCTCTCCCACGCTGCGGGACCACGGAGCATTCAAGAGCATCATTCCCGCGTCGTCCTCGGCGCGGTACACATCCTCGGCAGCCGTGGCAGCGGTGAAGGTGGCGGTCGCTTTGGTCCACGGCGCAGCCGACAGCATCCCCTCGTACACGTTCACGCTGCGGGTCCACGGAGCGTCCGAGAGCATCCCCTCGTACACGTCCACGCTGCGGGTCCAGGGGGCGCTCGAAAGCATCCCCTGCGACAAAAGCACGGAGGCGTGTCGGATAGAGGCAATAGTCGGTTGCGGAGGAGACGGGTGGAGGGAGGGAAGGAGGGAGGGTTCGGGGGGCGTGTCAAGGCGATATGAACTCCTGCATACATACCATAGTGGTTCCAACAGGTTGGCGACAGCAGCAAGCTAAATAATGGCAGCCGGGGTTAGTTAACTTTTTTCACGGTACGGCAGGGGTTGTTTCATTCATACCATGCCGGTTGTTCGATATCTATTCTGCAATACATTCTATTCGATGCCTATCGCTTCACATCGGATAGCTCTTCGATTCGACGCGACACGATGAAAATCGCACACATGCAGACTGCATCGTTTTTTGTAGCAATATCAAACACGAAGGATCAGGCAAGATAACCGAGATAGTTCGATACAACGTGTAGGCTAAAGGTGCACTATACCAGGTACACTCTTACAACTCTTGCCATTGGGTCTGACCTCCATCTTTTGCCACAACGCCGCAAACATTTTGGGCACCACGCGAGGCGGCGACCAGCGGCCGTCCAGGCCAGGCCGCCGGCGAATCCCACTTGTACGTTCGAGAAGGCTGTCGGTAACCCATGTTTAACCTGTGGACTGATACTATACTCCTTAACGGTCGTGGCTGTCAATGGCCAGACCCTACCAGGTATGGGCTACATTTCGTATGACGGCAAGAAATAGCTTAGAGTTTTCGTACCGCCATACCGTAGTCCAGAGGCCAGACCTGCTTAATAACACTCGGAAGGGATCGTGCCTGTCGGTACTCGTAGGTACGATCTCGTATAACGCTTCATGACACGGTTGTCTAAAGTTACGTACCAGTATGAGAAAACCTGACTACCCACACCATCACACGCCAACATGTATACCATACAAAGTTCCCCTTTTGGATGTGGTTGGCTTGAAATCCCGGGGGTGCCGCAAGTTGAAAAGGGGGAACACAGGCGTTTGTTATGGTATTGCCCTGGGAGCCTGACTTAAGGTTAGGAACCAGGAGCCAAGATATTGGATACCGAGATAAAAGGGTTTCCACATGCCCTTGTGGGCATGTGCGTATAGGGAAACAAGGGGATAGGGGATGATACGAAAAGGGTTTTGCCTCGCACACAGCGATCAGCCGTGGTCTTCGCCGTCGTCATGTTCGCCTTCTGTGACCTAAGGAATAATACAAACGAGCTACAGAGGAATGTACAAGTGAGTGGCATCGTGGGACCTGCTTAGTAGAGAGACCTGCTGGGAGTTACCCGTATCAGGGTCCCTAGTCTTACAAAAATTGTGGGTACGCGCATACTCGGTATAGGCAGGCAAGATAGACAGCAGCACCCTAGGAATATTCCGAGAAGAACATGCTGCACAATTTCGAAATATCATCTCGAAGGATAGCTAGCTTTCTCGAGAACGGTACGTAGTACGTACGTCGAGGGTCGGGAAGCTTAGCTTTCTGCAGAACAGTACGAAGAACGTCTGGAAGAGTAACTGTGCGTTGCTAGCAGAACGGTGAGGAACCCCCCCCTCCCTTCGGATTCACTCTCCAACTAACTTTCTTTCGTCTTCTTTCGTCTTGCCTCGAAGAGCGGCCCTGTCAACATCATCAAACGTTTCTTTTGAGCGAAGTTCGCGAGCCTGCCTCACAGCGGCTCGCGCCAAGCCCCTGGACTAGCACATTGCCACATGAGGACACTCAGTTGACACCACATGAGGATACTCTTTTGACACCACATGAGGACACTCATCATTTATTTGGCAGGTAATCGTCATTTTTTTTTCAATGTTTTCCTCGTCTGAAAGGTGAACACTGCAGCCAGCAGCGGGCACCGACCTTGACAAATGCCGTAGGGCCACAGTCCCTCAGGTACCGCGAGAGGAACGTAACAAACCCGAGTTGCGACTACTGCGGAATTATTGATGCGCCAGAAGCAGCAGCAGCAGCAGAACCGAAGTCGTGACGTGCGGCTCCATGATAAGTGGGAATAATTCATCAGGCAGCAGTACAGCAGCAGCAGGAACTACTTTTGACGTGCTGCTGCATATATATTTACGGGGGAATTACTGAATAAATGCGGCAGCAGTAGCAGCAGCAACTTATGAAAGAAGTGCTGCTGCTTACTACTGGGGAATTATTAATGCGACAGCAGCAGCGAAGATATACCGCGCTGCCGCATATGGACACGCTCTTCTTGTAGACCCATTCGTGAAGAAATAAAGCTATTCAAAATAAATAGCGTTCTCTTTTTTTTTTTCTTTGATCGATTATTCGTGTTCGGGAATCGTCATACCATGGACCGGACAGCATACATCGGGGGTGAAAAGTCCTGGCGAGGGACCGCACCCCACCTTACGCACAGCAGTCCAAACCGAGTCAAAACTAAAAAAGCTACCTCCACCCCCCTCTCTTCCTACCGAAGCAGTTTCCTCCTCCTCCCCCACTCATCCTTTTCCGTGTCATCTTGAGAATGTTTCCTTAGCTCGAGAATCCTTCCTTATCCCGAGAATCTTCCTTATCGAGAATTTGTCTTTATCCCGAGAATCTGTCCTTATCCCAAGAAACCTTATCTTGAGAATCCTTCCTTATCCCGAGAATCTTCCTTAATCTCTTGAGAATCTTTCCGAGTCTCGAGAATATTTTCCGTGTGCTTTCATTCATTTCATTTGCTCTTTCTTCTGCGCTGTAATGGTAAGGCATGCCGGGGTCAACATTTTTTTAGGACGAAACAAATCCAAAGAGGCGGCGATACACACCACCGCTGTTACTGTACTCGTACATCATCATCTGTCATGCACCTACTCGCTCGCCCAGATGGGAGAGACACCCTCGAGGTGGTACCCCCCCCCCGCCCCCCCTTCCCTCCCCTCAACCCCCCC
>JAYJMJ010000309.1:3923709-3936288 GCA_036873875.1 Laminaria ephemera
TTGGTCTGCCCCTGCTGCCTTTCTATTCTTAAGTTTAGCTACACACTTCTTTACTTCTTCCCTTGTGAACTCTCTCTCTAACCCTTCTGAACCACTATCTTCCCCTTTTGATGCATCTACCTTCGCCTCTGCCCAAGCGTAGATTTCCTTCTCGAATTTTGCGTCCACTTTTTGGTTGGTTGTGGGCGTTCCTAGCTTGCGGCAATGCTCTACCGTACTTCTCTCTTCCCCTTCGAACTACTAATCATTTTACCGTGTGGGGGGGGAGAAGAGAGGGAGAAGCGGGACTAGGGGTTAAGAGGCAACATCGCAGCACAGCACAACAACAAAAAATCACAAGCAAACGAAAATCACAAAAAAGAAAGAAGCTAAAAACTTCAAAACTGCTACTACTACTACTGTGATACTAATACTAAACTATTGATAGCACAAATCTCAGCATCTAGATATAAACGGAATATAATATTATGCGTGTCTCACATTGCACGACCTTACGCCTGGACAGGTCGTACTGCATATCTCCCGTGCTTAGAGTGCCGTCCGCCTCCTTCAGGTAACCGTGGTCCACACCCGCGCTGTTCGCCGAGTGCCTGAAGTAGCACGACCCCTCGGCCAGGCCCGAGTCCACCACCTGCACCCAAGAACACACACACACACACACCAGCCACAAGCAGCGCCAAATAAAGCACCAAGCAGCGAATGGCGTCATCAAGCAGCGTGGGACGATGTGGGATGTGGGACGATGTGGGAAGTGGGACAATGTGGGATGTCGGGAGTGGGATGTTGGATGTGGGACGATGTGGGATGTGGGTGGATAATTTTGTATGTGCGCGTAAGGGAGTGCGGGCAGGGGGGCGGATTCGGGCTTTTACCAGGCACGTGCTCACGATGGTGGTGGTGGTGACAGCGGCGGCAGGTGGGGGATGGGTTCAACAGTCACAAAACTGGGTCGGCCTCTTCACCTTTCTTTCACACACTCACACTCTCCCCCCCCCCCCTTCCCTTCCCTGCCCCTCTGACCGTGTCTCTATTAGGAGTAGGAACGGTGCTCCGTCTTGAAACGGATGCGTGGTCAATGGTCAAACGACTAAGGCAAGCAACAAAGAATGAGTACCCCCCTCCCCTACCCATTCCCCATCCCTCCTCACCTGCACCACCTGCCCCGAACCGTCCACTCCCCGGTCCCACAGCGGCGTCCTCGTTTCCGACGCCCCCTGCACGATCCGAGTCGCCACCTCATTAGCCAGCTCCCCCCTCGGTAGCGCCGACACCCTCGCAGCCTCCGGCCTCGACGCGAGGAAAGAAATCAGCCCCATCAAGCACGCCATGCGCTCCCTCTCTTCCGTTTCCGTGATGGGGATTTCCGGCGGGGGGTCTCCTGGTGCCCCCCCCCCTTCCTTCGGGAGAAGGTGTCCGATTTCTGCGGGGGGGTGGATGGGGGGGGGACAAGGGGAGACGGGGAGACAGGAAGAGGGAGGAATTGGGGGGCGAGGGACGGGGGGGGGGTGGGCGGGGAGGGTTTGGTGATCGAGGCGATGGAGGGTGGGGGGGCAGGAGGAGAGAGGGTGGTGGGGGCGGCGGGACGGGGGTGGGGCTATTGCTGGTTCTGATTGCGCGCCGAGTATTCAACGTAACTTTCAACGTTTCGTAGGGCCCCCCAGCATCGTATAGGTATTTAATTCGCCGGTTTTGAACAAAACTGACATTTCGAAGAAATACATTGCGTTAGCGTTGAGCATAGCGCTGACGTTACCGTTGACGATACCGTTGACATTACTGTACCGTTGACCTTACCGGTGGCGCTACCGTTGACATTGATGTTGGCGGTAACATAATAAGTATTCTACTATTACTCATGCTACTACTACTACTACTACTAATACTACGGAAATAAAATAAGACGCGAAAAAACGGACAAACAGAAAACACAAGTGAAGATAAATAAGACCGGAGGAGGCGACACATGACAAGACAGACATACAAAGAAAAGAGGCAAAACAACACGTGAAAATATCTAACCTCGCACGGTGATTCGACTGTCGCCCTCCGCCGCCATCATTACGTCATTCCAACCACACGCCTCCGCGGGGGACACGCCCCTCCTTAAGGCCAGCGAGTGCACCGTCCGAGCAGCCCAGCCCCACTCCCGAACTAGCAACCCTTCGGCCCCCACCTCCTCCCCCGCCCGTGTCCCCACCCCCACCCCCTCCCCCGCCTCCGCCTCCGCCTCCGCCCCCGCCTCCACCCCCACTCCCACCCCCGCGCTTACGCCCGTCCGATGTGCGGTGTGTGACCAGAAGGAGAGGACGTGTAGGTCAAGATTGGTGGCGGACCACTCTCGCCGCCATCGGTCGGCAAGAGCTTTCTCGCCCCCCCCGCCCGCACTTCCGCTGAACCGAGAGGCAGACCCCGGGGACAGGAGCACGACAATCCCGTCCTTGTGCAACGCCTTTCCGGGCAATGTCGTCGACATCACCGTTGCCGTGGCCGTGGTTGACCGTCCAGCAGAATTGTCCCCGTCGCCGTAGTAGTCGTCGTCGTAGTCATCGTCTTTAGAGGAAGAGGAGCCGTTGTAATCGGCACTGCTACCGCCACCGCCGCCACCGTCACCGTCACCGCCACCACCGGCGCCACCGCCGCTGCTGTCGCTACTGCCGTGATCCAAGAGCGAAGGCGATAGCTTCAGGCTTGGAGGAAGGGCGACAAACCCTTCGAATAGCCCTTCTCCTCCTCCTTCTCTGTCTCCTTGTTCTTGTTTTTTCCGCCCTTGCCCTTGCTCCAGCCCATCTCCTCGTTCCCCTGCTTGTCGGTCCAGAAGCAGCAACGAGTCTACCTCGGCCGCGCTGGCGTGCACCATGAAGCAGCCCCCCTGTCGTCGGTTGTGGGCGACGGTCAACACGGACGAGGGCGAGAGGGCAACCTCCAGCGCTTCGCGGGCCCTCCGGCCCCGGCCGTGGTTGGTAAACACCAAGAAGGTGCCCCAGCTAGCGTCACCGTCGCTGCCGCCATTATCGCCCCCATTTCCGTTACCGCTACCGTTACCGGTGCCGTTACCGCTACCGCTCTCGCCATTACCGCTACCACCCTCGCCATTCCCGTTACCGCCATTACCATTACCGTTACCGCCACCATTACCTTTACCGTTATCGGCATTGGTACCACCACCAGTACCGCTACCGTTGCTGTTACCGCCGGCGGAAAAAGGTGTTTCGTCTGGTGCGGCCTCGGCAGCCTTGCGGAGACGTTGATGCTGCCAGTCTACCACTCTACGAAACGCCTCCTCATCATGTCCAAAATATCGCCTGAAGGCGACATCAACCCGATCAGCCAGCCAGCGACCGAGAAGAGGGCGGAGTAAAAGAGGCGACAGTACAGAATGTGGGGGGGGCGAGGGAGGAGGGGGGAGGGGGGGGGGGTTAGTGTGCGGTAAGGGTGCGGGTGCGGTATTCCGAGCTCTATTGAATAATCCACTGTATAGATGTGTATGTATCAATCCTTTAATACGTATTACAGGGTACCGACAAATAGGTACCGGAAACTAATAGACCGCGACCGCACCGTTGCAGGTACGAGCACATATCATTCAAGTATATTACAGAATACAGAATACGGCATGTACACATTCCATGTGCTCTCTCCCTGCGTAGCTTATTAACCTTTTCGGGACACAGGTACGGCAACCAAAAATCTGTTCTTACTAGAACCATATTTGGTTCTGAGTACTACTGTACGTATGTTCCCCCGTTATAATATGATGTTGTGGGCGTGTCGGATGTCTCCTTTGAGCGGCAACTCGGGCGCATCCCCGGCTTCAGCAGCCCGGGCTGCTTCGTCTGGCAGATGCTGTATTAAGAGAGATACTACTGCTTGACGGAAGGATATTCGATTTATATCGGAACGGCATCTACGCTACATTGTCGGAGGGCAGTAATACTACTACACTACTACTGCTAATAGTAAAATAATAAAAATAAATGTTAGTCACCACCTCATTTCGTTAGTTCCTCCCCTCAAGCCCCAAGAGCGAGCACGTCAAGACTATTAGTAGTCTGCTTTGTAGTAAAATGTTTGCTATTGTACGCAGGTTGGCAACTGGACGTGCCCACTATGTCAGGTACATACCGCTGTTCACAGAGCAACTACAAAACAGTGCAATCAGCAGTGTGGATCGAAACACCTACACCATCTGTACTTACAATGTTGCAGCAGGCCAGTGATACATATTGCCGCCTTGAACATAGACATACGTTCGTGTAACGTGTACGTACACACAAGGATGGATTATTACGCTATTAATACAACTATTCATACGTACGTACTCAAATCAAGTGTTGCGAGTGGAGCGGGTGTACTGGTATACCCGTTCTTGGTTATTTGCCCTTATTTCGCCAACAGACCATTTTTTAGCCGTTTTAGAACTGCACCCACGTTTTCGGGGACAAGGTACTTGGAATTAGTCTGGGATAAGTTTTGCAGTTCTAAATCTATGTTTTTAGAATCTTTTTTTTTTTTATCCTCCAACGGATGGGGAAAAATCCACACTTCCATGTACTGTATTTTCATACGTGTCGTGTTTTTATAAAAAATTATAAAATATACAACAGCTGTGAGATCTAGGATTTCGTCGAAACTCATCTTCGTGTCGTTTTAACTCAAATGCATTCACAATCCAGTGTTAGCTGGCGCAATTTCTATCGTAATCACTTCTACTTTCCAGCTCAACTCGTAGTAGGAGGTTTGACCCTCAGCGACCTTCTGGACAAGACGAGGTCACAGGTGTCTTCTCTTCTCCCCCCCGGTAATACGTGCCTTGATTTTTATCGCACATAGGGCTCAGCATTCCCACTTGGTGTTAAATTATCCACATTTGTTTACAGACAACATTCACCCCAATGCTGCCGCGGTATCAGGCACAAATAGCACTACCAGGGCGGCACTATAATACTTAGCTGGCTGGCGCAACTTTCGGGTCGGAATTAACGGATTACCGCAACAGCCGCCGGAGGCCATATGTAAGGCTTTGCCGCAACTTGGGTTTCGCGCGCCGCAACATTTTTCGCGGGAATATTTGCGGCACTTCCGTTTTCTTCGTGCCTTTTCCAGGTTCGCGAGGCGCCTAAACGCCATTTGTCATGTGATTTTCAGGCGTATTTTCATGCATACCAGGTGTATCGCAATTTATTGACGCCGGGGGGGCCTACGCGGGCGGCCTCCGGCGGCCATCCAGGGGCCCTCACGGGGACGGGGACGGGGAGGCGCACACGCCTGGGGCGCGTGTTTGACGTGTTGCCTTTTTTTATTAGTTTACGCATACCTGATATGACTTATATAACTTTGTAAATGCCGGTCGTCCCGGTGATTTAAAAAAAATAGAAAAAGTGGTTACCCTCGAATACTACTATTAATAAGGTTGGAGTCAGGGGTTCAAATCTCGGTATGGAGATTTTATTTTTAGAGACATCAACCACCGAGAGCGCTTTATAGCGTAAGCACAATTCAACGCGAGTCGACGAGGGAAGAAAGTGCTGAATTCTTCTCGCTAAAAAAATTGAGGCGCGTACCGTAGTGGGGAGGGGGGGAGAAGAGCCTGCTTCGTGGCCCAGGATCTGAGTTACGACTAGGGAGGGAGAAGGAGAAAGAAAAAAAGTGCGAGGATAATACGTAGATGGGATGAGCAACCCCCCCCCATAAAAACTGCTGTCTTCACGTATTGCGTTGTTGCATTTTTTTTTTGCATTGCAGCATTACCGCTCCGCCGTACGGGGTCGCCCAAAATACACCAAACTACATACAGAAATACTGATTAAGAACACAACTGCCAGGTACGTAGAAAAGCATGCATGCGTTTATTAAATACATGTCGAAATGCCAATTTGGTGCAGTGTCCTCCACACCAAACTGCACCGCGACGGCCCCTCAGTGAATTAAGTTGTTATTAATAAGAGCCCTCGGAGTTTGGGTAGTCGCGCCGATGCTGTGCGCGGGGGGCACCCTTAATTGCACACCGGGTCTGCAAAAACACCTCTGCATACCCTTAGTACAAAAAAGCTGGTTTCAGTGTCGGCCTTTTTTAGCGGGGGAGGGGGGGTGATGCATGTTTCTAACCCTAACCCCAACGCTAAAGTCCCCCAAACACACTAAATCCAGCACATCATGATTTCACCTGGGGGGGCGTCCGGGTGACAGCTCCCCAAACATACCAAAAACAACACATTATGATAGCACCTTGAGGGGGACCGGGTGATAGCCCCCAAACACACTAAAACCAACACATTTTGACTACGTATATCTTGGAAGGCAATCGGGTGATTGGCCTTCAACCACACTACAAATCCAACGTACTATTATTTCGTTTGCCATTTGCCATTTCTCCATTTGCCATCCGACAATGTGTCGTAGTGTTAGTACTATTAATAGTGTAAACAATTAATAGTGTAAACAATCTAACAGATGATGAAATAACCGAAAATGAAGAGCACGAAAAGTAAAAGCGTAAAAAACGTACTGATATCATGGTAACACCTACCAGGTACTAACTGCTGTAGGGGTCCTATCCGGGTGATAGCCCCCAAACACACTAAAACCAACACATTTTCATTACATCTTGGGTGGCAATCGGGTGAGAAGTCCTTCAAACACACTAAATCAAACGTATCATGATTGCACCTCGGTGTCCTATTCGGGTGACAGCCTAACACACACAAAAACAACATATTGTGATTACACGTTGGGAGGCTTTCGGGTGATAGCCCCCCAAACACACAAAAACCAACATATTATGATTACACCTTGGGAGGCTTTCGGGTGATAGGCCCTCAAGCACACAAAAACCAACATCTTATAACTACACGTTGGGAGGCATCCGATGGTAGCCCACCAAGCACACTAAATCCAACATATTATGAGTACACCTTGGGATTCATCCTGTTCGGGTGATAGCCTCCCACACACACAAAAACAACACACTTCGAAGTACCATGATCATATCAAGATTTTTCTACAAGATTTGTCTGCCATACCCATTTTGGCCCCGTAACACTGATTTGTACCAGGTATACATTTTAGAAATGTCGTCACATGTACTGCTGCTCGTGCCTGTAACGCTATGCGCCAAATGAGTAGCACAAGTAACAAATCCAATGATTATTGACCAATGCCGGTCGCCCCGGTAGTCTAGTGATTAACCTCGAATGCTAGTAAGGTTGCAGTCAGGGGTTCAAATCTCGGTATGGAATTTTTTATTTTCTAGAGACACCAACTGCCGAGAGCGCTCTATAGCGTGGGTAAGCACAATTCGACGCGAGTCGACGAGGGAAGAAAGTGCTGAATTCTTCTCGCGATAAAAATGAAGGCGCGTACCGTAGTGGGGAGGGGAGAGAAGAGCCTGCTATGTGGCCCTGGATCTGAGTTACGACCATTAATAGGGAGGGAGAAGGAGAAAGAAAAAGTGCGAAGATAATAAATGGGATGGGCAAAAAAAAAAAAATGCATACCAGTATCATACCTGGTATATGAATAGCCCTCGTACGATTGTACGAACTCGTTGTTGCAGTAACACGTACGAAAAAACCGTGAGATGTGAGACACATACAGACCATACAGATTTCTACGCAGAATAGGAAAAATGTAGTAGTACAGTGGGGGGGCTCCCAATAGTACCAGTTGAATAGTGCCACTGCTCTCTATAGTGCAGGTGAAATCGCTTGGCACGACTGGAACTCTCTTGAGTAACCCTATTCCCAATAGGGCCGGCGCCCGGACTAGTGCCGGTATATTGGGCAGGCACATACCGGCACTATTGGGAACACCCCACTACTGTACTTCTGTCCATCCACTACCTTTATATGTGTACAATGCACACCGTGCGCTGCCTTCAACGTTCGATCTGTATTTGTATTTCTGTTTTGCTTTCGCGTGTCTCCCGGGACGGAGGAGTGGTGATGGATGATCCATGACGGAAAGGAAAAAATAAAACGAAACAGGACCCAAGGCAAGACAATCCCGCACTACTTCATCATCAGCATGATCTTCGTCGTAACCATAATCGTCATCGTCATCATCATCACCATCATCATCATCATCATCACCATCACCATCAATATCATCATCACCAACATCATCGTCGTTATTATCATCTCCCAACCAGTGGCCTGTCCCCGAAACAAAAACAAAAGCACCAACATTGACTTAGTGCTCGTAGTAACAAACTTTTACTCTTAACATCGACTCCAAGACACGAGCGGCAACACTATACCATCAACATTACCGTTAAACCGACAACACTACCGGTATACAGTTAACACCATCGTTAACAGTACCGTTGACACTACCATTGACACGAATGTTATCGCTACTCTTAACAACAAATATCAGCTAAACGTTGACACTCACGTTAACGTAAACACAAAATATCAGCACTAGTATTCGCGTTAACATTAACGCTATGTTAATGTGGTAACTCTAAAATTTACGTCAGTGATAATGTTAGTAATGTTGTAAAGCCAACTATTACGGAGGACCATAGTAATCAGGACGCACGATATACACAAAAACCTATATATCCCACTGTTTTTACTAACCATGTTTGGTCCTGATTACTACGGTCCCCCGTAAAGTGTTGGCACTGACATTAACACTAACGCTCACTTTAATTTTAACCCTAACCTTAACCCTAACGTCAACACTAACGTTAACACTAACGTTAACACCAACGTCGTTAACGCTGACGTCGTTAACACTAAACTTAACCCTAACGTCAAAATTAATGTTTACACTAAATTTAACACAAAACGTCGTAAACATTAACGCTAACACTAATGTCGTTAACACGAATGTCGTTAACATTAACCCTAACAATAACACTACCGGTAACACTAACGCTAACACTAACGGCAACACAAACGTCAACACCAACGTCAACACTGGCGTTAACACTAAAGTGGCGTTAACACTAATGTTAACGTTAACATTAACACTAACGTTAACAATAGCGCTAACACTAACATTAACACTGACGTTCACACTAACGCTAACAATAACGTCAACACTAACGCTAACACTAACGCTAACACTAACGTTAACACTAACGTTAACTCTATCGATAACAATCACGTACTAGCGTGAACACTAAAGTTAACACTAACGTTAACACTAAAGTTAACACTAACGTTAACACTAACGTTAACACTAACGTTAACACTAACGCTAACACTTTCGTTAACACTAGCGTTAACCCTAGCGTTAACACTAGCGTTAACACTAACGTTAACACTAGCGTCAACACTAACGTTAATACTAACGTTAACACTCGCGTAAACACTACCGTTAACGCTATCGTTAACACTAACGTTAACACTACCGTTAACACCAACGTTAACACTAACATTACGTCAACTCTAGCACTAACCCTAACGTTAACACTAATATTTCGTATCACCATAAACATCGACACGTGTAACATTGACACGAACGTTAGCATAGCTCTTGGCGCTAACAACATATCTGACATCAATACTAACGTTAACACAAACAATAACTTCAACGTGTGCACTTGTCGGATGGCTTCAAGGCACGGGCTGTCATAGCATGAGGGAAGTGAAATAACGAAGTCACAAGCTACGAGGGAGAGATCATGATCGGTCATGGATCACATCATCGATCAAATCTTGTCATCGATCATATCATTAATCATCTCTTATAATCAATCATATCATTGAATCGAACCATGGAATCGATCATATCATACCATCCATCATATCATATCATCAATCATCTCTTATAATCGATCATACCGTTGTTTTTGTGGAGGACAGGGTTTGCAGACACCGTACATAGATCTCGGAGCACTCATCATGCTAACTAAACAAATTAATACCCGAAGGGTTCCTCCAATAACCCCCCCACAAAAAAACGCACCCGCGTTTGGGGACAAGATATTTGGGTTCAGCGTGGTAGAAGTCTTTATCAGCACTAAATGGATTAACCCTTTCCCACTGCAAGAAATTTGGTTTCCAAATCCAATTCCAAGCGATTTGTCTCGAAAACGTGGTCGCACTTCCAAAGGGTACAGCGCCGGACCCCGGACCCTCCGATCCCGAGGGGGGCGGGGTGTTCGTTGGACCCCCCGATGGGAACCGGAGGGTGTTTCAGTGCACCAGGGCATCGCAGCCGAGGGTTCAGTCTTAACTCTTTTCCAACTCCGCACATTATCCTACTCCAAGTCCAAGCTCTTTTGCCCGAAAAAGGGGGATGCAGTGATAAATGGGTTAAGACTTACCGCAGCGTGTTACTGGTAGTAGCGTCTCCTTCAGTATCTGAGAAGGGAAATAGCCACCCCGGAACCGGCGAGAGGCGCTCGACTTTTTTCTGCGGAGTCACTTCATCGTCATTGAGAGGGGTGTAGGCTTTTATACACCATTATTATTCTGGACGGAAGTGTAAGGACCATTTGGGTATGGATATCAACAACCAAACGGTCTCCTTTCATTCCCGTCCAGAGCGGTACGGTGTACGGTATATACCGTACAGAGGGTAGTTCGAAGCCTGATTGTTGTAGCAATGATATACCTGGTATACTTAAAGCCTGTTGATAACTACATAGACTAAACCCCTCGGGTAAATATTACAGCGGTACCAGGTTCGTACAGGAGGATTGTACAAGGGCTCCGCATGAATGCCGGTATTCGCAAAGGAGGATTACATATGCAACTCCTACGGCTGCACCATTTAATAACCTATTAATACTAATAATAATATAGCCCTGCCATCTGCCCATCATTGGGGGCGGCGGCGACGACCTATTTAAGCAACTACAGAGAAAATTATATTAATAGCAGTACGTACCACGACGACTGCCGATTTTTTAATATTCGGAAAATGTTGACATACTGCGATGACCGACGGCATTGCTTACTCTTATGTACATTAATACCTTGGTAAGATGTGGATTACGGATCATACCGCATGTAGAAGCGCTTCATACACCTTCTCATACACCCTGGCATATAATATAGTGGAATTTCTTGCTGCAAGTATCACATTACTGGAAGAGCCCTGCCTACTGCTGCTGCGGCTGTTGTTGGCATGCCCGTACATAACACGTTACGTTGTACGTTGCGCGTATCATGGCGCCTGAGTTGCATTCATTGTGTCTTGCGTAGGTACCAGGTATGACACCAGCCAGGTATTGCATGCCGTATCATAGTGTTGAAGTTAATAAAAAGAAGTATTGCATGCCGTACGGAATATTGCAACTGTTGCCTGTTGTACACACGAAGTCGTCTCATACCGCAACTGCCGCTTGTTGTACGAAGTGCTCTTAAATATTGAATATTGTATGTTGCATCGTCGGGCGCCGCTTACCGTGATGCGAGGGGGGGAGGGGGGTCGGACGCACGGTGTGGGGCGGGGCGGACTATCCTTTCACCGAAACGGCAGTAGCAGAAGCAGCAGCACCAGCGGCGGCAGCAGCAGCAGCAACAGCCGACCATCTGACCCAGGCACACGCGCCTGGCCGTCACTTAGAGAAGCTCTCCACTTTTACCCAAACACTTGATTGACTTTGATCAGAATGAAAGTGAAATCCGATAACAATCCCATGCTCTATAAGGTATCTTAATATTGTAGGTACATTTATATAAAAAATTAAAAATACACTACAGCTGTGAGATCTAGGATTTCGTCGAAACTCATCGTTGCAAGCTGTATGTGATACTCCGATCGCGCGTGTTACGGGTTGTGTATGTCCTCACGAAGAATATAGGTCGGCGACTCCCCTAAGTGCTAGTTAGCACCAGGGTCCATTTCGAACATTGCAAAACACAAATAAATGTTACTCAACAGATACGGTGCTGCACGCGTCACGCGAGTAGCGATAAGCAGCGCGTCGTCAGAGAAGTCGTGCAGAGTCAGTGCGTCGCGACAGCTGCAAAGCGAGCACGTTTTCGTCAACATGCGTTGCCGTAATGGGAGAGCTCTCTCTATGCAGAGCACGGTTAAGATTGAGTACACGGTACGGTACACGCCGCACACAGCACACAACACACACGCAGTAGCTACATACGAGTACACAAATTCCGTCGGCAACAGCAAGTTGTTGTTCTCACATCACGCAATATAATGAGTACCTGGTATCGTCATAATCTACCGGTGCTCCGTGGTTACAAGAAAAGCTCAACAAGTACGCAACGAACGATGCTATAACTATTCTGGGACTTTTTAGCTTTTTAGCGACTCCAGAGGGAAAAATAAAATCGCGCAACGCCTGTACGGCATCGGCCGTACGACGTAGCCCGGGTGTGCCATAAATAATAAATAGGCACTTGCAAAGACGGGTTTCAACGGAATTCTCGATTTCACAGCTGAAATGTCTTCATCATTTTCTTTTTTAAATGGTGCTTTTTTTTTCCTTGTTTTTTTAATCTCACTTTACTTTTTCAGCTTCTGGACAAGCCGTGGACACAGGTGTCGTCCCTTCCCCCCGGTACGTGCCTTGATTTTTATTCGCAGAGGGTTCAGCATTCCCAACGCTCGTCGATTTTCATCTAATTTTGCTAACTCACGCTCTCGCGCTTTCCGCAA
>JAYJMJ010000309.1:3998613-4009185 GCA_036873875.1 Laminaria ephemera
GTGGAGCGTTGAGCTCTTGGCATTTTCAAGTCGCAAGTTGCACCAAACCATGGACCTCTGTCCGCTTCTCGTTTTGCACGTCTGAGCTAGCGCAGCGGGCGGATGCCGCCGCGGAGCGAAGCGCCTTGTACATAGTACCAAAAAACTAACGTGGAGGAAAAATGAAGGTGCATCCCGACGAGCAATGCGTTCGTAGTCTACAGTAGGCACGTAACGAATAAATTGTAAACCACAAAATGGTATTCCAGCGACATTGGTCAGTTGAGGAGTCCCGTTTATCATAAACGTTTTGACCGAAGATTACTACTGCCCCTGTCGTAACACCGCGTCGGTTGACAGAGCGGGAGGGTATATCTCCAACCAAACAGGCAAAGGTGTCCGTGGCTGTTGAGAGTCTGGTCTCGCGCGGCGGCGGCGGCGGCGGCGGCGGCGGCGGCGACATCGGTTGTTCGTCGGACTGGTGGTTGTTTTAAAGCCTCCCCCCGAAACAGCGGCAAGTGGGGACACCAGCGGCGGCTGTCCGGCGATGCGTCCGAGTTGACACTAGAACCCCTTTAGAACTGCACCCGCGTTTTTGGGGACAAATTACTTGGAATTCGTAGAATTTTACAAAAAAGCGTTTTACTGTAGTAGTTTTGACGGAAGTAGGGGAGGTACGCTGGGGAACAGCACGCCATTTTTTTATCGTTGGCGCTGCACTACAGTGCATAGTTTCCACGGAAGTGAAGGGGGGCGAATGCACAAGAAGAAGCGAGGGAAGCGACGGACTCGCGTGAGACTCTGGGCACGGTTCGAAGTCCTTTATTGCACGTCCCGTGAAAAGTCTTCAAGAAAGCGGGACGAGGGTTGACGAGGGATCGGATCCTAATACTTGCGTCGCCGCTACGGCAGCTTGTCGAGACAGGGAAGGAAGAGGGGCTCAACACCTTTTGTCCTTCACCATCAACTGTTTTGGGGGCAAAGTACTCCGAATTACTGTACTCGTAGTTTGTGATATTTTTGCCGTAAAAGGATTGCAAAATACTTGGAATAAGAATGGACGCTTTCGTGCAGTAGGAAGAAGGGTTCAGGTAAATCCCAACGCAGCTTTGTCCAAGACAGCAGCCGTTGAGGCAAATGGCTTCAAGGAGCCCCTCCTCCTCGCGGCGGGACCGGGTTGTATGACGGACGGTTCAGGCGGCGAGCGCGGGCGATCGCCAGTGTCGTCAAACAACCCGCCCGACCCTTGTTGCTAATACAGTGGGGTTTTCCCTATAGCGCCGGTTGAATAGTGCCTATTGCCGGTATAGTGCCGGTGAAATCGCTTGGCGCCACCGGAACCCTCGGTAATAGTACCAGTAACTCGGTACTATCACACCCAATAGGATGGTGCCTCTGTCCGGTATAGTGCCGGTATTGTTGGCTGGCACATACCGGCACTATAGGGAGACCACCACTGTGTAAGTTTGTACATAGCGTCCGAGCCTTGTCAGGTCGAGGGCCGCCTTCGCTCCGCTACTGTCTGTGGTCTTGACATACTCCCGGTCGTCCTGAGTTTTCGTTTGTTGTCCATCCGAACAGGCTGGAAACAAACAGCAGCCGATCGCCGGTTTGGTTACACATCTCGTACGACCCTTGTCCTGACCTTTTTGACCACTCAAAACACTTTTCGGCCTCTTGAAATACATGGACACTTTTCATTAGCTTCGCTCTACTTTTCAAGTATTCCTTTTTGCTTCGTGGGCAATCTGTGCATACGGCACGGAGCCACGAATGTGGCGTCGGCAGTATTGACCAAATTAACCCCCGTGCCGTCTTGTTGCCCACCGCTTCTAAAACGGCTACCACACGATACCAGAGCCCGTTCGTGCCTCCTTGACCTTGTGTGTCTCTTTTACTACACTATTTTCCTCCAGTCGCGCTCTCATTTCGACCGCGACACCGACCGAAACCAGTACACCCTGGTACATCGTTTTAGGACATTTTTTCCCCTTTGCGGAACATCCCTACTACATTACAGAATGAGGCTGTGCGCGCCATCGTTTGTACATCTTAGCTCGCCGCGCTCAGCAAGTGCTCACATCGTGTAGCGCGCATAATGACCCCCAAAATCAGCGCAAGCCTTCAATTGGGAAACTGACAACGCACACACCAAAGACACTACTACGACAAAACCGCGCGACATTTGTATCAGAAGTACAAACCAGGCTACACATCAGCCTCCTCCCTATTCTAAACATCAACCTCATTCCTGCACACCCTTCTCCCTAAACATCAACCTCATCCCTGCACACCCTTCTCTTCCCCACGCACACCTTTCTCCTCCCCACGCACGCCCTCATGTCTTCAACCCCTCTCCGCTACCCCCCTCCCTCCAAGATCGCCACCCAAAACACGAGCTTGAACTCATCTCCTCTGCCTCTTCCCGCTACCCTTCTCCGTCTCGAAAGGGATGCATGGTCAATGGTCAAATGACGAGGCAAGCAAAAAATGAGTACGCCTTCTCCCCGCTACCCCTCTCCCAAAATTGCCACCCAAAACACGGGCTTGAACTCGTCCACCCTCAGCGACCCCCCGCCATCCTCCACTCTGTACGCGCAAGGCGGCAGCCGCTCCACCACCTGCAGCCGGAAGCCCGACCCGGCAACGAGAGCGAGCATCTCATCGAGGCTAAGAGCAAGCGCCGATTGGTTGTGCCAGTGCAGAGGGCCGCAGTTGATCCACACTCCACCGGGCCGTAGTGCGCGACGGATCGTGGCAACGTACTTTGGGTTTATCGTAGCACCAGGATGTTGATATCGCAGCACCAGGGTATTGTTACCGCAGCACCAGGATGATGGTTGGTTCGCGGATGAAAAGGGTGGAGAATGGGGGGAGGGGAGAGGTGTGGGGAGGGGAGCGTGGGGGGGGGTTGCGTGAGCGGGGATTCTTTCAGATACCAGGGTACTCACCACCAACTCCTGCAGGGTGCACACTTGCTGATTTTTAACGGCGTGCGACGTATAGAGCGCCAGAAACGTTTTAACGACCCCCCCTCCCCCCCCCGCCTACTGCCTGGTCGGTGAAAACCCAACGTGTTCCGTCTTGGCATTGTAGGGATGCGAGGGTCTGTGGTCTTTAGACGACGGCCATGCATGACAATGATTATCCCCCCCACCATGCCTCCGAATGAGCTAAAACAAAACAAGTTGGAGAAATAAACTTTGAACGTGAGGCACCATACCTGGACGACGTTGGGGGCTGTGTCGACGAA
This sequence comes from Laminaria ephemera, assembly GCA_036873875.1. Lineage (NCBI taxonomy): Eukaryota > Phaeophyceae > Laminariales > Laminariaceae > Laminaria > Laminaria ephemera. The sequence continues at coordinate 4,001,846 of JAYJMJ010000309.1, forward strand.
AAAGCTGGTGACGATCGCGTCGAAGGAACCTTCAAAGGGTCCACCCGCCAAACCGTATGTCGCCGAAAATTCTCCCGCCTGGAAGCTTAGCCTCCCAGAGGCCCGTGCTAGGGTGGTGCGTCCATAGGGGTCCGGAAATCGGACCGAGCGAAACCTAACACAAGCGAAGATATATGGACGGGGGGGAGGGGGGGGGGTACTCATTTGTTGCTTGCCTTAGTCATTTGACCATTGACCATGCATCCATTTTGAGATGGAGCACCGTTCCTACTCTTAATAGAGACATTTCCAACATTTGGGCGCTCATTGCGTTTCTTCCATGTGTTTCATAGACACTTGTTGCTCGTCTTGCCCCCTTCCTGCTTCGCCTTTTGTGGCCACGATCTATCTCCTAGTATAGCGATCGTTTTTCCCGCTAGTATTTAGTGTACCAAACTTCTCCATGCCACATTCGTCTATTTTCCTCACCTCCAACAAATACCGTTCCTCCTTGTACATTCCACATTCTCCCACTATGTGCGTTCTACTCTCTTTTCCTTTGCCACAAGGGCACATCTGTGCATCTTCTTCCTCCTCCTCCCGACTACTGGTATGCCTCTTTCTTCTTTCTGGCAGGTCCAGGTCCCATACACGAAATTGCAGTCCTCTTTCTTCTTTCTGGCAGGTGCAAGTCCCATACACGAAATTGCAGTTTCAGCGTATTCCGAGTAGTCCATTGGACCGTGTAAATTCGCTTTAATTCCTAGCTCTTTTCGTAACATCCCGTATATCTCTAAAAATTCTTCCCTGCCACCTTTTCTAACGCTAGCCTTTCCCTTACTCCTGTCCTTCTTGTACTTCTGTCTTGTACCCCCCAAACTTCTCCATGGACGATATGTCTTCTTGGTTTCCTCCTATGTCCTCTCATGTTTTCTCGACTACGCTATCCCATCTTATTCCAGCTTGCCCTTTTGTTACTTTCTCCCCTACAACCCTATCAGCTATGGCTGGCAACCTTTTTGTTACCATGCTCCTTACGTTTTATTGGCATTAACTTCCTCAAGTCTCTAGTTGTCTTAAGTGGGTACGTTCCTAGGGGAGGGGGTGTAATAATCATATCATGCATGGCCGTAGTCCTTAGAACCATAGACTCTCGCATCCCTACCATGGCGGGACGGAGCACGTCGGGTGTTCACCAACCAGGCAGAGAGAGGGGGGGGGGAGGGGGGGGTAACTTGAGTTATGCGGCGCATGATGCGGTTGCGTCCACCTGTCAACCCTGTTGGGACGTTGGGACTCCGAGATGACGACCAATCATATTACCTGGTACAAGGTTCCCCTTCGGGATGAGGTTGGCTTGAAATCCCGGGGGTGTCGCAAGTTGAAACGGGGGAAAATACTCTTGAAAACTAAATAAACGACCATTAGCCACCGCGCAAGTCACCGGGCAAGTAACACCGACCAGCCCAAACGAGTTTATAGCTTAGTCTACAAGGTTCCCCTTCGGGATGTGGTTGGCTTGAAATCCCGGGGGTGTCGCAAATTGAAAAAGGGGGAAAAAACTCTTGAAAGCTACCAGGTACGTAAAGAAAAAATACTTAGCCACCGCGCAAGTAACGCGGCAAGTAACACCGACCGGCCCAGACGAGCTGATAGCTTAGTCTATACATGTCTCGTCTTGTAAACCGTTTACGACCAGTACGAGCGCGCAGCAGCACGCTTAGAATCATGCTACCCCGCACGTCGTAGGACTGCTTGCACTGTACCCGACACCAAATGTATCACCCCCCAACTAAAACAGTGGTCGACGCTGTAATAGGTATTTTTTTTATCATCACATATTTTCTCTGAAGTCCCTGAAGGCCAGGACGCTGTAAAAGTAATGTTTACAAGGCGCTTCGCTCCGCGGGCGGCATTCGCCGCCTGCTACGCTCGCTCAGGAAGGATAAATAGAAGAAATTACGCGAAGCGAACAGAGCTCCATGATTGATTGTAAGTGAAAACTGGCGACTTGACAATTCCAGGATCCCGGCCGCCATGCTCCAGGAAAACAACCCGGACGCCATATGCATGAGTATACTGTATGCACCTGGTATCTTGCTGTAGTACTTGCCATGTGTATGTCTGTCTCGAAATTTGTGATTACAGAGCTTTTCTCTCTTTAGGATGACGAGTCGGCAAGGACACTGGGTGTCCTGGATGTCGATGGGTGTAAAAAGCGTCTTATTAAAACACACACAGCAGCGTGGAACATGTGGTTGAAGTGGCAGCAAAGAGACGGCTATTTTTGGTCAAATCGGTCACACCTTAAGATATTTCAGACTAAAAACAGTACACATATTACGTCTAGACGGCGGTCCGTCACAGGGCTGAGTGTCAACGGTTTCTTGGAAAAAGTCTAAATTAGTTGTTGGTGGCTTTACTATGAAAAAAACAAACGACAGCTGCCGGCATTATTCAAAGAACAACAACAACAAAGAGGAAAAAAGGAAAAATAAGTACTTGTACAGACATGGTAGCTCCCCGGCAACGCTTGTTCTTGTCTGCTTGCTTGCGTTGTGTCACTCTGCTGTCTGGTCGACACGAACGTACTGCTGTATACGCTTTGCTGCTCTGTGCAGGGCCGATTGCATGCCGTGCTGCTGTGCTAGCGGTACGTAGATACTGTGGTGGCTATCGGAGCTTGGTTTGTGCCTTCACTAAACTTCGTCGTGTGCGCAGAAAAAGCAGGTTCAAAAACATAAAAAAACAAATCCGGGATCGATCCGGAAAAAATAATTTTCCCCGTCGGCAATTAAGAGCTGAGAGTAGTCTGAGAGGCCAGACAACTGCCGTGGGTGGCCTCCGAAGGCATCGATTTTTTAGTAAGTGCGCCTATAATGGCCTTTTCTTCCCTCTGGAGTCCGAAAAGGGCTAACAATGTTCCGTAGATTGTCGGCATAATGTGGATCTGTGTAGTGCCTGTGTGTAGCTGCCACTGAGGTCGATTTATCCAACCAAGACCTGTACTCGTAAACATCTCGTAGGTACGTTATACAAATACATGCGGTGCAACCTGAGCCAAATGCGGTACAGCCTGGGCCATTGAGCTTCAACATATGTCGATGACGTTAAAGCATATTATCTGACGCAAATATCTGTGGAGATCTGCCTACTGTAGCAAAAGTCGGAAGAAGCAGAAGACACTTCGGAGCGTGGGTTTCTCGCGTACGCGCAAATCCCAAGAGACTGCTGGTGTACAGCGCCGCAGCACGAGACGAGCGGTGGTCCACTTATCTCTCTAGCCACAGATCAGCTCGCACAGTGGCACCACATTCCCCTCGTCGGATAGAGCATTATCTGCCTGACCTAGCTAGATTGTACCGATCAGTGGGTTGGGACATATGTGTAGGATCATGCCTATCCTGCAGATCACGCCGATCCTGTGTATCAGCCCCGTGGAAACCTGTACAGATGACGCAGATCTGTGAAATTGATATATATGTGTGATCTGTATGTACAATTATCTGATCTGTCTAACGTGTGCAACATGCGATGCAAGCACCAAGTACGCGTGGCTTTCTGCACGCAAAGGCGGACCGAAAAACGTGCTCGAAAACGCGACCAAAATGAATCGTATCGCCATCGTCACCGTATACAATTACCAATACATTTGTTCATTGTTTGTTCGGGGAGAGGGGGTACTGCATAATGAAGCCTTTTCGGAATTCGGGGAGACTACATACTCGACAAAGCATATAGTACAGGGGAATAAAAATTAACTAATTGATTACTTTGGGACTGATTAGGCTAGTATTTCATTCCAATTAGTTTATTATTTGGGGGTTGGTCAATCAATTATTATCGGGATTCGGAGAGACGACAGGATATCGCGCAAGACATCCTCTCACCGAGCCTCGCCGTCGACCTCGTTATGCGCAGCGTCATTCAAGAACGGGTAGAAGGTGAAAAATCCCCTCCCTCTTGCCCCCGCCCCACCCACCCCATCCGCATCCCCAGCATCCTCAGCCCCTCTCTCGCCCCGCTCGTTACCCCAGCCCCCCGGCACACCGCCACTGCCATAGCACGTGTACGAGCCAGGACTACCGCTCCCACTACCGCAATCACCACCCAGGCGCACATCATCGCTGCGGTCCGACATGAAATCCGCTGTAGGCGGGCGGGTCCACGGGTGATCACCCCCCCCTCCCCCGTCCCACTCGCTCGCGGGCGTCGTGGGACTTGGAGGGAACGAGGACCCTGGACTGGAGAAGCTGTCCCCTCGTAGCGCCTCCATTACCCAGTAACAGGAGGCAAGCACTGTATGTAACGAGTTGCGGCAGCGATCGACGAGAAAAGGGGCAAAGAGGTGTAAGGGATGAAAAGGGCGGTTAGGCGGGAGGAGGTATAGACCATAGGTCGGGCAGAAAAGAGGCAGGGAAGGAGGCTGAAGCTGCCACCTCGCAGCGCCTCCATCACCCAATAGCAGGAGGCGAGCACTAGAAATAAATAAAATAAAGTACACAACGAGTTGCGACAAAGTTCGATGGGGAACATTTGCGGGAAGGTTTAGGCGGCAGAAACAGGCAATAAGGCGGGAGGTTAGAGGCATATAGCTCGGGCAGAGAGGAGGCAGGGAAGGTTGAAGCTGTCACCTTGTAGCGCCTCCATCACCCAATAGCAGGATGCAAGCACTAGGAATACATGAGTAAATAACGAGTGGCGACAACGTGCGATGGGGAAAAACGTCAGATACTACGCTTTAATGCATTCTCTACATGTGTTGAATGAAGCTCATTGACTCCGGTTGCACCGCTTTTCGCTAAGGTTGCGCCGCATTTCTTCGTGTAACGCACATACCCACTACATTTTTACGAGCAGATCCACACCGTACCGACGAAAAGGGGGAAGAGGCTCAGGCGGAAGAAACAGGCGGTATTGCGGGAGGTTAGGCGGGAGGAGGTATATGTAGCTCGGGCAGAGAGGAGGCAGAGAAGGCCGCCCTGCGAACGTACAATACGACATACACCCAATAACAAACTGTGGGCAGCAAATAGGCAAGGGATTGATTGGCTTGTCGGGAGATAGCACGATTCTGCTGTGGTGTCGGGGAGCTGAATGAGAAGAAGGGGGAGGGGGGGGGGCGTGACCCCGAACGGTACCATCTGTAGATTGTAACGTGGGTACCACACGTGGACTGGGAATCGTACTCAAGCTGATTATGCAGAAACGCGGGCTTTAACCCTTTTGCCACGGTAATCATTTTCCAACTCTAATTCTAAGTAGTTTGTCCCAAAAAACTGGTCGCAGTTCTAAAGGGGTTAATACTCACTCTTTTCATTCAATTATCTGGCGTTAATAACGAGCGTTAGCGCGCAGCCTGGTTGATGTAGTAATATTTAAGATTGAGGTGAACTGTTTACAATTGCTGCAATGCTGCATTATGCGAGCACCCTGGTTCCCCTGAAGGTGCTGCTTACACCGGGCGCAGCAGTGAACCCAATCACGTCCCCGCAATAAAAAGCGAATGCTGTCCGTTTTTTACCCCAAAGCAAACAGCTACCATGGCAGCAAGACGAGATGCACAAAAGCGCCCGAGAAACAAAATCCTCTTTCCAGAAACGGGTGCTCTTGCTACAAACTACTCGCAAGGCGCAACGCGAGAAACTCGAGTTAAGCTGGCACCGAGTGTCACAGCGCCGCGCTTAACTGGTCATGGAGAGCTCGTTCGCGTGGACGCTCGCGTATTCTTTCCCCGCAAGCTCCGCCGCCAGCCGCCCCAGACCCGCGCCGGGCACCAGCACGTTCGCCGGTCGTCGTGCCCTCGCTGGCTTCGGCTGTGCCCTCTTCCTCCGCTGCCGCACCTTACTTTCACCGCGGCTGCCGGTGCGAGCGCTGGCTTCGGTCGCGGCGGGGGCGGCGTGGGGTGTCGCCGGGCCTTCCTGCCAGCCAACCCAGTCGTCTAAAGCTTGGAGGAGAGGGTCGTAGACGGCGGTCCGCACGGAGTCCCCCTCCGAGGTCCAATCTCTCAACATGTGCGTGAAGATCTTTAGGAGAGAGGCAAGAAGAGCGGACAAGGGTATCGCACCGCGCGGGTTAATATACGGACGCGCCGCCCGTCAATGGAGTGGAGTCGGCTGGAAGGTAAGAAATGAGGGCACATGGCACACGGGGAACTAGAGGAGCTAATAATGATAATAATATTTTTGTTTTGCCTTTTTACCGCTTTCGCTCACTGCTACTAATGATATCTCGGTTGATTTGGTCTATAGGGTACTGGTATGTTTCACTTCCCCTTGATACTGCCTAAGCAGCGAGAGTTAGTTTTAGCCCCGGGGTCCAATTTTAGGTTGGTTGGCGTCAGCAGGGAAAGCTGCGCTGCAAGGAGTTGGGCTGTATCGATCTGGACGGAAGTATTGGGACCCTTGGGGGTGTACATATGAGTACTAAACGGTCCTTACATTTCCGTCCATAGTTGCATGCGTGCTACTCGCACATTTATATGGATATTGGGACGCGGCGAGTGACGGCTAGGCTATATACCACTCCGGACGAAAGTATACGGACTGTTCTGCGTTCATATGAATACCCCAACGATCTCTACATTCCCGTCCAGAGTGGTGTTTGTGAGCCGTACGGCATGTCAACCCGCAAGCAAAGATGCACAAGAAAACCAAACCCTTCCACACGCCTATATGCCATCCTGTATACTGCTCCGGACGAAAATATAAGGGCGGTTTGGCATTCATATCAATACCCCAACGGTCTCTATATTTCCGTCCAGAGTGTTATTTGTGAGCGGTTTGGCATGTCAAAACCCGTAGCAAAGACGCACAAGAAAAAAACAGCCTTCCAAAACACCTACCTGGTGAGTCTCGTCGTACGAATGAAACCCCGCCCTGTTACTAATGGAAGACGTTTCCTGCCCACCGCCGCCGCCCTCACCGCCCCCGCCTCCTGGCACCTTTCCGTTCAAATCATTGGCAAGCGTAGCCGTTGCCCCCCCCCCAAATACAAACGGCGCCGGCCTCCTCTCCTTGACCGGCTCCGCAACCGAGCCTACGTCTTGCTCACCGCCATTTTCGACCGCTTGGGCGGAATCACACCCACCATTCTGCGAGGCCGCGCTGCTGTGAGACGCAACGGCGCCGGTGGAATCACACCCACCGTTTTGTGGGGGGCTGGTGCTGCTGTGAGACGCGGGTGGGGCCGGGGCCGGGGCCAGGGCGGGGGCGGGTGCGGGAAGGCCGGCCACGAAGGGGACGGGGCGGAGCAGCCAGGACAAGACGTCCGTGTTCACCTATTGGGTTGGGTTGGGTTGGGTTGGGTTGGGTTGGGTTGGGTTGGGTTGGGTTGGGTTGGGTTGGGTTGGGTTGGATAGG
>JAYJMJ010000309.1:4018447-4036033 GCA_036873875.1 Laminaria ephemera
CCGTAACTAATTCAGGGCTCCTCCAGCAGAAATGGGGGTAACAGGCGGTGCTGCCAAGGCACAAGCGGTACGCGAAGAAGAGGAGGGGTCATCGCTGGATAAGTTGGGCTCTCTGGTGATGAAGCTAGGAAGGGTGCGATTCGAGGATCTAAAGGAAGAGGAGATCCTGGGACAGGGAGCGTTCGGGACGGTACTGTTAGGCACTTATGAGGGCAGAGAGGTCGCTATCAAGAAGGTCAGGAATTCTACCGGATCCATGCGAATAATGGAGTCGTTCAGGTGAGGTCGGAAACGTAGTTCACACGATGCTTGAGGCGGGTGCATTGGATATTCTCGGAGAGGTTATGTACTGGTCTCACCTTGGCGCCCTGTTACAAGTTTGTTTGTTCCTATGATTATACGCATTACCCCCCATTGTTGCTCGTTTGTCATCGAAACTGCACGTTGTTTGAAACATTACCCTTTTTTGAACTGTTATCTTTGCAGCCATCGCGAGGCGTTATACTTCCTGCAAAGACAAGGTGATGTTGCTGTTCTTGTAGATAATTTTGTCCATTACTAGTTCGCTATAGCAGTGCTTCGATACAGCAGTAGTCAGTAGCGCACGGAGTTGCTGATCGGTCATATAGTCGTATCTACGATGCTCAGTAGCATTGAGTACTCTTGGCGTGACCCCCCGGCAACAGGGAGCTACACGGGACTGCAACTGACATCCTCTGCGACCCCAACGTCGACCAGGCTGGCTAGAAGGGCCGAGTGCGGTTGCCTAGCTTCATCGTTTCAGGCCTGGTGCGGTACACCTTTTCATCTGCAGCAATGGGGCGGGGGGTCGCCACCACCCTCGAGGAACGCAACCCCATCTGCGAAAGGGTGGCGTCGTGGTGCCGTTACAGCAACGGGAAGGGGATTAGGTCTGATTTCATTCCAAGTGGAGATTAATGTAGCAACGAAGCGTCATTGCTTGGATCGCCAAATCGCACACCCTGGGGCAGCCGGAGCACCTTCGCCTGGAATCGCTGGAGTAGCATGGCCCCAGTTCGACGCACCGTCATCGTCTGAGATAATTGCATCATCATCCGGGATCCTCGGAGCACTATTTATGGCAGTTTCTGAGGTCGTTCGATCGTCATCATGTGGGATCATTGGAGCACTAGCACCTGAGATTGCTAAATCATCCTTGTTTAAGACCATGGCGCATCAGCATCTGGGGTCACTGGGTTATCATCGCCTGGGGTCGATGGATCGACACCACCTGCTTTATTCGGGGTCACACCGGCCGCTCGTGAGCTGCGCCTGACTAGCGCCTCCACAGGAGCCAAGCCCAACACCGAGACCTGTGGCGTCTGGAGCCATCCTGGCGTATAGGTGTATCTTCAGGGTTTCCCACTGATGTGGAGGCATGATGTTTTTACTCGAACCGTAACATGTAACCGGCGTGTGATAGAAGCCCCTGGGATCGTTGCTGACTACGACGCTATAATCCACTCTGTTTTCTCCGGGTCCGTCTACCGAGCCGGGCGTATGGCGATGCTGACCCCGGGCTCCTGCTTGGTTCACGAGTGTAGGGGTCGTGCTATGAGCGGCTCGCTTCCTTGCGAAGGCGCCATAGATCGACTGTCAGCTGAAGGGGGCTCACACGCTTATGACAGAAGGAGGACCACCAAGCGCAACACCGCGGCAGCACCTTTGAATTCGCACACGGTGACGGAGAACCATTGCTGGCATCTACGACCTTCATGTACACCTGCAAGCCAACTCCGGGCTTCCTTTTGTTCTCGAACCGGGAGGGCTCATGAGCTCGGGACCAAGACGCAGACGCAGCCTGCGCCATCGAGGGTGGAGGCGAAGCTAATGGCAATCAGCTTCGAAAGAAAGGAGACTACCTACCTATCCGACTTCGTGATGGAGCTTGGTGCCCATCAACTGCGACTGCAGAAAATCAGAGACTTTTCTCGCTCAGCAGGGATTCCTTAAGCGAGAGAGATTGAGTATCGATGTCTACAACCACGTGATCAAGTCACTGGAAGCATAAACTGGTTAAACTCCCTTGCAGCAATAGCTTGCGCTAGGTGTCACACGCTCTCATTCTACGGGGCAGATAGAGACGTGGCAGACTGCTATTTGAACAAGTGTGTTCCTCCATTCCTCGGTCAACGAAGTGATGGCTGGAGTATTGTTCTTCCGTCTGATTTGGTGGGGTTTGGCACTGTTGCTTACACGCGTGTCCATCGCCCATGCAGCAACGTCCATCGTTGTGTGCGTTTTGGAGATAGCGTCGGGTTGCTGTCAGTATTACGTTAGTTTAAGTATGTTGACTAAATAAATATTAGTGCCAATGCTGAATTGCAAATTTGACGATGTAACCCCCATTGAGGGGTCGTATTGGTGATAGTTATTTCGCTACAGCAGTAGCGAGTAGCCTACAGAATCGCCGATCGGTAACACAGTTGTATATAGTCAATGATTAGTAGCATGGAGTTCTATAAGGACAAAAGCCTACCATGGTACGTATGTACGATATTACATGGTATTTTAGCGGCAGTCTGGCAGTCCATGTGATGCGGCGTACCAGGTATTTACTGGTTCAGTAGTTCCCCTCCAGTGTGGCAAGCAAGACGTCCTTGAACACAAGCAAGTTACATCACCAATGTTGAAATGTTGTCGGAAGTTGATAATAGGACGGAGTAACTGATTTTCCACGAGAAAGTAACGACCTCTATGAGCAAGCATCAACGAACATTCTTGTAAGCATGTCAATGCAATGACCCGGCACGGTACATCTAACCGTAAAGCGTGCATCTTGCCGAGTTGGTAGAAGATGGGCAAAGATGACACGCCCCTTGTCTCATTATCATACCCTTGCTCTTTTCCGGTCCGAGAGCGCCTTTTTCAAACATACTTCTTCTGAGCTGAAGCTCGCAACCGGGCTTGCTTAACAAAAATCCACTTGTTTGTCGTTCGACTGTCATCACTAGTCGGCCACATAGCCAGCATTTATCCCGAGACAGTAATCTTCAATCTGCCAAAACAATTTTACCTCGCGTTTTTTTTAATAATTGGTTGGTTTTCTCATTTCAAGCAGCGGCAAGCGACACGATCAAACTTGTCCTCGACAACAGCAATAAACAAACATCCGGCTGCCAGATTGTTGCCTCTCTTGAGGTCAGCGGTTGCTGTTGGGTATCCCACCGAAAATTAAGGATAATCATGGTTTTCAGTTTCCGGCCGTGTATGTGTCGCATGCATCTGGGCACAACCGGAGACATATTCCTCTCGGGAACTGTTGGCGCAAGCCGCAGCAGTACTACCACTCGTCTAAAAAAACCAGTGTGCATCATCGTTCAACCTGTTTCCCTACAAGCTACAGTAGTTCGGGTACTTTTTTTACGATGGTGGGCAACAAGACCGGCGTCTGAGCGGGAAACACATTTCTCGCTATTTTTCTTTCATCTTGATAAGATGGGGAGCAGCAAATCGGGCAAGTTAGATTCTCGCTGATCGCAATATTTTTATCTAAACCGCCGGGGGTGACTGCATGGTAGTAGTGGTGGTATCGTTTGTTTGTACTACCATACTTCATGTGTTTTTGTTTCTCCTGGTTCTTACGCAAATATGGACTAAAAATGGTGTTATGTGTTCCTACTTGACCCCGGTGTATCAAATATCTACGGAGACAACAGTGTGCAACACCACGGTGCCTCAACCATGCTCCCTTCGGCGTGCCTGCCCGAGTTAGGAAAGAGGTGGAGATTCAGTACTCCATGCGCCACCCGAACATCGTTGAGGTGGTCGCCTTCGACCTCGGCAGCGCGGAGCACCCGCCATGCCTCGTCATGGAGCGTATGCAGGAGAGTCTGTACGACCTATTGGGCGTGGAGGGCATCGACATGGGCCTCGCCGCCAAAGCCAGAATCTTGCGTGATGTCAGCCAGGTGTGCACTAAACCATAGTTAAGGCCCGTCAATAATTCACGTACAGATCATTATTGTGATGTTCTTGGCAGTCCTTTGTCAGTATTACGCGGCATAGTCTACACTGCGTTCGACTTTGCACATCAATGCCCACAGGTATAAATGCATGAAAACATAGTTTTAACTGTAAATATACGTGCTATGATATATACGTCGTAGTGAATTATTCCGTCCTCTCTCACGACCGGTGAAAGGAGGAGCTCTTGCGAGGTTTTATTCCCCCTCGCCTCTCGCACGAGTAAGGTCATATTTTATGCGAGCACACTCATCGCCCTTTCTCAAACACGAACTTCAACACGAACAATAACAATCGTTGCCGTTTGTGGTACTAGGGATCGCGTACCCCCAGGTATCGACGGCAACATGCACGACGCAGAGGCTGCGTCTCTAGAAGCGAGGGGAAGCAGCATTCACTCAACTTCCTGGTTCTCTCCGCCTGCTTTGTTCGCGCTGATGGCGCGCACTCCAGCTGGATTTAGACGACGGCGGGCAAGCACACACGACAACTAATACCTGCGCTCACACATTCACGCCTACGCAAACAGGGTATGCGGTTCCTGCACAGTCGCGGGATCTTACATCGTGATCTGAAGAGCCTTAATATCCTCCTTGACGACGCCTGGGGAGCCAAAATATCCGATTTTGGACTCGCCAAGGTCAACTCCACCATCGCCACTGTCACTGGTGGGAACGGCTTCCATTCCAAGGTTAGAATTTGTTTGCTCTACTTACTGGATAACTCCAATTGTTCCGAACCGTCTTGTGTGCGCGCCTTTTGTTTCAGATTTCTCGTCGCGCTGTCAGCTCGCTGGTTGGTATGCTGATATTCAGGTACCTGTTGCATCCTCTAGTGTCGCCATCACCCGCATCGCTTTGTCCGTCTAACGCTGGCTTCGTGTGTGGTGGAAGATTGCAACTCTACTCTACGTTGTAATACCAGTATTTGGTAGTAGAGAACAGAGCAAAAGTTGGTCAGAAACGCTGCAATATCAAACGGCTTCCTGGACTACCTCAAGGATTATGCGGGACTGTACAGGGGGCATGGCAGCTTGACTGTTCAGGAGCGATGCTATAGGTAGTACCCGGCTAAACAACATGTGCATATTAGTACTAAAGCGTTCGAATGGTTGCGTTGTCGCGCAGCTATTGCTCTTCAGGCTTGAGCATATTTTTCATGTCACCACAGTGTAGTACTACTCTGTGTGTAGAACCATCGGGGATTGTGCACACTTTGATGCTGATTCAACGATGTACTTGCACTTGTGTAACTTCATCGCCGGGTGCTGGTCCGCTTGACCAGGTGGGATCGGACTTCTGGATGGCGCCTGAGGTCCATTCCAACCGTAAGGCCACTCGGGCATCGGATGTGTTTAGTCTCCACGTCGTCATGTGGGAGGTGGGTGCGAACAATGTCGTCTATGGTGCGCAGTTTTCGTGCTCCTCCATGTCATGGTGTGATACAGAGAAGCCGTAGCTGTACAATGTAGTCCAAGGGGCCGCAAGCACACTGCCGAAAGCGTACGGGCGCAGCCGACTCGAGTCACGTTGAACCAACTAAAACCTAAAGGAAACGACGTTGGGATGATGATGGGTTAGGGTGAATCGTGTGAAGACCACAGACAAGGGCTGGAAAGCCAAATCAAATGAACGACCATCACCGTTGAGGATTCATATTTTCTGCGGTTGCTGAAAAAACCTTTAACTGCGTTCTGCATGATGGCAAGGGCTGTTTCTCTTAGGGACAGTATCACAGTAGTTCACCGCCGAAACTAAGATTGAACGATCCCACCTGGTCGGGAATTATAATGTGTGCGTCAACTCCGTCAATTTCTCAAGAGAATCCCGTTGCGAATCGTGACAGTAACCTCGTCATACTTGGGACAACAACCCTAACCCCATCCCACACTCTATTGTATACCTGGTACCTGGTATGTGACAAGCTCTAGTGCCGTTGTTCCCCACCCGGCCGAAGACAGGGCTTTCTCTCACCATGCTGGAAAAAATATCGCACCCAACCGCCTCCGTCCGAAGGTATTCGCTCAGGATTGTGCAGGACGTGGTAAGCCCATCGGCGAGCGACTGCAGACGAACCCCGACGCGCACCTCCCGTTTGTCGATTTTGACTGCCCCGACGCCATGGGAAGCATGCTGAGGACCATCTTCGAAAGATGTGGCTACAAGGAACCGTCCGAGCGACCGACGATGGACGAAGTGAGCAGTAGCAAGAGAGTGGGCGCTGAAACATCGCGCTGGCACCAAATGGTTTGCGTGGATTTCTGAACTGTTGGGTGCACTATTGTCCAGGCCTTAGATTAACATCCTAGCTGAGAATTGTACCCGCTGTTTTCTACCAGTATACCTGGTACTTGCTAATTCACGAAATGTTCGAATTTTGGCAACAATGATATCAACGATCTCCTCGTTGCGCGATAACGGAGTGTATCAATGGACCCCTTCTCCAAGCCCTCGCGTCTTCTTGCCCTCGCCGTACCTACAGATCTGCGCGGTGATATCGGTGGTTATCGACCTTCTCGACGACCCGCAGCATATCCTGCTGAGAGCGGCTACGCCTGCCCGAAGACGGCATCCGCAACAGCGAGAACACGGAGGGCAGCAACGAGAACAACAAATGTTGCAGTACAAGCAGCAAGAAGAATACAAGCGGGACCAACAAAAACATCAACAGGAGCAACAGAGCCATTTCGTGGAGCACCGACGGGCGAAGCAAGATCTCCGCGAGCGCGCAACCAAGAAGGGGGCAGCGTGGCCACCCGTCATGGGCATTGGCTCCGACATTGCTTCGTTGTGGTCAACCGCGACGACGACGATGACTGCGCGTAGCCCTCATAATTCGCTAGACGAGTCCCAACCGGTGTCGGCCACTCCGACGGAGCCGAGCATTGTCTCTGAGGGTGCGTTTTGGTGCGGTATTTACATGCGTGCGAGTCAGATGCGAGGGGGGACTATGGCGGTAGAGGTGTGTGTGTGTCACCCGTGAGGCCTTAACGTGTGAGCTGGTCGATCACTACTAGGCTTCCATACCGACGTCGTTGCGTTTTGTGGCCTTGTTCTTGGTAAAGAACGACGTTCGAATGCTAGAGAGGGAATCGCGTGTTTGTTTCGACCATGTCAAGATTTTGAACATATCGTGGATTTGGATCTTAGCATTTTGTTCTCGGTGACTGCTGACAAGGGAGTATTTCGTCGAGCTAAATTGAGGTGGACATGGGCGCTGGGCACCGACTATCGCCGGTGTCTCATGCGATCCATCTTGTCGACCTCGTCAGACCACCGACAACTTGTCCGCGTATATATCAAAAGTCAGATGTCGTACTGATTGCCCCTCCATGACCCTCGTGCCGGTATTACCTCAACGGTTTTAGATTGCCGCAAGTATACAGGTTCCACGCAGCGAGTTCAAGACGGCTCTAGCGGGGCGCAACTGTTCTCTACATTCAATATGTCCGACGACTCTACAAAGTCAAAGCAGGACGACAGCACCGTGCTTTTGCAGTTGTTCCGTCAGTGTTCGGGCCACTCTGTCCGCGACAGTCCCATCGCCCACTTGAAGTGGTTTAAATGGACCGGATGGGGCACGAATTACTCCATGATACATTGGTACGGGGTTGGCACGCAACGCCAAGATGATGCGACGGGAACAGAGCGGGTGACGAACTTAGTGCTACCGAAGAATGGTCTTCGAGGTAGGCAGGTTGGCAGAGTGGTTTTGTGCAAGTGCTGGGTGATTGTTGTGCCTGCACGGAACGGTTGTTTGGTTGTCTTGGAAAATCTAACCGTGCGGCTAAGTTAACTTGCGTAGAAGAGTATGTGTTGGTCGGTGTACTGAACATTCTGCGTACAGTAGTATCCCTTGTGGAGGGCCCCAAAAGATCTACACTTGCACTGGAAGTGTGGCGTAGCAAAATTGCAACCATGAAAGATGGAGAACACCGTCCATGTGGGCTCTTGGACTGGAATTCGAGGGCGGAGAGGGATCAAAGTCATACGAGGGCCGCCATCAAACAAACCAACGACGCCGACGGCCCCTGGACTGGCAGGTGCTACCGTACTTGGTTGCTAGTAGAGCAAACCGCTTGTTAAGGGCTACTTCGTTTGGTTTGGAGCATAAGGTGATGTGGCTCCTCTGCTCCCAAACTACGCTTACCTCTCTGTATGCGATGTGTTTACCGTTGGTTGCCGTACCGCCGCGGGGGGGGGGCGTAAGGTGACTTGCCGGAGGATGTGATGACGCTGGACTGCCTGGTCAACCTCGACCTCAAGGACAACCGCCTCACTGGTGAGAGTGGAAAATGCTCCTTTGATAGTACCGTGTATCGTGTATCCTCTCGACCTCCTCCTCTCTACGATATAAAAAGAAATAGCCCCCGTGTGGCGTGTGACCCGTATGACAGTTCTTGCCTATAATGGGCCCTCACTGGCCTTGTCTATGAAGTAATAAGTGTATTCTGGACAAGGACCCGTCGCTGATCGTGGCGGCGGTCTTCTCTTGTCGGCTGTGGCCGTCTGGCCTACGTTGTGCCGACAAGATCGACAACTACACCCACGTCATGTATCATGCCGCGTCCTGCGCTCGCCTTTTCACGGCCGCCACGCTTGCCCCGAAAGTATGTATTGCACCTCCTGAATATGCAATTGACCCCAAACACCAAGAGACCCCACCAACGCATCTTAACATTGAGATCGTGATAACGTAGTCATGCGGAAGGCCCTTCTATTGCCGTAGCCGAAGGTGTACACCACTTTCTCCGCTGCCTGTTCCAATGTTTCCTGGCCCCGAGGCGCCGTTGTCGTTGCCTGTGCTGTCTCGTTTTAATGCCCAAAACGTTAACACAAAACCCTAGTACGGTCCTCACCACCTGCGTGACCTACTGAATGTTTGTGCGACGCTTGGTTCGCCCTTGTTTCGTGCGATATGTGTGTGGCACAGTTACTAGCTTTCCAGTGCGTATTTATCTACCAGTGTCACTCTGCCGCCGAAGCGTCACCCTGCACAACATCATACATGGTGTGTGGCTGCCCATTCGCAAAAGGATCTAAACTTTGATTTTGACCCCGTATACCTTACCAGGCAAGTTACCTGCCTCCATAGGAAACCTTCGATGCCTACAGACCCTCAACATTTCGAGAAACAAGCTCAAGGGTAAGGGTTAAGGTGCAAGTTGATATCTCGTGTAAGTACGCATCTAGGTACGCGTTTGATGCAGGATGGTGTGTTGATCGTCTGGTGGGTTGAGGCGTAGGTCTCCCTATACTCGTGCGAGTATAACATGCGTGTTTTGGAGGCATGCGTGTCTGGAAACGTAGCTGCGGCCATGAGTGTTTTTCTGCCGTTGTCGTTGTGGTTGATGATACCATGAGCAGTGTTTACCGACAGGGGAGGAGTTGGAATGGAGAGCTCGCACTTAGAGATGGCCAATTGATAGATTAAAAACCGGTTACCGCTGGTTTTGGAAACCCGGCCGGCGTGTGCAATTACTCGGTTGTCAAAAATAAAACCGTGTTTAGCCGGTAAACCCGGTTAACCCGTCCACACTTTAACGGGTCTGCGGCGGTGCACAACGCAGTAATAAACGTAACAGCGTGAATATTGGCCTCACTACTGTAGGTACATCAAACGCTGGATCACCCCACACATCCCACACTATAGCGCTGTTGCAGACACGTGTTGGAGTTATATTTTATTAAACGATTGGACCGTTTAGGATAATGCAGTGTGCGGGTTTGGATATTTCGATTTTGTCGGAGGTTCACGTCGTGCCAAGAAGACTATACCCGGTGTCCATGTCTAGGTACAACGAATCAAGGACAAGCGTTGGAACCAAGGGCTAAATGGCCGAGAATAAGTATTGGTGCTCCTTTGACCGCACGTGCAACAAACTATTTCAGCCAGTTTGTTGTGTTCACGTTCGCGCCAACAGATCCGCTAATTTCCCGCCGTCTTCTGACGCAGCTGCAATCTTTTAAATACGTCATTCCAAAGTCAGACGAAGTTGAGGACAGAGGAAATGCCGTCGACATAAAGCAAGGGCCGCACATTAAAATTTTCACCATCGTCATTACTTTTATTTCGTGCCACAAGATTTACTACACTCATGATCCATATCATTTCGCTGTCGGTGTGTTGTTTTTAATCGGGCGGGGGGGCGGGGGGGTGGCACGTATCAGGAACGATTCCACGCGAACTCGGTGACTTGGTGGCCCTCGCTGTGCTTGATCTGCACCAAAACTTCCTGATTGGTAAGTCCTGCAGAAAATAAGCAAATGAGCATGTGTGTCATGCAAAATGGTATGCCTTCGGTTAGACCATGGGAGGCGTAAGTGGGGTGCCGATGGCACACCAGCTTGCACAATCACTGTTGCAGCAAGAATGTAACTTTACGCAGTGATCTTTTCCTGCAACTAGGAAAGGGATACTTGCGGCGACCAGCGCATCGGCTTGCTATAGGCAATGGCCAAAGCAACCAATGAACTACGACAGTACTGTGTCAAGGAGAGATGTTCCAAACGTAGTTATTCAAAATACATACTACTAATAGAACGTGTTCAGCTGTATCCGACTCGTTTAGTGTACGGTATACGCGTATTGTCTCGAGGTGATAGCAACACGTACCGTTTTTTTCGTGAGATGAGGGCGGTATGGAGCTGGCTGTATCGCCTTTTCTACGTTTGTGTTCCCCTGAAGGATTGGCGCATCGCCGATCGAATTTGCGCTCCCCCAAATGTATATCAAGGGATGCGCATCTCAGAACGAACGACGTATCCCTTCGGTGTTCTCACTTGCGAACCATCCCGCTTGTTTAGGACGGGCTCCCAGGGCGGTGAGGGGGCCTTTGGACTAATTTTTGGTTCATTCAGCATTTCCTGTGCCCGTTTTGTCCAACCCACCATGCATTCGCGCCTTTTTCGTAATTCATTGGCCGTCTTCTTGTTACATTCGCCTCCCCCTCGCCCGAACCTCAATTGCTCACTACTAACCCTCTGTGAATGGCAACGGCAGGAGAGGTTCCTCCCACGTTGGGAAACCTTGTGCGCTTGAAGACGTTGGACATCAGCAACTGTAAGCTGTGTGGGTGAGTGCAACGACGTAGCCGGGGCGCTCCCTTACGAGCAAAGGGACTCGCGGGTAATATCGTGCTTCCGATTCACCGGGCAGATTCAAACGACGCTGATGAATTAGGTTTGAGGACCACCCCTGGTATTTATCAAATACATCGAGGTCCACGAAACCATCTGGGGCAACGTAGCACATGGGGTACATCATGGACGATCTCGAACAAGCTATCGTGTGTTTTATTGTCGGGTCCAGAGTCCCATGCTTCTCTGGGGCAATGCAGGTTTAGCGTCCGCAGTAAGTCTAATATTATTTTCACGATAAGGGTTTGTTTGTTCAGTCGTGCGTACTATGGGCGTCGAAAGGGAGAGAGGCGATGGAAGGTAAACGCGCACGACAAATGATTGCTGCCCGTTGCCGTGTATCTTCACCTAAACTTGCTGGCTTCCGTGGTTTGTCTCTTGACCCGCCATGCGTCAAGTCCTATCCCGGAGGAGCTTGAGAACCTTGAAGCTCTGCGGGTGCTTCGGCTCGGATGCAACGATCTGACTGGTAAGCCGCGATGCCATGAGCGGCGCTTGGACGTGTCATTTCAAAATGTTCAGCAGAACAATACGCAGTCTTCTTGCGCCGGTGTCCACGAATAGGTAAACGACGGGGGGGGCACCGAGGATGCATCGACAGAATGAACCCTCTATCAGCCCGGACGTCTGTGCGATCAATTCCACTTATTCGTATTCATAGTACGATCTTCGTGTTCCAGTTGCTTCTATATTTTGCTGGTGGGCAGAGGTTATGGTAGTGAGAGGGCTGCCATTTTGGATTATAAGTGCCCGTTCTCTTCATTCGAGATCCCAACATGACGCAAGTATTGGCGTGCCTTCCTTTTTTCGTTGCAACCAAACAACCAACTGCTGATACCGTTGCTCCCATCGGTGGGGTACTGTTTAACGGCTGGCGGTGCAGATACTTCGATCTAGGCGGTCAGAGCGGTCATGGATGCAGTATGTATTCCCTGCACCATGCCACGAAACGCGAAACACAACAGTAAGTGGTCGGCTGACGCGTGCTACGATAGAGGTAGCACGTTTGGGCTGAAAAGGTTTCTGAATAACGGGGCTCCTTAACCCAAAATCGTCGGAATTTCAGTCTTTTTTTTAAATGCATTTCGTTGTACACCTAGGCTATGGGGTTTTTCATCGAGAAGTGCTTCAAATTTTCTCCAGATCAGTTTTTGGGTGAGGTATAGAGCTCCTCAAATGACGAGCCTCAGAAAAAAAATGGTGCACCTCTACCCTAGCGTGCGTCGGCTTACACTGCTATTCTGTCAAAGAAGCCGCGCGTTCTCTGTACCTTCCTCCGTCCCGATCAGCGTGATAGTTCACGACGTCCCCCGGCTCCCTGCCTTGTGTTCCGCGTTGTTTCTGCAGGAAACATTCCAAACGTGTTGGCGAAGCTTACCCAGCTCAAGGAGATGAACCTCAAGGAGAATAACTTCACCGGTGCGTAATTGTAATTGCCACTATTGTAGTGCGGGTATTGAAGTGGGAGCACAGTTTGAGAGAGCGGTGGCTTCGGTGTATTCCCCTAGCGCCCTTCGCGCGCTTACGTTTGATGGATAATCAAAACCCGCGATGTATTGTTGCGCGAAGGGAGGGATTCGTCCTGTCCTTAACTCGAACCCGGTCAGGTGTATATTTTGTTACGTGTGTATACGTCGCCGCATTTGTAAACATCAGGGATAACATAGTAGCTCCCTTGCAATCCGTGCAGTCCTTAATGCAGCACAACATGAAGAACAACACAACAGCAGCTCCCCCTGCCAACCAATGAGCAGGGTGCGCGTGAGCCTTGTCCTTGCCCGGCTGCCCTGCTGTGTTTGGGAAGTTAAATGCACGTAGCAACCTTGCTCGAACTAGATTATCACATTGTCGACTGTTTTTTGGGTTCTGTCACTTTCGGCCCCAGAACGGCGAAACCTTGATCATTCTGCGGCGCGCGACTCCAACGTCCATGCTGTTGCCGCTTGCGTCGCGCGGTACTGTGTCCGAGGGGTCGAGGTGCAGAAGTAACTGCGCAGAGGGTCGTGCTGCACATACCCGTCAATACGCCCCCCCGCCACTCCCGCTTTGATTGCACATGGCGTCCTGGTCGACCTTCTTTTGTTGCTCGACTCAAAACGAAATGAAAGAGGAAGCTCGCGCTCGTTGTTGGGGTTGCTCTGTCTTGGGCGTGTCGTCATATTCGGACAGGGCACATCTTGGCAGAGTTCGAGAGCTGGCCGGACCTGTGCATTCTGGACATGTCCCACAATTCGCTGGAAGGTGAAGCAGGGTAGAAAGTCGACAAGTCGATACACGGGGGTATTGCCCTTATGTCCCCCCCATCCAAGGCAAAGACAAAAGGCAGTCGACCTTTTGGTGATCGATGCATGGTACGGTAAGGGTTGGCACCTGAATTCTCTGAAGCTCCTCGCGTAAGGATCTCTATAACTCACCCAAAAACTGGCGTTGCGAAGAAAAATGCGCTTAACCCGGTGAGCAACCCATGACCTAGGAATTTGATGAATCATAGATACAATTTAACACGAATGGGATTCCATCGATACTGGGTAGTTCCGTAGTTCCTCGATTGAGGAGCCCCGTCAGTCAGAAATAATTGGCCAAAAAAGTGCTAGAAATACCGTAGCACGCATCGGTTGCTGATTTGGCCTTTGCTGGAATTGGTCGGTTCGTGGTGCACCGCCTGGTAAGTGGTTTTCCTCAAAAAGTATGGTTTCCTGATGCCTCACAGCTGTTATCACCGTACAGAGAGATGAAGTACATGCAGTACACGGTAGCTTGCCCCAAACAGAGACACTCAAAACCCCGTACTGACGTTTTGATGCTGACCGTCTCCACCCTATCTGCCAACACTGCTCTCCGGTTTCTCTTTCCTTGTTTTTCGGTGGCGGCACGGTGTTTCAATTTTTCTCGAACGGATGGAAGGGCGCATACCCAGCGAGATTATGGGATTTAAGTCGTTGACGACCCTGCTCTTACAACGGAATTCCTGCATCGTGGGTGAGATGATTTCTCATTTGCCTTGAACGAGTACTCGTAGTGTTATCTTGAG
The DNA here is from genome assembly GCA_036873875.1 of Laminaria ephemera. Taxonomy (NCBI): domain Eukaryota; class Phaeophyceae; order Laminariales; family Laminariaceae; genus Laminaria; species Laminaria ephemera. The sequence goes on from JAYJMJ010000309.1 coordinate 4,032,605, forward strand.
CATTCGCTCAACCCGTAGATCAAGTAATACGTGTTGTGTTCACTACATGTACCCAAAACCCAAGCGCTCGTTTAGACAGAAACGAAAAGATGTAGTGGAGGGGCAATATAGCATCGGTCGTGATTAGTCCCATCGCATGGCACGAGGTACGTCCAAAGATACGGCATGTGACCCGCGCAGATGCGCTGCGACAACCGGCTGGCCAACACGGTTAGGGTATCGACTATGTATGTTGATTCAGCGCAGAAGGCGCCCAAATAGTCTATGCCGTGAGCTTGCGCTGCTGTCCCATTTTGGAAGCATCTTAGGTGTATGCCCGTAGAACGGACGATTGTTTCAGACGCGCAGTCTTCCTTGACGACCGCCCGCTTAAACAAAAAAAAACGTTGTAAACGGGAAAATGCTACTGTCCTTTGGGGGGGCTGCACCTTCAGCAGTACCCCATTGGTTCCGGTTTGAAGCGGCCGGTTAAAGGGAGTTATACTAACTGCGCGCGCGTCGAGTATGAAGCTCCAGCCTTCTGCTCCGTCTGCCTTCCACGTAAAAGGGAAACCTAGAAACAGCGCTAGTGCATAGAGCTGGAGTACCCCGACAACGCAAGCTTTGTCCGTGTAGGTGATTTTTTGCGTACTATTTTGGGTAAAGACGATAGCCCACCGTCCCGAGGCACACACAGCATCTGTGCCGCACCTAGCCAGATACTGCATACGGTACCAGGTATGCGAAAAACTCAAGAGCATGTTGACATTGTGGTGTGTTTTCTGGCCTTCGAGGCAGGTGTGACGCCGCGGAGCGCGGAGGTAATGTTTTTTTCTTACATGCTGCATACGCACGCGTGACCCTGTTGCACTCCCACGCTCTGTTCCTCCGTCTCTGTCGTGCGCTCAGGCCGCATACCGTCCTGGATCGGGAATATGACTTTTCTCGAGGAAATCGACCTGAATGCGATGCAGTTGGGCGGTGAGTAGCGTGCGCGGGCTGCCGTCTATGAGACTACAAATTGAGTAGCCGGTATCACAGATCTTCTCAAAGAAGAGGCGGTGGTGTTCACGGATGACGGGCGAGCCAAACCACCGCCTTTGCTCAGGAGCGATCGTGGGCAATTTTGTTAGCAACGTGTGTAGAGCGTAACGTCAGACCCGTTGGCGTTTCGGGTCTGAAACCGAAACGCATGGCTTGTTTGTCGTGCGTCTCCTCTCTTTATCCCCGCACCTGCTCCGTAACCAATGGTTTGCTCGATAACAATATCGCAAATACCGTTGGATATGCTTCCACCTTTATACATGTTTCCTGTTCCCCTGCGTGTAACACCACCGTGCATCCCAGGCGGGATCCCCAAAGAGATTGGGCTGCTGACAAGGCTTACGCGACTCAGCCTCGGCTCCTGCCAGCTTGTCGGTGAGAGCACCTTGCGTCATGATGGGTCAAATAAGACAAGAGGAAAGAATTTCCCAAGTGTCGTCCAACTAGAGTGCAAGTAGGTATCGAGTGTACGGCTGTACCAGCGTGCGGCTAAATACCACAAGTGCTATGTAGTACGATTACTTCGACTTGACATTACTTTGAAAGTCTATGCCCAAGGGCCTTTGTGCACAAAGAGCGCCTACATATTTTTGGGTTATTTATCCGTCGATTTAAAGCTGGACCCAAAATCAGGGGACTTCGTAAGATATCGCCTCGTTCACAGTCTATGCACGCGAGCCATATGTTCGGATGGAAACCCTTGTGTGAGCGCTCAACGACTTGCTCGCTCTGCAACTTTGAAGCTTCACAGCCGTTCTGCATTTTTCCCTTGGCCTGTTGGTTGTGCCAGGTACCCTACCCCCCGAACTAGGTCAACTAAGGTCCCTCGAGCATCTGATCGTGCACCATAACAATATTACAGGTATGGTGCCTCTTGGGAGAGAATGTCGTGCTGCCCACGTGTAGAAGGTACTCGGCACATATCATGGCCGCTCTGTCCCGCTCTGTACTCTCTGATTGCCTTCGGTTTCGGGTATTTGTGTGACACGGAGCGCAAGAGGAGTAACACAGCAGTGTGGCTCTAGCGGGCTGCACTCTGCTAGAAAAAGCACCACGGTAATTTATGCTGGTTGTCGATATAGCAAGAGTGCACTACTAACGTAGCGTTATAATAGCATGTTAATACGCTGTGCACCAGCACCAAAACAGAATTGGATCCGACCATACACACGCACGTAGATACCCACTTCAACGCGTGCTACGATAAGGGGTAACACTCCAAACACTACAGCAGTATCAGGTACAATTGGAACTACCCAATGTGGTTGGAATACCATATCTGTTTTACAGTATTGTTCGTTCCATACCTAGGCCATGGGGTTGTTCATCGGGATGCTTCCACTTTTTCTCAATGCCAATTTTTGACTAGGTGCATCCCCTACCGTAGAATGCTCCCTTGGGAAATCGAGCCCCCTTTCCTTATTCGCTCTATTGGCCTGCATGTAACACCACCGTGCATTCCAGGCGAGATCCCCAAAGAGATCGGGCAACTGACAAGACTCACGAGACTCAGCTTCGACTCCTGCAACCTTGTTGGTGAGAACACCTCGTGTCATCACGCGTTGAATAATATGAGCGGGAAACGTTTTCTGAATGCCGTCCCAGCTATGCTGGAATATACATGAGGTGATGTATGGTCCGCAAATAACGTTTACAGTTATACCTAATGCAAACAAATTAAACGATTAAACAACTACCAGGTGTGAGTATAGTCGTGACTGCAAAGGCAAGAATCGATGTTCAGCGAGAGCAAAACCATCGTCTAAACTAAATTCAAGCTCGTGGGGGACAACCCGCTAAAAATACAGCTCCATGTCCGGACAAAAATCACACGGAAATCAGAAATCAGCTCGTGTTACTAACATAACCATGAACATCTCCCGAAAATTGTGTTTCTTAAAAAACAACAAACGTTCGACGTCCATAGACGAGAGAAATCGTTTGCCGCACCTTACTTTGAAATCGAGTGGCTGGTTGTTCCACATAAAAACCGAGTAAAAGAAACTTTCCAGATGCAGCGTGTTTTTACCCTTTCTCCGTCATTGTTTGTAACATTTGAAATTGGAAAAAAAAAGCGCACTCTCGAAAAATCCACGCGTTGTCCAAAATACGCCAACAGAGTTGCATTGTGGACAGCACACCACTCCTGTGAAAACTGAACAAGATTTAGTCGTGTTTGCGGATAAGCGGCAAAATGCATCTCATGTGAATGTCCACCAACCAAACCTCTAACATTCACATAAAACACCACGTAGCCCCCGCAAAAAACAAAATGTATTGTTACCATACATAAAATTATCCCCATGTAAACCCCAGCGACCTGGTCAGAAAAACAGTCAGGAATTAACACCATTGACTAATACTCAGAACTTCCCGAAACATGCGAGCAGTTAATGCGAGCTAAAC
>JAYJMJ010000309.1:4105052-4115894 GCA_036873875.1 Laminaria ephemera
AGGAAAGTAGACTAAAAGTATTGCGCAATACAAGCTACCCAGGAGTAGGCCCTTCTATACTCGATTTCCACCACAGCCAGGGCCGGTAGTTCCACATAGTACGTGGCGTTCTTACAAGGGGCAGATCACGATTTCGGCAAATCTTCGAAACATTGGCCAATCAGATCGCGAGATAGGAGCGAGGCTTGGGCTTGCTGGGCTCGTTGTTGTCGCTGTTCTTGTGTGTTGCGAGCAAAAACATTTTCAAAACCACTATTGCTCGTACAACGTGTAAACGTGTGCGAGCGCGCTGCTGTAGACCTGCGGACGTCTAACAGGCACTGGATCCGTAGCTGTAGGTAGATGTCCGACACTTCTTCCTCTGATGACGGGGACGAGACGTGGATTCAGTGGTTCTGTGGGCTCGAGGGGCACGAGATGTTCTGCGAGGTGGACCGCAGCTACATCGAGGACGGGTTTAACCTGTACGGCCTTCGGCACTGGGTGCCCAGCATCAACGACAGCTTGGATGTCATCCTCGACCGCGTATGTGAGTGGCGTGTCCTTTGTTCATCGCAAAGGGTGCCAATGGTCTCGGTCGAGCGTCGGCCGTGGTTTGGTTTCGCCGTGCAGGTCGGGTCGGTGGGGTGTACTCCCTTCCTGCCTCCTCCTCCTCTACTCCTTTCTTTGCGTTTTCTTGTTTTCTGGCTACAGGGATATCGATCAGCTACGAACCCGGATCCTCGCTCGCTTGCGAGGGCGGGACCCGCGTCATTCGCGAAGCGTTGCCCAGACACGCTTGGCGATGAATGCCGCGCGTCCGCTCGAGGTCCACCCTAGACTACCCTAGTCTGACTTGGTTGCCTTGCTCGAGGTTTGTGGCGCATCATTTTTGCAACACCAAAACTTTTTTTTCTGGTTGGTCGCTCTTTTCTTTTCGCAGACCCCTGTGTGACGATGCCTGTGCTCCGGTCTCAAAGAGGATCAATCTTAGTCTAGGGAGGGAGGGACGGCAGGGGGTGGATTGGTGGGTGAATGGTGGTGGTAGTGGTGGTGGGTGTAGCGTGTTTATGTGACGCCAGGAGCGTCTGGTGTTGTCTCGGAGGGTTTGATCTTTGTTCGTCTCGCCCTGACTGGGTATCATTTTGTCATTTTCATGGTCAGTCGCGGTACAACCGGTGCTCTTTCATATGCTGACCGACGTCCCGAGCTCAGGTCAACAAGCCTGAAGGGAAAAGGGAATGGAAAATATGGCAAGTCGAACGAATGGCGATTTTTTTGCATTTATTTGCAGTTTGATTTGGGAGGGATTCGGGCACAGTATCTGATTCTGTGGCGACCCTGCTGGATGATAATAATAATAATAACAACAAGCACGGGCCTGGTTGCTGCAGGCTTTGCACAACCTGGTTGCTGCAGGCTTTGCACAACAATAACAATGCGCCAGCGATGAATGTCCGATACCTGCTCGCGCTGGTGTTGCTGTTTGCTGTGTATACTTGGTATAATACATGGTAACACATGTACGAAATGCACAACAACGGCACAATCGGTGTTCTGCGCTCCCACAGAACGTGCCCGGTATCTAATTAGACTCGTACACGCATCATATTATATCAGAGCGCATACTGCTGTACGCCATGATACAGCAGCAGCAGTCTAAGAAACAGGAACGCTGGTCCTGGTCAGGCTGATTTTTTACTTGAGAAATACTGCACTCTACACTATAACTTAAAAGTAGAATGGCTTCCCCCAAGTTCTTATTTTTCTGTAAATCTCAGATCTCAGCCTGTCTTTCTTATTTTAGCGCTCGTTTTCTCGAGGCGAAAAATATGTCGGAAAATTAATACCAGGTACGAAGTACATGCTTACGGCATCGGCCACACGAAGCAGCCCAAGCTGGCGTAGACGGTGTTTCCGAACTGCGATGTAAAGGAGCTGCTTATACTTCTGCCACACGCGGTCAGCTTGGTGATACGACATACTTGCACTGCTGCTTGCTTTTTCGAGTCGCTTGGAAATATCGCACTCGATGTTTTTCGGTCGCTATACGCTATACTCTACTACTGCTTGTACGACTACGAAGGTATATATAGAAACCGGTAATAAGAGTACATATATATAAAAAGCTGGTGCGTTCCACAGCCGTCAGGTTTTGCGTTCCATAGCCGTCAGATTTTGTCCCCCTCTTAAGAAATTTATAGTTTCCGTGCACAGCTTTTGATGAAAAAGACCGACGTCTTCGTATCACATTGTTGACCCTGGTGCTAACTATTAATAGTGTACTAAGGGGAGTCGCCGACCTATAATCCTTTGTGAGGACATACATATCCCGTAACACGCGCGATCGGAGTATCACGCACAGCTTGCAAAGGTGAGTTTCGACGAAATCCTCGATCTCACAGCTGTAGTGAATTTTTTATTTTTTATTATAAAAATAGAAACTCACAGAATATATCGGGGGAAAAAAACGGGGCGGGGGCGGCGTGTGCACATGTGTAAATTTGATCAAAATTGAACGCGCCAAAAATCGGTACACCTGGCCACTTTAAAGCCCAAAAACGATACATTTTGGATATGTACACATACTCTCGGCAGCAGCGACGAAACAAACAGAAATAACCTTTTTTTGACACGTTTCGTGCGGCTTCGCACCCAAAGCTATCATACCGTAAAAGGCGACCGCGCATTACGCGCGGGCATGGCAAGTCGAGGTGGCGGTCGGAGTTAGGCTTAGGGTTCAGGTTGGGGCGGGTCGTCAAATTAACAATCAGAACATAAAAAGGTGACAACCGACCAAGGCATTAATTTGGGGTCCGGCGCCTATTGCGCGCCTGGCCGCTGGCGTGTACGAGCCCAGCAGGGGGCACCCCCCGCGTAGGGGCGGGCAGCCGGAGGCAATAAAGAATGATACGTGATACCAGGTACATGCGTGAATTTACTCGCGAACACCCACTTGACGGAGTGCGTTTAGACGCCTCCCGCACCCCGATAAGGCGTGCATCAGGATGCCTTGGAATCTCTTCTTTAAGAAGCGAGACCTGCACTCCCGAAGCTAGCAGGAGCTCAGAGCTCAGCATTGCTGCACACCCGGCTTGGTAGATGGACCCAGATTGGTCAATAAGACAGAGAGAAACATATTTACCAGGTACGATTTACTGGTGTCTTAGTCGGTGACGTTCCCAGTCATGTCGTTTACATGTTACGGTTGGAGTAACACGTCAGCAGTAAAGCTGAGGATGGGCTAGTATGGCCGAAGACGCCACACCTCCACTGTAAGGTGAGAAAAAGGGACACCCCCCCTCCCCCCCAGTCATGCCTCCGTCCCCGACCTTGATACTGCAATTTTGCACACCGTCATTGCAGCAGTAACCTTGCTTTCGTTATCACATATCAGGTACCCTGGTATACCCACTATATATCGTATCACTGCAGCAGCCGGCAAAAATGTAATTCAAGCTCAAACTAATATCATGAGCTGTCTTGTTTACTTCCGCCGTAACGTTACTAAGGTCTTTGTCGAACAGCACAGCCGTTTTGCTGATGATGTGTTTTTCGTTTGATGATGAAGCCGTGAGATTTACGCCCTTAGCGATATTTTTCCGGCGAAAAAAAGTTGCCCGGCAAAAAACCCGTGTTGCGCATAACGCAACATGTGCAACACACCTTCCTGCGGCTGTTGCACAAAACATCTATTCTAACCCGAATGGTGCGCCAGCACAACAGCTAATTAATGCCCTGCTCGGCCTAATCAGCAGCAGTGTTGCCGTATTTGCCGGTACTTTTGGCCCAGCGTTGCCAAGATGGTTGACAGTCCACTTTGTCTCGCTCATCACTCTCTTCGTTCCGAGAACTGGGCGAAGATTTATTACAGCCCTCCAAAACAAGGCGTCAGAACTTCTTCCACGTTTTTGAAACAAAATACTTATTAATAGTGTGGGATCATGCTTGCAGTATTATGGGGGAACATAAGTGATCAGGACCAAATTTGGTTATTAAAAACAGAGAAATATGTAGTTTTTTGTGTGTATCGTGGGTTTTGATTACTACAGTACAGTACGATCGTATGGTCCATAGTAATAGTACAAGTGTTAATAAACTTTTTAGCGTTGTTGTTTACTTCTCGCTGCGGTCTTGTCTCTGCGGTCGTTCTTCGCCTACCGTTGAATCGCCCTACAGTAGTAGTTTTAACGCTTTTGGGGGTTCAGAGGAGAAAATTGTGGACACTATTAATAGTACCAGTACGTGACGACTACAGCAACGGTCACACGAAGCAGCCCGAGCTGCCGGCGTAGAGGATGTGCCCGACGTGCAACGTTGGGAGATATATCACACGCGCGAAGAGTTTTGATCTAAGTATTCACACATCGGACAGATCACATCCCTATTCATGATTCATGATCTATGCCGTTCAGGACAGACAGATCCCTGGTCTGTATGATCTGCATGGCCTATATATCGTGTTGGCGGGTGAGAGCCGGGTGATCTGAATGACCTAGCACGTGTTTCCTGGGTTGGATCTGTACTACACAGATCATGCACAACATACCATGCCGACAGATATAGGATCTAGATTAGATCGTGATCTGTCCGACGTGTGCAAGTGTTAATGCGTCATGTGTGGAGTACGAAGTGTTCATGCGCTCTTACTAGACGCTTGATAAGACCGCTCTTCTTGTATGATCGGACGCTCATAGCTGGGTCCCAGAAGGGTTAATAGTATTGATAGGATATATCTGTCTGTTTTTACTGGCCTCAAAACTGCCTCCTTTTTAACCAGGGGCAGCCGTGCAAACCCTACGCTCTTCGCGTGGCTTGTGGGTTTCGCGCGTTTCCCACGTACGAGTTGTCCGGCGCTCTGGCAGAGTCGTGAAGGGGGACAAAGCATGGCTTATAATCGGCTGACAGTAGTCCAACAACAGCGGTCGAAAGCCAAACGGAGTAGAAAGATTAAAATCCACATGTACCTGGGAGATTGTTGGACGGAAACCTGTACGATATGTTTCTGGCAGAAGCAGGTACGATGTGTTTCTAGCCAATCGAAGTGCCCATGACGTGTGTTTTTTTGCTCGAACGCAGCGTGTACATACCTGTTTTGGTGGTGTACCTTTTTTTTAACCATTGGCGCTCTGTTTTGTTTTATGAAAGGTAAACACCAGGTATATCATATTATAGTACTCGTAGCGGTCGTACGAAGCGTATCCGCAAGGTTAGATGAGGTCGTGCGCAAGATGCTTGCGAAGTACCAGGTATCATGTTTGTGTACTAGGTACTTCGGAGGAGTATGCAAGTATACCGGTAGTCTAGACCGACCTCTACGGATCCATTTGCAGCAAGCAGTCTTGCCACCCTCCAACAGCAAGGATGACAAGGCATGTATCTATCTGCCTGCCTGCCTGCCTGCCTGCCTGCCTGCCTGCCTGCCTGCCTGCCTGCCTGCCTGCCTGCCTGCCTGCCTGCCGGCCGGCCTGCCTGCCGGCCGGCCTGCACGATGGGTGCGAAACCAAGGACCCACTGTCGGGTAGCGGCGGCAGCGGTGGAAGCAGCAGCAGCGGCAGCAGCAGCCGCGGTAGCACAACACGAGTGTGTGGGGATATTAGTCGGGGGATTCCGTGGGAGAGAGTCAGAGCGTGCTGCGAGATTCCACCAGAATTCCAGATACAACGGGCGGGGGTCATGTGTTTTAGGCTGGGGATTCCCTGGCAGAGTCCGAGCTATTGCGAGGTCGCACCAGAGCTCTCTTATTGGACCGTCAGCAGAATGAGAATGAGAACCCGCCCGCTCGTTGCGGGGAAAACCCCAGGTGCGGCATTGCCGTGCTGCTGTGCTTTATCATACCAGGTAGGTCCTACCTCCTATTTTACACCACGGTCGTGGTGACACTCCACTTCCCACCGCCTGCTGGTGAAACGCGCTACCCTCCTGCTTTCGGTTGGTGTTTTTCCTCTCCCCACCTGGCTTTGACCTTAGCCTTGGCCTTGGGTTTGGCTGTGACCTTGAACTTGAACTTGAATTTGACCTCGACCTTTAGTACTTGACCCGACCTTGACCTCGATCTTGGCCTTAGCACTTTACTTTAATCTTGACGTCGACCTTTGACAGTAGAGTGTTGGCGGGATACCATAGGAGTTGGGTAGGAAACCATTTAGTATTGAAATCGTCGATCGTCACAATCCAAGGCCACAACCCAACCCACGAAAAATCAGCGAAAATTTAGGTTAGAAATATGTTTTCCTACCATTTTTTTATTTTCTAGCCTAATTTGTTTGTGGGTTGGTTGGCCTTGGGTTGTGACGTTCGTCGGTTTCAATACTACTATTTTATGTTTTCCAACCCAACATAATTTGGAAATCGCAAACGCCCTACCAGGTATTGGCTTTGATATATCGACCTTGACATTGACCTTGGCTTTTGACCTCAATCTGGGCACTTGACCTTACACTTGATTTTGACCTTGGCATTGACCTTGACCTTGATGTATAGACCTTGACCTCGACCTTGACCTTAATACATGAAGGACTTTTCACGGGTTGAGTCACTTCTCGGGGGTCGGGTCGGGTCAGGGTGACCCGACCCGACCCGACCCGACCCGTGAGATTTGAAAACCTCCCAACACGACCTGAGATTTCTACACCTCCTGACCCGACCGGACTCAACCCGCGAGATTTTGAAACCTCCTGACCCGATCCGCGGGTCGGGTGACCACCCGTGAAAAACCCCGGATATATCGACCTTGACATTGACCTGTACCTTGACCCGAACCTGATATATCAACCATGACATTGACCTTGACCTTGACATTGACATTGAACTTGACCTTGACCTGGACCTTAATCTTCGCAGCCCAAAACGAGGCGAGCCACGAGCTGATGGAGGCGACCTGCGCGCTGTACGGCCTCATCCACGCCCGATACGTCCTCACCACCGCCGGCCTGGAGGCCATGTACGCCAAGTACACGCTTCAGGTGCGGTATTTATGAATTGCGGAATTATGTATTTATGATTTTATGGACTCTGGACTAATCTACGAAGTGACCTCTGTTTTTTTTATAGATTTAGTTTAGCTACGTTTTCATGTTTCAATATATACTCAGGAGTATACAAAGTATCAACTAGCTTTCTGTGCTCACGTGATGAGGATTAGGGTTATCTAAGACCTGCACTGTTGCTGTGTTTGGTTTGTATCTTATCAAAGAAGATATTTTGTTGTCGTGTTGCCTCCATTGCCCCCGTCTGCTTATGCACCGCACCGCCGTGTTGTTGGCCTGTTGGCGTTATTTCGAAAACTCACGTTTCGGCTTTTGTGGGGTGTTTTTGTCCTTGTCGTCGCCCCCCCCCCCCCCTCCCCCCGACGCCCGATACGCCTCCACCGCCCACGTTAACAGGAGTTCGGCAACTGCCCGCATTTCCTGTGCAGAGGTCAGCCGGTGGTACCCCTGGGCGTTCGAGATGAGCCACACATGGAGACGGTCAAGAATTATTGCCCCAAGTGCCAAGACGTTTATATGCATCCGTCAATTGCGGCTCAGAGTGAGTTCCGTTCCGATCGTTGTTGCCACGTCCTGCGGTTCGCGTTTCGGTTCGCGTTGCGGTTCGCGTTGCATGTCGCGGCTCCGACTCCGATCCCCCCCCCCCCTCTTCCTTCCCTCCGACGTCCAAGACACGCAAAAAATCGAGCTCTAGAAATGTAAAGTATCGAAATTACGTTTTTCAATTTTTCAATTTTCGAACGTTCGAGTTTTCTTTTACCAACGCTTCATTGACGTTTGGTCGTATTTGCTTACTGCATATTAGCGGCGCCGCGTTCGACGCGAAATCCTACCACAGGGATCATGCCCGGTACGTTACAACGTCCAGAAGTTGTCGTTGCTGTGTTGCCCCACGCCGCCACCCTCTCTTTCTCCCTTTACCTACCCCTGTCCCAGTCCCTCACCCTGACCCTTCCAATGGTCTTGGTCCTGACCCTGCCCATGTTCTTGGTCCTGACCCTGCCGCTGTCCCTGACCCTGACCCGACGCTGACCCTAACCCAACGCTGACCCTGACCTTGACTCTGGCCCTGATCTTGACCCTGCCCTTGACCCTGACTCTGCTCTTGACCCCCATCGTGACCCTGTCCTTGAACCCCTTCACGTTGACCTTGATCCTGAGCCTGAGATCCTGATCCTAGCGTTCCCCTTGACCCTGCCCTTGACCCTGACCTTGACCCCGATCCTGCTCTTGACCCTGTGGCCCTAGCGCCTTGACCCTAGCTCGTCCCTTGACCCTTCCCTTGACCCGGCCATTGACCCTGCCCGTGGCCCTGACCCGACCCTGCCCTTGACCCTAACCCTGACCCTCTCTGCGGCGAACTTGTTGTTCCGCGCTGGGATTTTCCTCTTTCTAGGGGTGGACGGGGCCTATTTCGGCACCACCTTCCCACACCTGTTCTTCATGACGTACGGCAGCATGGTACCCGAGCCCCCAGAGCAGACTTTTGTCCCCCGCGTGTTCGGGTTCCGAGTGCACGCGTCGGCTCCCAGCGGCGCGTTCGCTCGGGGCCAGGGGCAGCAGCACGAGCAGCACCTGCAGGAGAGGAGGAGGCTCCGGCGACCAACGCCTGCGTTAGGGGTTGGGTTGGAGGGGGGTGGTGCCGCGGCTGGATTGTCGTGCGCGGGTACGTCTTCTGTTAACGGCCCGAGGGCGGCGGCGTTGGAGGCGGCGGCGGCAGCGGTGGCGGCGGCTGTGGTGCCTGCGACCGCGGCCGTGGGGAAATTGCCACCGGTAGGGCCGGCGGTGGCGGCGGCGGCGGGGGAGGGAGGTGGAAGTGGAGGAGGTGGGGGGGGATCGGTTGACGGGAAGGAGGTGGAGGGCGGTTTGGTGGTGGTGCGCATTAAGGCGGAGGAGGCGGACTGGAGCAAAGGTGGTCAAGGCTTGGACGCGTGTGGGAAAGAAGCGGGGGTAGGGGCTGCGGGGGGCGCGGCCGGGGGGGACAACGGTTGTCGGCGAGAAGTTAGCGGGGAGACCGGTAGGGGTGGCGGAAGGGAAAGTGGTACCGCCGGTGGGGGTGCGGTCGAGGGCGCGGGGGCGTGTCGAGGTCGCGCTCCGGCGGAAAACGGACACGCAGCTAGGTACGTGGTCTTCGTTGACGTCTGCTGCGTACATTCGTTTGTCTCTTCCCTTGTATCCTTTTTTTTGTCGTATTTGTTTTGTTCGCTTTGTGAACTATTATTAGGGGTTTTTGTAGCGGTGCGTCATGTGGTGCACTCTGCTGTCGAGTATATGGCGCAATATGCCGCCTCGTTATGGAGGGTTGCCAGACGATAACTTCTTAGCGAGGTGTCGGGGCGGGGAGACGTCGTGGTGTCTGTAAAGTATCGCCGTCGGTCTATATATATACCAGTATATATTACTAATTGATGCCGACGCCTGCATGGATGATGCGGAGTGCAAAAGCTTGGATGATGCGGAATGCACAGGCATGGATGCGGAATTCAATATCATGGATACGGAATGCAAAAAACATGGATGCGGAATGCAAAAGCATGGGCACAGAATGCAATGGAACACGCGCGGCCGACGTATCACGCAGCTTGTATAGCTTGAGTATCGACCATTCAATCGGTAGAGCTCACTCACAGCTGACGTACAGTAGTTGTAATAATTTCACACCTCGGACGGATCACTGGTCCCTACTTGGTGATCTAGATCTTTCAGGGAAGATCTGTATGGTCTAGCTCAGGTTACCCGGTGGGAGCCGTACGATCTGCATGATGTAGCACATGTTTCCTGGGTTGGATCTGTACGCTATAGGTGCAGATCCAGCACTACATCTCATAACGGCAGATACGGGATGTACTGTATATGATCTAGATCCTGATCTCTCCGAGGTGTGAATAAGTCTGTGTAAAAAGCGGTCACTCTCACAACTTGCGTTCTGGTTTTCGGCTCTCGCTCCCAGCAAGAACCGCCAGGAAGTAGCGAGGTACTATGGAGTGTGGTCATCTTCGCCGGATACCCGGATGCCCTGTCAGTTTCACCACGGTGTTATCGGCGCTTGTCCTGTGCAGGTGTTTAGTAGGATGTACCCGGTGTATACGATAGTATAGCTGTCGCTAGGATCTGGTAGGGTGTACCCGGTACATAAGATAGTATAGCTGTCGCTACTGTAGGAATTCGTGCAGCTGGACATTTTTAACTGTCGTCAACTTGTGTGCGTTTTTGGTTGGCGGCGGACGTATTCTTCGGCTTGAGCGTTGTCGAAAGGGGTCACTTTGTTTTGGCGCGGTGTTAATTAGAAACTCGCATTCGTTCGTAGTAAATACCTGTAGTGCCTGCCTATATAGCACCTGCGCGAATTCGGTTTGGAGGCGGTGTCGTGGTCTCTTTTATGGCGTATGCACGGCTATTTACAGAGTCAACGGCGAAGGCCCTGCGGATTAGTTGCGCCAACTGTGACCCCGCGGCAATCTAGTTGGTGGCTGTAGTGACCTTGACTGAAGATACCTGAAGTGACCGTGACTTGACGGCGTGGGTACAGCAGTGAGGGACGCGTTCGCACTTCCTCCTTTACCTCGCCTGACTCCCACTCCTCCTCCTCCTTCTCCACCTCCTCCTCCTCCTCCTTCTCCACGTCCTCCTCTTCCTCCTTCCCCCCCTCCTCCTCCTCCTTCTCCTCGTACCCTCCCCCCCCCCGCCCCCCCTCCTCCTCTCTTCCTCCCGCTCTTCCTCCTCCTCTTCTTCCCCCTCTTCCTCCTCCTCATTTATCCTGTTTTCTCTTCTTCCTCTTCCTCCTATCCTCCTCCCTCCTCTCTCTCTCTCTTTCTCTCTCTCCCTCTCTCTCTCTCTCCCTCTTCCCCTATCTCCCTTGGGTCTTGCTTGTTTA
>JAYJMJ010000309.1:4234168-4244615 GCA_036873875.1 Laminaria ephemera
GGGATGCGTGGTCAATGGTCAAGTGGCTATTACGGGGGTACATACAGTAGTAAATAGGACCAAATATAGTTCGTAAAAATAGGGGAATATATAGGTTTTCGTGTGTATTGTAGGTCCTGATTACTATGGTCCTCCGTAGTAAGGCAATCAGCAAATGAGTACCCCCCTCCCCCCCCCCCCTCGCCAGGGTGATTACACGGAAGCCGAGCGACTTTTCCTCCGCGCTGTCGAGGCTCAAGAGAACACGGTGGGGGGTGAACACCCGGAATTGGCTAAAACGCTTACCAACTTGGCGGAATTATTTTCGGAGCAGGTGAGAATTTGTCATTTCCCCCCTGCCTTTGATTTGTAGGTAGCACTCGGGCTGGTTCAAATCAGAGGTGGACGCCATCGTCAGGTTTTCACTATAGATGTTGCCGAGTTTATACGGGGTTACGGGGTTACAACCGGGCGGGGTTGCGAACCCTTTTAGACATCCAGACCTGGTACACGTGTTTGGGACACATTTATTGAAATTTGGGTTAGATACGCTTTGCTGTAAGGAAAGGGATATAGTGGGTACCCCGATTCAAGAGCTCCAAAGATAAGAGCATTCGGGAATCAACCCTCTTAGCACCCACTCGGACCGCAGAAAAATAATCAACTACGACGATGTCAAAAGAGCCCGGACTCTTTGGGCCCACCACAGCAGACAGTACATTATTTTTCGAAGCTTTGGCGTGGTAAACGGGGGCATTCGAAGTCCACTCAAAGAGCATGGCTCTAAAACCAAGTAATACCACATAAATTTGGGCCCATTTCATGGGCCCTATAGCGTTTTAATGCTAACAGGGTTAAGAGCGGTCAAATCGGCATTCCCCGCCGTACTAAAAGTCGTGCACTACCCATTACAGATATGAGCAATGTGGAGTTTAAGAGCGCCCATTCCACTGCTGCAAATTTCACCCCGCACAAACTCCAAGTTTTTTGTCTCCCAAAATGTGTGTGCAGTCCTAAAGAGTTTGAGCGGAAGACTCACTGGTGGCTGCGCTGTAAAGACTCGTGCTGCGATGGAGGTAGCCCGTTTTGGCTGAAACGGTTTCTGAATGACAAGGGCTCCTTAACACAAAACCATCGGAATTTCAGTATTTGTTTTGACATCAACTTTCGTTGTATCCTCTAGGCCATGGGGACTTTTCGTGGGGTAGCACTTTTATTTTTCCCCAAATCAGTTTTTTGGGAGAGGCATAGAGCTCCTCAAACGAGCAGCCTCAGAATAAGAAGGATTCACGTCTATCGTAGCATGCGTCACACTCAACGTTCACTCCCCCCCCCCCGTGCAACCACACTGTTTGAAACGGCTAGTAAAGAGCGATTCCCCCCGTGTGTGAAAGGTCGGTAAACGTGATCCCCCTTCCTTTTGTTGTATCAATGCCTTTGCGAACTTGACAGTAACAAAGGAACTGACGCAAACATTGGTAGGATATTACTCGTATGGTTGACCCCCGTGGCTAAAGACCACACTGGTGCAGCAGTGGTGGTCTCCTTGTAGATGCCGGTATGTGCCCGCCATCAATACCGGCAGTATACCGGACACCGGCACTATCGAGTATAATCTCAGTACTAATATAGCAGGTTTTAGTCACGCCAAGCGACTTTACCCCGGCACTATACCGGCATCAGAGACTATTTAATCGGCACTATAGACCTCCACTATACTGACAATCACGCCCGCCACCCCTGCAGGGTGAGCACGCGAAAGCCGAGCCTTTCTTACGCCGCGCTGTCGACATTATGGACACGCCGGGGAGTGAATGCATCGAAGCGGCTCAAACGCTAGGCTCCCTGTCGAAATCACTTATGGCACAGGTAAGAGTTGTCAAGTCTTCCCCTGTTCACTACGAGCAAAATTTATTTTAAGCGAAGTTCTAACGTCCGACGGCGCCAAAAATAGGAGCTCGTTTACAGCCTCGCGTGCCCGATTTTCCATATCTCGGGTCTTGTGTTCCCTAGACAATCGGATATGACAAAACTATCTCTTAAAACGGTTTTGGAACGCACATACACCAACGCCCACCGACAGAAAAACATTTTTGTTGGGTTGGGTTGGGTTGGGTTGGGTTGGGTTGGGTTGGGTTGGGTTGGGTTGGGTTGGGTTGGGTTGGGTTGGGTTGCGTTGGGTTGGGTTGGGTTGGGTTGAGTTGGGTTGGGTTGAGTTTCGACTTTCCTGCTTCCCACTAACGCACGCAGTCGACGACAGTTACAAATATCCACCAGCACGAGTTCCTAGCGAGAGTTGCAGTATGTTGACGTGTGGCAAGCGGGTTTATTGAAGGCAGATGTGAGGGCCATTTTCGGTATTCGGAGTATTTGCGGTAGAACCAATGCCGAGCCATACTACAGTAGAGGTTGCACTTTTGAGCCTAAATATTTGTAACGGCCGGGGGTCCTCTTTGTTGGAGCTACCCACTTACTTTAGATCCGGTGCGCATTTTACAATATCATCCGTTAGATACCTAGCCCATAGAATTGTGTATCGGGGGGTCTGGCCTACGCTCTTTCTCAAAATGTTAAGTCAGGTATAGAGCTCTTCAAGGGAAAAAAGAGCGGCCGAAAAATAAGGGGTAGCCCAACCGTAGAATACGTCTATCTGGCATTGGGTTTCGACCGTGCGAAATCGCTGAAAACACTGGTGATACCTGTTATTTCGCGAAGGACAGTGCAGTGTCTGCGGGCCTTGTTTTGGGAATTATTTTCTTTCCACCCCAATGAAGTACTTACCCTTCATCGACACCCAAAGATTGAAAGAGCAGGAACTGAACCGGCAATCGTTATAAATTCAACAGTAGATAATGGTTGTTTCGGAGAAGTACACAAGATAAAAGATGCAGTGACCGTAGCGTTTCGTGCCCGCCCGTATCGAGAGATAGAGCCGTCAACGGCAATAATTCACAACGTGACTTCGCACAGAAACGATGCGTACGTACCGAATACACGTTAAGCACCATCAACCAGATCAAGCGGGGCTCGTAGTTCTAGCCGCCCCCCGAAGAGTGCTCTCCAGGTGCCGGTGTGTCCGTGGCTGTTTTACCGGCCAGGCGTTGATTTTGGTGCAACATGTGGTAGGACACAAGTGGCCATGCCCTTGGTGGTATACACTACCGGCCCTCTCATAAGAATGAGCCCCACGAGAAACACAGCCTGAGATTTTCCTTGGAAATGAGAAATTCGAGAGCGGATATGCAAAAATTTGTGAGGGACACATCCCTGTTAGCAAAAAAACGCTATATGGCCCATGAAGTGGGCCCAACGTTATGTGGTATTACTTGTTGTTTAGGCATGCTCTTTGCGTGGACTTCGAATGCCCCGTTTACCACGACAAAGCTTTGAAAAGTGATGTACTGTATGCTGTGGTGGGCCCGAAGAGTCCGGGCTCTTTTTCACATGGTTGTAGTTGATTTTTTTGTTGCGGTTTCCGAGTGGGTGCTAAGAGGGTTAAGGAGCGTGAACGACTTTTAAAGGGGGTGGGGTAGGGTGGAGTGGGGTGCGGCATTGTGTACCTGGGTTTGGTGTGCTGTGTGCTTGGAAGGGTGAGGTGTGAGGTTTGCCCAGCGCGCTCGAGGTTTATCGGTTAATTTGCAATTTGTACTCCATAAGCAGATTTGACAACGATGATGAGGATAGGAATGGGGGTGGTGATGATCAGGAGGACGATAGGGATGGTGAAGAGGATGGGGGTGATGGTGATGGTGTGGTAGTGATGGTGTGGGTGATGACGAAGGTGATGGCGACACGTATGTGTGTGCGTGCGCGGTTTGTTTTGGCACATATATGTGTGTGATCAAAATGAATAGGAAAGGGAATGGTGACCAGTTTGGTTTGGTTTGGTTTGGTTTGTTGGCTTTTGACTAGGTTGATTGATTGAGTGCAGAAACCTAGGATGGGCCACCATAGCGCGGTTTCTTATAGGCACCGGATGATACCAGTGGCATCTGCCAGCGTGCTCTTCACACTCTTGTCCATGGATCGCCAACACAACACCGAAACAAGGCTCGTTCAGCGGACGGAGCCTTCGTTGCTTGTTGCGCCGTCAACAGCTTCGGAACACTCAGGGTTTCATCCCTCTCCCCCCCCCCCCTCCCCCCATGTCCCCGCCCTGTTTGAAAGATCTGTAAAGACGCATGCCACGATAGAGGTGCACCATTTTGTTTCTGAGGCTCCTCATTTGAGGAGCTCTATACCTCTCCCAAAAACTGATTTGGGGAAAAATAAAAGTGCTACCCGATGAACAATCCCATGGCCTAGGTCTTCAACGAAAATTATCGCTAAAAAAATGGTGAAATTCCGACGATTTTGGGATAAGGAGCCCGTCATTCAGAAAACGTTTCTACCAAAAAAAGTGCTATCTCTATCGCAGCACGGGTTGAAAACCCGATTTCCCTTCCTCCAGATGTCATAGGTCACCGACGCTACGCTAGGAGGGGTACCCCAATTTTGACTGCCGATGTTTAGGTGTTTCTCACACTCAGACGAAAAGACTTTCAAAGCATTTTGTTGGCGCAACACACCTCTGCACTCCAAAACAGACTACTTGTACCACATTCTTTGTTGGCGCAGCGCAACAAAAGCAGTCCCATTACGACGGTGCATATCAAGAGACCGAAAAACACCGAGGTCCTGCTACGATAGAGGTACTGTACCTCTTTTTGGCGAAACCATGCCTTACTGACGGGGCTCGACGCATGCTACTAATAGTACTAATACTTCGAAGTAGTACGTACGGTAAAGGTGCACCATTTTGTTTCTGAGGCTCCTCACTTGAGGAGCTTCATACCTCATCGAAAAACTTATTTTGGAGTAAAAGTGAAAGTGCAACCCGATGACCAAACCCATGGCCTAGGTATTAAACCAACATTCACACTGCAAAACAAGAATGACATTCCGACGAATTCGGGTTAAGGAGCCTTGTCATTCAGAAACAAAATTGTCCAAAAGTGCTACCTCTATCGTAGCACACATCGATGGAATGCAATATTTGTTGTAAAATATCCTTCCTTGTATACCCAGGCTGGGGAAATTGGTCATCGGGTTGCACTTATCGGCGTCCCCGATGGTCTAGTGGGTAACCTCGTAACCGCTAAGGTCGATTTCGCAGCAGGTTCGAGCCCCCCCCGAGTGCATACTCGTACTCGTAGGGACTTTTTCTTGCGCTAGAAATTGACTTGCGGATAGCGCGATAGTGTGAGTTAGCAAAATTCGATAAAAATCGACGAGCGTTGGGAATGCTGAGCCCTCGGCGCGATAAAAATGAAGGCACGTACCGGGGGGGAGAAGCGACGACATCTGTGACCACGGCTTGTCCAGAACCTGGAAAGTAAAAGTGAGAATAATAAAAAAAAAAGAAGAAAAAAAAAACTTTCATTTTTCTAAAAAAATCAGGATTTTGGGCGAGGTATTGAGCTCCTCAAGTGAGGAGCCTCAGAAAAATATTGGTGCACGTCTACCGTAGCATGTACAGGACACACCTATTAATAGCAACAGACGCGTGCTACGATAGAGGTAGCATTTTTGGACACTTTTTGTTTTTTTTTGCTTCTGAATGATAGGGCTCCTTAACCCCAAAAACTCGTCGGGATGTCATTCCTCTTTTGCAATCTGACTGTTTTTTTATGCCTAGGCCATGGGTTTTGGTCATCGGGTTGCACACTTCGGTTTACTCGATGTACGTTTTGGGGTGAAATATGAAGCTCCTCAAGTGAGGAGCCTCAGAAAAAACACGGTACAGCTGTACCGTATCATGGCAAGAAACAGCGTAATAAGAAAGGCAGGCTGACACTTACACAAAGTAGGGGAGCCACTTTAAAGGCCTTGTTTTTCTCCTGCTAGGGCCATTCACGGGAGTGTGACCTTTTGGTGCTTTTCGGTTTCGCTATATGAACCGCCATAACAATTGTTGCCCTACGCCAACTAAATTATTCTTAGGTCTGCGCTTTGAATTGACGTGCATGTTGTAACCACTCGCGCGAGTGGCCTCAAGCCGGCAGTGAGAATGAAAGCACAACATCCCTCCTAACCATTATACTGCGTATGGTTAATGTAGAATTCATCCTCTTTGCCAAATTTGAAACCCAGCAGCCTGGGTCAGCGTTTCTGTTTCATACTACAGAGACGCGTGCTACGATAGAGGTAGCACGAATCGGCATTTTCGTTTCTGAATGACGGGGCTCCTTCACCAAAAATCCGTCGGAATCCCATTCTTGTTTTTCAATGTGATCTTTTTTGAATGCTTAGGCCATACGTTTGTTCATCGGGCTGCACTTTCATTCTTCTCAAAATCAGTTGTCGGGTGAGGTTTAAAGCTCCTCAAGTGAGGAGCCCGAGAAACAAAAGAATGGGACTACAACTCTATCGTACCATGTGTCCTGCACTTTCCCATGGCCTAGGTATACACCCTCGAATAAGAGCGGGACGGACGAAGACATTTCTACTATCGTGCTGCTCGTATTGTGAAGGCACGTTACCACGCATTCGACACGATGGTTGAGGGCCACTGTGTACATACGAATAAAACTATCCCTAACCCTAACTCTCTAACTCCAACCCAATCAAGCAATGTTTTAGGACCTGTCCTCTTTGTCTCGTACATAGCGTTCGTCAACCACCACCATCAATGAGTAGTAAGGTCTACTGGGCATTGTTGACTCCCGTTACCTTGGCACTCACGAACAAGCCCGTCACCCTGTACGTATTAGAAGCATCACCACGCGCGCTCCCTGCTGATTTGCTTCTCGGCACGGTGCGTGCAATAGGCGTTTCTCTCTCACCCCCCCCCCCTTCCCCCGCCCCCGCCCCGCCCGCCCCCTCAGCACGACCCCTCCCCCACCCCTCTCACGACGTGTGCTACGATAGAGGTAGCACGTTTTGGCTGAAACGGTTGCTGAACGCCGGGGCCTCTTAACCCAGAATCGTCGGAACTTCGTGCTTTGTTTTGCGATAGTTTTCATTGTATACCTAGGCGAGGGGATTGTTCGACGGGCTGTACTTGAATTTTTTCACCAAATCAGTTTTTGGGTGAGGTATAGGGCTCCTCAGGTGAGGATCCTCTGAAAACCAATGGTGCACCGATACCGTAGCATGCTCCCCACCCCCCCCACCCCCCCCATCCCCCTACCCCCCCCGCCTCTCCTACCCTCCCAACCTGCAGGGTAAGCACGGGGAAGCTTATCCCGTCTTACTCCGGGCTATCGAGATCGCAAAGATCGCAAACAAATCACTGGTGAGTGAGAATTCCAACGTGGCTATGATACAACGCTCAACAGCCTAGCGAAGTTTGCGTAGGTCAGGCATGTTAATTGTCCCTTCCCAACCGTCCGTGTCTTATGGTACACGTCCTCATTTAAGGCACATACATGAGAGAACCGTTATTGTTGAACGAAAACACGTGAGAGAGCCGTTCTAAATTATGACACATACAAGAGAGCCGTCCTTGCTTAGGGCACACACATGACAGCCGTTCTTACTCTAGGCAACTAAGTATGAGCCGTTGTAATGTTATACCTGGTAGGAAATTTGATGCGAAAACCTTTTTCATGATGTGTTTCTTAAATAGCCGGATGGGGTTGTTGTTCAACCAGTCGAATGAAAGTTCGCGGATTGTTCTCGCTGGGCGTGAGGAATACTTCGTACCTGGTATAATTTCCTAGTGTTGTTCTTTTAGCAGTTTCGAGCCAAGACGCGTGACACGATAGAGGTAGAACTTTTTGATTGAAATGGTTTCTGAATGACAAGGGCTCCTTAACCCAAAACCGTCGGAATTTCACCATTTTCTTTGGCAACAATTTTCGATCTATACCTTGGCCATGGGATTGTTCATCGGGTAGCACTTTTATTTCCCCCCCCCAAATCAGTTTGTTTGGGAGAGGTATGGAGCTCCTCAAGTGAGGAGCCCCAGAAAAAAAAAAAGTGCACCTCTACCGTGGCATGCGTCGTTTTTTTTTCGTTTTTTTTTCGTTTTTCTTAGCCGAGGGTATAGCTTGATAGGGGTAGAGCACGTTTAGCCCTGATAAATTTGTGACCTACGGGGCTCCTCAATTGACACTCGGGACACTCACGTTGGTGCGATGCTATCAGCACCAACGATATAAACAATACTCACCGCCTGATCCCACCCGGACCTGATCCCACCCGGGGGGAGCAGAAATATGATCAGCCCTCCGCAGGAGCGGCCGGAGGCCGTGAGCGCGAAGCACGAGCCGTCATCACACGTGCTAGTCGGGTTGTTGGTCCATATATTAGTTATTTTGTTTGTCCGCGGACGCATGCTACGGCAAGAGGTGCAGCGTTTTTTTCTGAGGCTCCTAACTTGAGGAGCTCTGTACCTTTCTCCTCGAAACTGATTTGGAGAAAAAAAAAAAAAACATCAACTATTCCATTGGCTTAGGTACACAACGAAACACATTTCCCAAAAAAGAATGAAATTCCGACGATTTTGGGTTAAGGAACCCCGTCATTCAGGAAATGGTTTAGCCAAAACCTGCTACCTCTATCGCAGCACGCGTCTGCGGACAAACAAAATAACTAATATATGGACCAACAACCCGACTAGCACGTGTGATGACGGTTCGCGCTTCGCGCTCACGGCCTCCGGCCGCTCCTGCGGAGGGCTGATTATATTTCTGCTCCACCCGGGTGGGATCAGGTCCGGGCGGGATCAGGCGGTGGGTGTTGTTTATATCGTTGGTGCTGATAGCATCGCACCGACGTGGGTGGCCCGGACATTTTTCAATGCCGTTAGAACACCATTTGTGTCTCACACGTCTGTTTGTTCAGAACATGATCAATCAAAATTGGTTGCATTTTTATTTTTTCTAAAAGCCAGTGTTTGGATGGAGGCATAGATCTCCTCAAGTAAGGAGCCTCAGAAAAACAATGGTGTACCTCTACGGTAGCATTCGTCTTCTGGGAGGTCGTTGAGTGTTGACGGAGACTTCGCTATAACGGGTGTACCCCCTTTCTCTCTACCGAGGGTAGGCCGCGGGCGCGTGTGGGTCAGTGTCTCACTCAAAATCGGATATAAACTTCATTTAGTTGGCACAGCATACAACAAACATTTCTACGGCGGTGCATATCACAAAACCGAAACGCATAGAGGTAGCTACTCGCCCGATGAAAAAAGAGGCCCTATTGGAAAGTGCCAGCGCGATCGCGCGGGTGTTCTTGTCAAGTCGTATGGTCAGTACAGCCTACGCACAACAAACGAACGACATGTGGTACGATCGAGGCAGCACTTTTGGCCCAAACTGTTTCTGACTAACGGGCTCCTTGAGGAGGGAACGACCGAAATTTCGTTGGAATATCATTGCGTTTTACTATTGACGCGTGCTACGATAGAGGTTGCACTTTTTGGCGATTTTTGTTTCTGAATGGCGGGGCTCCTTAACCCAAAATAGTCGGCACGTCGTTCTTGTTTTGCAAAATTATGATTGTTTTTTATGCCTAGGCCACGGGTTTGTTCATCGGGTTGCACTTTTAGTTTAACTCAAAAATATGTTTGTGGATGAAGTTCAGACCTCCCCAAGTGAGAAGCCACAGGAAACAAATGGTGCTACCTCTATATCGTGGCGTGTGTCTATTTTTTTCGTTGGCCGTCGGATTGTTCATCCAGTTGAACTTTCATCATTTCTGAAAATCAATTTTTAGGTTGGGTGTAGAGATCCTCAAGTACTGTGGCAACCCTCAGAAAAAGCAGGGTCTACCTCTATCGTAGAATGGGTCGAACTGTCGACCACAGATACGATCGGCGTCCCCGATGGTCCAGTGGGTGAACCTCGTAATCGCTAAGATCGATTTCGCTGATTCGAGCCCCACCCCGAGTGCATACTCGTACTCGTAGGAACTTATTCTTGTGATAAAAAAATTGACTTGCGGAAAGCGCGAGGGCGTGAGTTAGCAAAACTCGATGAAAATCGACTAGCGTTGGGAATGCTGAACCCTCTGTGCGCGATAAAAAATGAAGGCACGTACCCGGGGGGGGGAGAATGGACGACACCTGTGACCACGACTTTCCCAGAAGCTGGAAAGTAAAAGTGAGATAAAAATAAATAAATAAAAAAAAGGGTAGGGGGGGGGACGCATGCTACCACAAGGGAAGCACGTTTTGTTTAGCCACAACTGTTCCTGTCTGACGGGGGTTCTCAACTGAGGAACTCCTCGGCATCGTTGTGTGTTTGTGGTAACATTCGACTTCATACCTAGACCGTAGGATTATTCATCGCGAGGGTGCATTTTCATTTGTCTCAAGGTCAGCTTTGGGGTGAAGTGTGGAGCGCTCCTTAAGTGAGGAGCCTCCGACAGCAATCGGTGCACGACACATGCTACGGTAAAGGTGCACGACGTTTTTTCTGGGGCTCCTTCCTCACTTAAGAAGCGCTGGGGGGGGGGGGGGGGGGGGGGGGGGGGGGGGGGGGGG
>JAYJMJ010000309.1:4298394-4309442 GCA_036873875.1 Laminaria ephemera
ATTTGGTGCCTCGCCCGGCCGTGGGCCCCCCCCCCCCCCCCCGTCTCCTCCACTTCATTCCGCTGATGTACAGGCCGAAGAAAAGCGGGTTAAAGCCGTGATGGGCCTGGGCGATTTTTATGTTCTGAACCTGCTACGGCCGGCGCACGGGTCGCCGCCTCTAGGGTTCCCGTCGGCCAACACAGCTGCAACTTGCTCTGAAGAGGGCTCACTGTGGGCGGACCCGGTGGTGGGTCGGCGCGAAGGCGCGATGGGACCGGTTTTGGATATCGCGCTGGTTGTCGTCTCGTCGGCAGACAGATTCTGTTTCACCGACGACGGCGAAGGGGGCGCCGCGAATGGGGGGGTTGGCGCTACCAGTCAGTGTGGGCTGGAGGCACGGGTCAAGATCAGGCTCGACTCGGTCCGAACTGTGTTTTCCATCCCGTTCGTCGAGAACCTGACGCGGCACGTCCTGGCTGGACCGCTGCTGTCGCCCTGGCTGCAGAGCACTGACTCAATCCGGCAAGCAGGCAGCGTTGGTCCGGACCCCTCTTCACCGATGCCGCCATCACCACCTCCACCAGATACGGTAACCTCATCGGACGATGGGCTGCAAGTTGAGACCGATGATGGAGAGAGTTGGATGGTAGCGGCGCCGTTCGAGGTAGACCGTGCCGAGGGTGGTGGTTCATCGTCGTGGGAATCGGCTGAAAACGTCGCGACGAGGTGGGAAAGTGCTGGCGATGCCCCCCAGGATAGCCTGGAAGAGGGAGAGCGTTGGAAGCACTTCATTTATATCAAGGTGTGTACTACTGCTGTCTCGTGGTTTGCATTTGGGTGGGGGCATGCAGGGCATGATTGCCGTGTCTTCGTGGATAACGCTCATGTAGGATGTGAGTCTATGGGTCCCTCCTCGCCAGCTTGGCATGAAGACGCCCGTCTGATTGCAACATACCTGGTAAGCGTTAATACTATTCGAGAAACGCGGTCCCGCCGTGAAATGCAGCGTATCACATTCCGTTTTCGACTCTTCTTGCATCCTAATATATGTGTCCCTCGGCTCCTCCTGATGTCCTGCGGTTCTCCTTCGATGAATGTAGGTGGGAGTAGAGGTGTGCGACTTCACAGTAGATGTCCCCTTTGAAGAGGACATCGACAACACGGGGCGATTAAATCGAGTGACGGCCGAAGTTGGCCACCTTTTAGCCTCCACGATATGGACGCTGCCCACAGTCGACAGGGGGGGGGGCGGGGACGAAAGCAGCAGCAGCGACAAAATCAAGCATTCAGAAATGCTGTACGTGGAGGCTTTGGTTTCATCCGCCGCTGTGAAGGTCGGACCGGAAGGTTTCGTGGTGTTGCAGGCGATGCATGTTCGGACGGTGAGCACAGTACCGCTGGGGATCGGAACAGCTCTCGCAATTTGCGTCGATGGGCGCGGTTTCAGGCGCGTTGCATCCCACACCGAGCGGGATGAGCTTGCAGAGAAAGCGCGGGAAAGGATGAGTCGTTGTCCTAGTCCTGTGACCGCCTCGCTCCCCGCAAGACCTGAATTGTGGCGCGAGGATAGCGGCAGCGGTAGCAGCGGGGGTGACGGTGTCTCTGAGCGTGTACACATGGGTGTGACCGTGTCGCCGATCAGACTCAACCTCGCCGAGCCACACCTACTCGGCCTTACATGCTTTGCATTGGACACTTACGCGCGGCTTGCAGAGATCTCGACGCTTTTCTGTGCTTCACCAGTGCAGGAGAAGCCCACGCACGATGAAGGCGACCCTGCATCGGACGAGACGCCCCTCGACGTGGCGTCCAATGACTGTAATCTGGAGGGGCAAGTGCCTCGACAGAATGCTTCAGCGTCGTCGCGGTCAATTGGGACATCCGCCGCTGCTGATTTCGACGGCATCAAAGCCGCAGGAAATTGGGGCAGAGCAATGGTGGCTTCTAATCGGCCTTCCTCGTTGCTGCCAACCGCGTCGACGCGGGGAGGACGTAGCGGTGAAGATTCTGCCATTGCGGCATCTTCGCCACCACGCTCATCCGGGTTTGAAACCTTGACCGGGAACCGAGAGTCGCAGCAGGATGCCGAGGTGTCTGCGCGCGACAGTCAAGGCCCAGGCGGATCTCTGCTGACAGACGAAGAGGGCCTGGGTAGAGCACTCGGTGATCAAGGACTAGGGGAGCAGTTGCCGGGGGAGAGCGAGCCTCCGGCGGCGGGACCCAATGGGATGCAGGAGGCACCGATCCCGCCCGCCTTTCTTGGAACGCTCATCATTGATGCAATCAGCGTGATGCTGTTGAAGGATGCGGGTGGTGCCAGCGACGACGCCGGGGTCTCCGCTTATCCAGGCGGCAGTGTGGGGGTCGGTGGCGCACAACAGCAGTCTGGTGCGACCGGTGCCTCCTCTTCGTTATCGTGCCCGCCCCCACCCGCCTCTACCCACCACGAGCCTTTCGAGCGGTGCGCAAGCGCGACCTCACTACCCAATGAACGATACTCCGCGGTGACGCTCCTTGAGGTGCATGGAATCGGCGTTGGGGTGGACCTACCGCAGCAGGCACCGCCAGGGGCGAGGGCCCAGCCATTAACGGAGGATATCCCGCCGGTGGCGGAGGGCATCGTTGGAAGGGGCTGCGAACATCGCGCAGAGTTAGCAATCAAGAGCGTGTCCGTGACGGACGTCAGTGATGGTCGATGTGTGTCTCTTGCGCACGCTGTTCGCGGTGGTGTACCGGTCGGTAGCGCTGGGGTTCGAGGGGGGCGGGAATGCAATTCGCGGGTGCTTCCTTCAGGCTGGTGGAGCCACACCGGTGACAGGGACACAAGCGGGGACACCGGCGGCTACGACGAACAAGTGCTGCTGCAGGTTCGCATGTGCACCGCATCGAACACCGCGTCTGTCGATGCTAACCTGGCGCCCGGATGCCTCTGGCTTCTGCCAGCGCCGATTTTAGATGTCGCAAACCTCGTTGCCCGCCTTAGTCAAGACGTCGGTGAGTACTCCCGATGCAGAGATGCGGGTCGCGAGGGCGGCGGTGACAGGGATAACGATGGACGCAGAAACGTGGTTTCGGTGCGAGAAGTTGGAGGGCAGTCTGGTGCAAGCGATGGGGCGTCATCATCAGAGGCAACATCGATGAAGCCCCGTGATCCTTACCGCTTGGAGCCGTGGATGCTGCGGACCGACAGGCTACGTGGTGACTCAGACGTCGGGCAAACTAGGGGGGCGCCCTCGATTCCACCGGTATTGTCGCTGCCGTGGGAGGTGGCAGGTGGCCGAGTTGGCGTTGTAGAAAATCTCGAAGCTGACGCATCGCCGATACGACGTCGGAATGACGTCAATGAGCCCAGGCCAGCAAGGCGCCCAAGCTGGCGACAAATGACCCGCGCTCTGAGTGGCACCGCTGTACCTGAATTCCTGTGGCTGAAGCAAATTGACGTGTCAGCATCAGCTAGCGGCTTGCAGCTGTGGCTGCCCAACGTGGAGAGTGGTGGCAACGCTGCCGTTGGAGTACCAGCCGCGCGTCATGCGGGGGGTATCGCAGCGGTGGCCGGGCCGGCGGCAGTGGCTAGCCAGAAAGTACCTGGCTTTGAAGCTGTTGTTGTATCCTGTCGCTCCTGCCACATGGCCGTATCCGTCGCGGTGTCTATGCTTTCTGACGACAGAACATCCGGTCCTATCGAGGATTTGGCCGCCACGACTCCCGATGAAGGGGCTTCGGGCGCACGGCCGGCGGAGGTTGGGAGCGAGGATGAAGACCACCACTCTGGCGGTGCTGCAGAAGGCATGGCAGTGGGAGGCGACGGCAGGATTGGTGACATGGCTGCTGGTGATGCTGTTGAGGCGCCCGTCATTGGCTCGGGAAACGAGCTGTGCGTGATGAGCTTAGGCATACATGGGCTAGAGGTTTTTGTTGCGCGGCCGTCGATAGGAGACTCGGGAGCACCAATAGAACCACTGACTGAGCTGAGGGGGGATGCTGAAGGTGAAACTGGTGAGCGGGCGTCCCACCCTGGCACCGAGCGTTCCCCCCTCAACCCCTCCCCTGCCACGGATACAGTATCGCGAGGGCAAGCGGAGATTGCGGGCAACGCTTTGGACGCAACCGGGACCCGAAACCACGGTATGGCAAGTGCCTCGTCTTGGCGTCAGCGGAAACTGTCCGATGACCCAATGCGCTGGCCTGCTTTTAGAGGTAGTTCGGGGACGAGCGAAAGCGACATCACGAGCGAAAGCGACGTGTCGGTCGAGGCATCTGCGGCGGGAAGCGCGTTCGAGCTTGGCGACGAGGGAAGGGGGGGTGGCCGTAGTCTGCGAAGTTCGTCATCAAACACCGAGGGGCTTATTTTCCCTTTCAGCGTTGACCTAAGGCATGTTGTGTTAGTCCGGTCACCGTCGTCCTCGTCGGGGACGGGTCCGCCCGTCCTTAGCCCGGATCCGCCCCTCCTTAGCGAGCTGAAGGTTTCGGTGACCGCCATACAGGCGGCTTTGTTCTTGGACTTCCCTCTCGCGGCCCGTATCATGGAAACCTCTCTCGAGCCACTGTTGGAGGGCGTGCCGTCTCTCGCTGAAGGAAATCAGGGTCGCGGCGGCGCCGACGGTGGCGGCGATCAAACTCGAGAAGGTTGTACTGACGAGGGAAGGCGGGATGGACGACTTCAGGATGGTGTTTTAGCCGGAGCAAAGGAGGGAGAGGGCGCAATATCGGGTAGAGGTGTAGCGGGTACACTACCAGTGCCAGAGGCACTCCCGTCGTCTGGGGGAGATGCTCGCAGACATGAGGAGGGTGCCCGAACGGAGACGGTACTGGCTGCTCCTGCGGTTGAGTCTGAGCTGATAGCGATGTGGGCGTGCCGTGTCGGGATTGAGGCGGAAGGCTTGAGGGTGAAGGTGGTGAACAACTTCTATCTGCAGAACAGACCATCTTTGAAGATTAATGTGAGCAAGCTTGTGCACCCTCCCCCCCCTCCCCCTCCTTCCCCGTGTACTTGCAGTCACTATTCTACAGTATTGAAGTGATATTGTATACGTGAGATTGCGAGCCACCATGCTCAAGTTCTGTTGTGATGATGGCACGACTGGATGGTATTGCCTTTTTGAAATTCGTCTTGATATTACGAGTGTTTTCTACCTGTACATGTTCCACGGATCACTCTGGTGCAACTACCGTAGCTCCTTGGGGTAAGTGTCGCTTACACAATGTCATATACGGTTTACCCTTGCCCTCGCAATTCTCTCGCCTGTAAAATGGTCGCCGTTCGTAGGTACAAAGTATCGCGGGGGAGTTCACAGGGTCTGGCGCTGCTCGAAGTTTTCAAGCCTGCCTCTCGGCTAAGATCGAGTCGGACTTTTTCAACGCCAAGCTCATGGCATGGGAACCTCTGATGGAGCCATGGCGTGCTCGGATCGAGCTTGAAACTGACCTTGGCTCGCAGAACGACCAAACATGTTCTTTATCGGCCGAGAGGATTCCAAGTTCGGGTTTAGCAGGCTGCGGTGGTGACAGCCGCGGTGGACCACGTCAAGAGGCGGGGTCGTTCGGCGGCATGTCTGGACATGAGCGGGAGTTAGTGGTCCAGGAAGAGCGCAGAGCGAGAGAAGTAGTAGACCGACCTGCTGCGGTAGTCGTTGGGTTACGATTGATCTCCGACGAGATCCTAAACCTGAACTTGACGGAGTCGCTCGTCGAGAATCTGGCCGCCGTTGTCCACGCTCAGCAGCGAAAGGAAGGGACGCTGGGTGGCGTTTGGGCTGGAGGCGGAAGCAACGACGAGCGTTTCTCCCTTCACTGGCTCCGCAACGAGACGGGCCTCCCGATCACTTGCAGCGCCCACTGCTATGCCGCCGGGTATAGCAGCAGCTTCGACGGACAGGTTGGTATTGACGGGACGGTCCCGGTTCAAGTTCCGCCGGGGGAGGAAGCGCCGATGCCGTTGCTGACCGCTACGTTCGCTTCTCGCGCTAGAGGTAGCGGTAGCCTTGCCAGTGGGGCGCTGGATGAGATGGTTGAAACGGCGGAAGGAGTAGGTACACGCTCGGGGCAGGAGCAGTCCACACATCGCCACCGCCTGCGCGAGACGATTAGCCGCCTGCATGCGACGAGTAGGACTAGCTTCGATAGCGGATTTTGGTCGGGAGCAAGGAGGAGCAGCAGCAGCGCGGGAGGAGGTCGGGAGGAGATGTCGGGGAGAAGAAAACGCCGCCCTGTGCGAGAAGTGGTTCTAGCGTACGAAGAAGGACATGGACAAGGTGTCGTTTGCTCGGCGGCGAAGACCCAGTCGAGCTGGCGGTCGTTGAGGCCTATAGACGTGGACGTCCTCGGGCAACGGCTGGTGACGATGGTGGCTTCGCGCTCGGCTGAGTCTCTCTCCAGCGATGTCGGGAGAGCGAGATCATCCGATCGTGGTGCATGGGGGCCGGGGACACGAGCCGCCATCCGTGCCTCAACATCGGCGCAGGGTGCGAGGACGGTCAAACTGGTGACTGAGGTCGAGTCTCATCATGGAGTCAAGGTGCGCGGCTTGTCGTGGTTTCTAAGCGGTTTTGATTGGTTGAGTGTTTTATTTTTATGTGTTTGCGAGGGACGACTTGTCATGGTCTCATGTGGTTTTGGTTTTGATGTATTATTTTTGTGGGTGTGTTGCTCAGAGTCGACGTGTACACCGCCTGGTGTGTTTGTAGTCGTGTTTGGAGACACGCACGGTTTCAGTGGGGGCATGGGTGCTTCGAGTGTCTCGCATCCTATTACTGCGAGGAAATCACCGGAGAATCTTGAATGCGTGAGACTCACACAAGTGCGTATGTTTATAGCGTGAAGACCGTTCGTCGCGATAGTTTATTATTCAAAATCTGTACCCTGAAGACACTTTAAAGCTGTCGCTAGGAATTTTCGCAGCAGGATATTTGTAACTGTCATCAACTTGTGTGCGTTGATGGCCGGCGAGTGCTTCAGGCAGCTCGAAACGGGTCCCCATTATTTTGGCGCAGTCAAAATTAGATACTCGCATTCGTTCGTAGCAATTTTCTTCTAAACCCTTGCGATGCATGTCGGTGCTTCCACGTTCCGCTGTTACTCTTGAACACAGGTGTTGCGCGTCCGCAGCCAGGTGGAGATTGCTAACGGCATGGACGATCTGTGTATGCATGTCGGAATCATGGGAAAACAGGCACGAAATGACAACGAACAAGGACGAAAGGGTAGCAACGACGGTCCACGATTTGAGTGGGAGACAGTCATCTCCCCCGGTGAGCACGATAATGTTGGGCCAATCCAGGTAATGGGGGGCGGGGAAGGTTTAGGAGGGGTCGTTTCGAGGAGCGGCTGTGAACGAAACCAATCAGTGTACTTGGTCCGCTTATTAATAGTCGGTTTGTCGTGGAATGGCCAAATATATGCGAGCATGTCCTGGTTTGGATCTGCCTTGTGGCAGCGACGAGGACACGTGACTGGAACCGCTAAAGGGCGGCGGTGTGTTCTCCCGCCTGCTTCGGACCCGAGTTCTGCATGCCGTAGAGCTGCTATAAACATCGCAATGGGTGCCTCGCCAATGCTCTAAATTGTGGTATTGTCTGCTTTCGAGTTTCACCTGAGCGATTGTGCCTCACAGCTGAGTAGAACGATTTGCTTCAGTTATGTGCATTTTTTTTTTTTTTTCCTGAGAGATATTCTTCGACTCCAGAGTTATTGGAGCCTGTCCTGTGACCACGGACTATGATATTATGGCGATGAGTTAATGTGAGAACAACAAAAACAAACAACAACAGTGTTATCAATGTTGACCACCATCTACCGACGGCGACTTCAACAGGCTCAACGAGCCCCGTGCCGGCCACGATGGCGACATCGCTAGCAGGAGGGCGGACCCTTCTCATTGTCAAGCCAGTATTGCGCGGGACCAGAGATACGGAGCCGGGGGTGCTGGGTACAAAGTCGGGGTTGTTGGGGTCGTCATTTGACGCATTTCGATCCCCAGGGGATGGGCCGACGCAGGACATCTCCACATCTGCTTCACCAGACGAGTTTGAAGAGGTAAGTTTTTACACGAACGGAAGTGGGGCCGGTTTGCTCAACGTCTCCTTGTGCCCCGTTTGGGTTCGGTTGTGTGATGTTAGCCATCCACGCTCCACACATGCGCCAATCTGCAGCAGTACCTCGTACCATTTTATGTATTATTTTCCGCAAAGCTTTAACAAAAGCTACATCTGAGCCCCCCCAGTGCCAGCCATGTTAAAATATTTAGAAGTCTATGATAAAGTATGTTCGAGTCTTGAGCGCCTCGTCCCATCACCATAACCCGCACACCCTGGGGAAAAACAACCGTGTGGCGTTGTTCCGTGGGTGCCATGCTCAAAACCTCTTATGATACGATGTCGCGGTATCAACCTAAAACCAGAGCTTGAACTCGTCCTCCTCGTTGCAAAACCGCAGGCGATACTTGCGCTCCCAGACCCCACAGAATGGGAGCGAGACGCCACAGAAAAAAACGCGCACTACCACCAAACCCTGGAATTCGCCCCCGTATCATCAACCTCTTGGCGCGGCACGACGAGAAGAAGCTCCGCTGGATTTACCCCTGACAGTAGCCGGGCCAGCGGCCGTGCCAGCGGCCGAGCCAGAGGGTCTCGACTTAGCGGAAGGTCTATTTTTTGCGGGGTCTCCGCAGCGAGACAGCCGGCTGAGAATGCTAAGGGTAGTGGAAGACGAAGAAGTGGAGGGAGGACGGGGCGGGTGACGGTGGTTTCTTTCGAGCCGACCCTGTCACTCACGAATCTGCTGGCGGCGCAAGCAGACGTGCGGCTATCTTGCCGCCGCGCTCTTCTTGCAGGTGGTAAGTCGCGGTTGTTCCGGTCTGCCTGCTTTTGTGTAGTTCCTGCTAAGCTCCTTATGCGAGTTTCTAAAATTGACGACGCCAAAAAATAGGGACCCCTTTCGAGATGACCAACGCCTGTTTTTTCTGGGTTTAAGCAGTTGTTTTTGTCGACAGCTTTGGTCAAATTCTCACAGCTCAAAAGAGACAACTACCGACCATCATCCACCAACACACACAAGTTGACAACAGTTACTGATATCCTGCGGCGCGAGTTCCTACCGACATATGCACTTTTTATTTTTTCGGTGCCATGCGTGTGGGTGAGGAATCGCGACGGTGTCCAGGCACATTTCGGGATTGTGCTTTTTGGATGCTAGTGTGTTCCGTGAAGTGCAGCGATCGACCGGCCCTGCTGCTGGCAATGCTATTATAGCACGGGCAGGGCGTGGAACTGGAATTGTTTGTCGTTCGTTGCTACCGCCCCAAAAGATTTTTGTAGCAGTTTGTGTAGAGGTTCGCCTCGTTTGCCCTTGTGTCATCCCTCCGCCGCGCGCCCACGTTCCTCCCAACATCGGGTCGAGCCCGACCAAGGCAGATATTTGTTTGTAATATCGTGCTACGACCTGTTTGTTTTTTTCTGCAGAGTTTGTTTGTAACGTCGTGCTATGAATACGAACTGTTTCTTTTTTTGTTTCACTAAGTGCATCGCCCCTTAATTTTGGCGTGTCCTTTGCAAGTTTCAGGAACGCCAGTGGTGAACAACACGGACGCTCTACCTGTTACCGGCCCATCCCAATTAGAGGTGAGGCATCCGTGAGTTGTCGGCCAGTGTTTGATCGTCCGTCGTTTTTTTTCTTGACGCCTATTGACTACATACGTAGCGAGTATATCGTTTGTTTTTACTGAAATGTTTCAACACGTTGCAGCTGCTTCTTACCGTTGTGACATTCGTTTCAGTTCGATTTGGTCTTTTCAGCCAATCCCAGTTATTTTAGGCCCGGAAAGCGAGAACATTGGTACCCTTTCCACCACTTTCCAACAAGAACAAATCGAATGCACACCCCAGTGAGAAATTTCTGGGACTGCTTTCTTGTGCTATCGATTTGTTTTTGTCGGAAGTTGTTGGAAATAGCGCAGCTCTCAAGAAAGACATCATAACTGCATCTTGGGGGTGGATTTTAGACTCGGAAAGAGAGCAAGACCATCGGGTCGCGTACAAAGGCCGAAGCATATTCCGTTGGCACATGTGTGGCGATCATTCTACGAACCTTCTCCCAATCCTGTCCTCCATATTTCCGTGTGACATGCCTCGACAACCTTTTCCATGGGCAACGATGACAGCCAAACCTAAGTTGACTTCATTCCTCAGTTTTTGCTTTTGAAAAAAACACTTCCTGTGCTGCGTTTTGTTATTTTGCATGACAGGCGAACTCGAGCAGGGCGTGGTCGGGCGCAGTCGAGCGCGGGACGGAAATGTCTTGGTTTCACTGTCCGCCGGGGGAAGAGGTAGGGGAGTCGCCGGTGATATTGTTTTTTTTATCAAAATTAAAATTATACCTCAGCTGTGAGATCGGGAAAAAATCGTCGAAACGCATGCCCTGGTATTTGCAAGCTGCCCATGCTTCGATCGCGTGTGCTACGTTGTTTACGCTATCATATCGCAGCGAGCCTTGCAGATCCAAGAGGAGCACATCAGGCAAAAAACGGCAAACTCCACTTTTTTGGCTGCGCACGTATCATAGCGTCCGATTGCAGAGGATGATGACACTGCTGTGCTTTGAAAACTTCGCGGGCTTTATTTTAGGGACTGCTGTAGCAAATTTCTACTCCTATTGCTTCGTTCCCTTCCGGTGTCTTCCAATATCCTTTCAGAACGGGGGTGGGAGAAATATTTTAAGGACCTGGTATACGGCAACGTCGACGCTTTGTGATGTCTTTGCGTCTATGTCGTCTCCCCGAACTTAGGAAACAATTAATTAACTAACCCCAATTTATGTATTGGTTATTACCCATTTGTTTTTTCTTCTATCATATTCTTCTTTTCTTTCTTGCTTGCAAATATATTCTGGTGTGCTGGCTTGCATATGTTCCGCCCTCGTATTCATTGCGGTTGGCACTGCATGGCTAAATCACGTTGCTGTGTTTGCATTGTGTACTTCTGTCTTGTAGTTTGTGACCACATAGCTCGTCTCTCTAGGAGGCATCGGCACGGACACTGGTTGTGCTGGATGTAGATGGGTGGAAATATCAGTTT
>JAYJMJ010000309.1:4314848-4325373 GCA_036873875.1 Laminaria ephemera
TTTCAATACTAATATTATATGTTTCCTACCCAACTCCTACCCAACCAAAGTTGGTACATCGCAAACACGCTAGCGTAAAACACAAATAGGATTCCAACGATATTGGGTAGTAACCGGTTGAAGAACCCCGTCGTTCAGAAATAGTTTGGCTAAAAAGTGCTATACGTACCTAGTACGCG
Source organism: Laminaria ephemera (assembly GCA_036873875.1). Classification (NCBI taxonomy): domain Eukaryota; class Phaeophyceae; order Laminariales; family Laminariaceae; genus Laminaria; species Laminaria ephemera. The sequence continues at coordinate 4,315,028 of JAYJMJ010000309.1, forward strand.
TCTTTGGGCGAATGCAATGTGCGTATCGCTTGGCAGTTCGAGTCCTTCGGCTTCATGTGCCTCCCTTCACGCCTGATGTGGGCATTGTTGGATAGGGGAGATCGTTCTTCATACGGAGCTATGATAGCCTTGGACGAGTTGCGTTGGGCGCCGGGGTGACCCGCGCGTCGAGGTGCAACAAGAAGCTTTATGCTTACCGTCAGTTGCGACCGTTCGTCAATGCTGACGACACAGCTGCAACCACGCGCACGTATATATGTGCCCCCTTGCTGCTTGCTTTTCCAGCCCGTGTTTACAGCGAACCCAACTTGCTTGCCTCCCCACCTGCTCCCTCTCCCGCTCCTGTGCACCCCTGGGGATATGGTTGACACTCCTGGGGATGACTGATGGCATCCATCGCTCCAATACCATGGCCTGCTTGCAAACCATAAGGTCGGCAGTGATTCTCGAGCCGCGTTCCACTGGCCTCGAGCGGGGGCTGGTGGCTGGTTCGGCGGAGCAGCCGTCGCGGGTGCGAAAAACAGGCGATTGGTGTTGCGCTTTTGCGGGCAGGGGTGGGATTGGTCGGGCGAGATTCTGCCGGAGGGTGGCGAGGAATCGACCCTCCGCGTGAGGAACAGCCACACGCGAGAGGTCGCCTTCGTTCGAGTCGGGGTGTCCACGAAAGATTCGTCTGTACACCTGGTGAGTACGACCTGCAAAGCTCCTGTAGTCTACCCTCGGCAACATTTTGGGTGTTTGTTTCGATGCGCTCGGTGGTTTTGACGGGGGGAACGGTATTGTTATTGCGGCAGCGCAGCACTCCGTCGGATTGAAAGGATGTTGCGGTTGGTTCGTCATGTCGCGCCGCTTCCCCTCCTTTTCTCCCCGAGCACCCAACAGCAGCACCACTGAAGCGCCCCGCCCCCTTCTACTGTCGCTCAGGTATTCCGCAACGAGTTGCCGTCGTTCGCCCCTTATCGAATCGACAACTTCAGCCTCGCGACGCTGAGGCTCAGACAGGTCAGTGTGATTGGACGATATCAGGTGGTACCAATCCATACGTTTGTTTGCTTGTTTCGTCCATTTCTCAACTCGATTGCAAGAGTTTCAACTTGGATCGCTTTTGGGGCTTGAGAGGCAGAAAACATTTTATCGAAAACAAATGACGATTACGGTGTCGACCACACGAAGCAGCCCAGGCTACTAGCTTATTGGATGTGTCCAAAACTGGCGTGCCCGGGGCTGTACGACACGCGCGCAGCATGGCGGTACTCGTGCTGTTGCACGCTCGCTAGACGCTTGAGAAGATGGCCCTTATCGTTGTTTTGGTCGCTATACATGGGGTCCCAGAAGGGCTAACGGACCCCTTATTCCACCCCCCCCCTTGTAGGTTGGCGGCAATGTTGCCGAAACCCTCCTGCCATATCAGACGTGCCCTTACAGCTGGGACGAGCCTCTGGGAGAGAGGGCTCTCATCGTCGAGAGAGTGGTCGGTGGAGGCCCTGCCAGCGCGGCACCGCTACAAGGTCGACGAAGCGGACCCACGAATGCTGTTGCAGTCGACATCGCCGCTGCCGCTAGGGGGGTTGGGAGTGGAACGACAATCGGAAGAGCAACTGTTAGGAGTGGTGGGGATGGTAGCAGCAGCGAGGATGTTTCGGGCGTGTTCATTGGTGTGTACGGCTTGGACCTCATGAGGCCGTCAGCCGTTGTGGGAAACATAAGAATAGGTGAGACTGTGTGGAAGGATGCGTTACCAGGGGGGGGAAGGTGTACTCATTTCATGCATACCCGTAGTCTTAATATCGTAGACCCTCGCATCCTTGCAATGCCGCGACGGAGCACGTCGGGTTTTCACAGACCAGACGGTAACCAAGGGAGGGGGGGTACTCGTTTGTTGCTTGACTTAGTCACCATTGACCACGCATCCCTTTCGAGACGGAGCACCGGTCTTACTCCTAATCGAGACAATTCCAGCATTTGGGCGCTCATTACGTTTTGCCATACAGTACATAACAACGTTTTGCTTATCTTATTTGTGAGGGGGGAGTTAACGTCACACGCCCATACGCGCACGCAGCGAAGTATATTCGTTTGGACGACGACCAACAGCCTAGAGTCTTGGGATGGGCGCTATACTGGACGAAGTGTGACGTCAAGTGCTTGACCCGTTCGTGTTGCCGATGTCGTCACCTTCGTTTTTTCGCCGCATATTTCGGCAGATATGATGGTGGACGGACCTACCCGCGTGATTCGCTTCACGGACGCTCGGTCGGCGTCGGCGTCGCTTCAACGAGACAGGAGCTTTTCCAACGGCAATCCCCGCTTGGTACGTTTCTTTTTGTAGACAGCAATCCATACATGTGTGGAGGTTTTGTTTGCAAACGGCAATCCTCGCTTGGTACGTTTCGCTTTGTCGACAGCAATCAAGCATGTATGGAGATCGTGTTTGCTTGGCTCTGCGTTCGGTTCTCCTTCTCTGTGGCAATCCCCGCTTGGTACATTTCTTTGTCGACGAAGCAACCAAACCTTTATGGAGATCGTTTTTGCATGACTGTGGCGATAGCAACCACAGATTAATGGATATCGCTTTTGCACGACTGTGCGTTCGGGCCTCTCCCCGCTTGGTACGTTTGGTTGTAGACAGCAACCTAATATGTATGATGATCGTTTTTGCATGGCTGCGCGCTCGTTTCTCTCTCTCTGTGGCAATCCCCGCTTGGTACGTTTTTTTGTCGACAGCAAGCACGAACACATGGAGATTATTTTTGCATGCTGTGCGTTCGGGTCTCTTTTTTTTCTGTGATTGCGGCAACGGTATACTGGAAGTATAGCAGGGTGTGGCGAAGTATACCCTTCGCCGCCGTTGCCGTCGCGTTCTCGTCGTTTATCTGTGCGCAAATCGACGGAACGCTCGCAGGCATTGCCCCTCAGTTTCCCCTGCTGCTGGCTAGGGTTAGGGTTATTCCCTGATGAGGAGCTCCTTAGTCGAGAAGCTCCGTCAGTGAGAAATGTTTGGGCTCAAAAGTGTAATCCCTAACAACGTGGCACGATTCCTTAATACAGTACAGAACACCTACTAAAAAACAGGAATGCTGGCTCAGACTGGATTTCTTATTTGAGAATGAATGTGTTTTACACTAACTTCAGTATAAGCGGCTCCCGAATTTCTTTTTTTCCTCTAAATGTCAACCTCGCTTTCTTATTACCTTGTTTCTTCTTAGGTGTCATGTACTGTACGGCATTCTATGACAGACATAACTGTTCTTCCTAAACCCTTTATGCCTCGCCCTTCCACAGGGATCGACTAACGTTTCTTCGCGGCCGCCGCCGCCGCCCGAGTTGGCGTCCGGAGTGTCACTAGAAGCCACCGTGCGCTTGGCGGGAGTGGGGGTATCCGTGATCGATGTTTCCCCGAGGGAGCTGCTGTACCTGACCGTGGGGGGTATCTCGCTCGATTACCTTCGTGAAGGGCAGGTGCATATGTATTATTTAGGGGTGTAACATATACCTAGTATTGTGTAGGGGTAATAATTAATTCATTTATTAACTGGGGAGTTTGTTAATTGATTCATTTCTGCGTTCGAGGAGACAAGTGAGGTTCAGCGGGGGATGAGTTTATCCACAGGGCGTTCATTGCAGGGGTTTATCTAGTTTATCTACGGTAGTGTTCGTTGCAGGGGATTTTCTGGATCGAAAGCAGCAGCCGGCGGTGGAATCGACGACCGACAATTGGGACCGACACCGGGCCGACGGTGGACTCATGGAGGGACAAAAGGGACAGACACCGGGGAGGGGAGGGGAGGGGAGGGGAGGGGCGATTTCGGTTCCTCCTCTGTTCGGGCCTTGCCTCTGTGGTCGGTGGCGCGGACCGCTAGCCTCGCGTCTCCGGAGTAATTATTGGGACCTAAAAGGCGGGGACGCAAGAACTGTGTCCCCGGGGTTGGAGAAAGCCGACGGAAGGTTACGACAGGAACGAAAGGCGGTTGTGTCCGCTGTTATATGTGATGTGATCGTTGTTTTGAAACCCGACTGAGTGCAGAGTTTACCCGGCTACATGCTCCGGCGGCAGGGAAACGTTTCAGCAAACGTTTAATTGTACTCTAATTCCAAGTACTGTGTCCCAAAAATGTGGGTGCAGTTGTAAAGGGGTTACAAATCGATGCGCCCCGTTTCTGGTTGCGTGTATATAGGAAACCCAAATTTAGGTGTACGGTGTTTTGTGATGCACTTATGGTAACGCTCGCTGAATGCCCCGTATCTGCTATCTTCTGGGTGCGTGCTGGTTTTATTGTGTCTCGCTTTTTTTCCTCGCAGACAAAACTTGGGTACTTAGAAGCGGTACATTTCCCTTGCCTTCTGTTCTATGAATAATCTCCGTGCCTTCTGCTCTACTTCGTATTTTTCATTGAGTATAGGGGATGAGGATTTGAGGTTTGAGTGCTGCTCTGTTATTCCGCAATCCTTAGAAGAACCGTCGAATAATTTATGTCTGTTGTCTTCCGGGTTGTCCTTTTGTCTCGTGCCGTGTCGCAGGGAGAGCGTGTGCGTGTGAACGTCAGCAAGCTCCAGGTGACACATATTCCTTCGACGTACAGTGGGGCTATTGTTGAGAGAAGAAGGGGGGGATTGTCGTTGCTGGTTGCGAAAAAAACGAGAGCTTCATACGTTTTTACATGGAGTTGGGAGGAAAGGTACCCGTATCGTACCGTGCCGTTATGCTGTACCATCTGAGCCATGGCCGATGAAAATGGTTGGCAGGTCATTTTTTGTTGCGTCAGTGTCGTGCTTGTCGAAATATTAAGTCGCATATGCGCGCGCATAGCCGCGCACCTACTCCTACCTCAGCATAAAGTTTCGATTGGCGTTTGGATTGTGGGCGGACGTCAGCACAAGCTATTGGCAATCGGGATGTGGTTCGAGTCGTTGTTGTCAATGAGTGTCCGGTATGTGTGTACATGCTACTGGTATTAGTGATGGTTATATGCGAACAACGTTCCCCCGTCACATACTGTAGGTTCATACTCAGGTGTCGCCAACTTGCGCTGCGTACGTGACAACCGAGTTACGTTTTCGCCTACTACGATCGTGTCTTGGACGCTAAGAGTAGACGCCTAACACAATGGTATGTTGGGCGCTAGGAGTGGAGAGTGCATCAAACGTCACCCTCGTTCTCTCCGACATGACTGCCCCCGTCTTCTTGCGTTATACTTCCTCCTTCTTCCTTCGGCATGTGAAATCAGCTCTCCACGCATCTTGCATTACCGTCGATCACGTTCACGAATTTCGCCAAATCACTTTCGCTGACCCAATCAATTTCGCAAAAATCAGGTCGACAACCAGCTGGTGGTCACTCCTTACCCGGCCCTCCTGTACCCCATCACCGAGGTGCTGCCTCCGCGGCACGCGGCTGTCAACCGTTCGGTAGCCCCGTCGTTCCGCTCGCTTTCTCTGCGGCGAGGCGTCGGCTCGAGCCTTGCGGAGACGGAGCACGAGCAGGTGTGTGCTGTACTTCCACATACGTGCTCGACCAAGACTATGGTAGGGGGGGGTGTACTCGTATCATGCATGGCCGTAGTCGTGTTACCGTAGACCCTCGCATCCATGGAGCACGTTGGGTTTTCACCGATCAGGCAGACGTCGCTTGCACTAAGCGCGAAGCGCTGTGAGGTGTTTGGCGAGTCGCATGAGGGGTGAGCTGCATCCTGCTAACAACCACTTGTGAGGCGGACTTCGGCACCTTGTGCGTACTTTCTTGCATATGGATGACAGCTTCGAATTACTTGATTTGTTTTCCGATGTGGCCACTGCCATGAGTGGAGCACTTTTAGGGCTTTTTATGTCAGCCGCTCGGGGGTCCACTGCGCGAGTGGCTACCTTTTTTCTTTGCAAGTCTTAAAGATTTTCTTATTTTAGGTTTCGCGTCATGCACCGCCATGTAATTGTTTGTTACGCCACGCTAACGTGTAAGTGAAAATGGGGGTACCCCCCCTACCGTAGTCCGGGTCACTGCTCGCCTATTCCCTGAACCAGTCCGAGGTTCGTCTTGTCTTTACGCGCCCTCTCGGCCATCCGCATCCCACCTAGTAGTTCTTTAGCGCACCCTCCCACCTTGCCGCCTGCTCAGTGGAAGTACATCCACTCCTGCTCCCGCAAACGGGAAACGTATCCACCTCCACTCTAAAAAAACTGACCTCTGTCTCGTGCTGCTTCGTGCTGCGTTGTGCTGGGTCCCCCGCTCGGACTGTAGACGGGAAAAACATGTCCACCCCAACTCCCAAAAAACCAACCTCTTCTCGCGCCGCTGCATGCTCTGCGTTGTGCTGGGTTCCTCGCTCGAGCTTTAGACGGGAAACCTGTTAAACCCAACTCTCAAAAACTAACCTATTCTCGTATCACTAGCTTCATGCTGCGTTGTGTGTATTCACCCCCATTCCGAAAAACTGCCCTCTTCTCGTGCCGTTTCATGCTGTGCTGTGCTGGGTTCCTGTCCTGCCCTGGCTCGGGCTGGCCTGAAGACGTGCTTTGAGGCGATTCTGCACCGTGATCTTGGTTACACTTGGGTCAACTTCATCCGCTTGGCCTCTGTGCGCCTGGCGCCTCTCGACGTCAACATCGACATGGCCCTGGTGGATGCCTTCCTGGAAGTGTCAGCTAGGGTTATGGACTTGGTGGAGGTAAGGGTCATTCCTAACTATGTAGCGCAAAAAATGACGATTCGTCACAAAAAATCACGATTCGTGATATTATAGTTGTAAATTGGCGCTATCATGAGTCACGTTTTCTGAAAAAACAAATCACGTTTTTGTTGTCACGATTATTGACATTTTTTTTGCGTTAGGAACGACCTCGAGTGGGCGCGTTGACACGGAGGACAAGCGCCGTAAAGAGGCTTGTGCATCAGTCCCCGAATTCCCCGGCGTAGCCACCGCGCAGCGCACTAATAACCTAGGATATGAAAGGAATAACCAGTTTTGTCGGCATCATATGGGGCGTATAGTACCTTTTAATGGTAACTTTATCAAAGGAATTATCGGCTTTTGACAGCGTCGTGCAGGTCATACTTCGTATAGGATTTCTTGTATACCTGCCGCATCAATTTTCGCGCGCCCGCCGCCCTCTAAACCTGTGCATACCCCATCCTCAGTACTCGTATGATACCACAACTTTGACCCTCGCCGCGGGTATCTCAGTGGGCCGCGCTAGCCTTGTGCCACCTTGGACGGAAATGTAACGACCGTTGGGGTATTGATATTAATACACCAACGGTCCTTACGTTTCCGTCCAGAGTGGTACAAGGCTAAACGCGTGCTTCTACCACCGCCGATCTGTAAAATCCCTGCCTCATTCCTGCCCTGTTCGGACACATGCGTTAGGTTGAGCCTCCCCAGCCGCCTGGGACGGCTTGCTCGAAGTCAGACTTTGCAAACATTGCAAACACACCTTCTACGGCCGCGGCGGGCGCGGCTCTATCAGTTTTGCTGGACGTTCCCCGTCCTCCGGAGGTGAGACGCATGCTATGACAGGGGTGCACGTGCATTTACTGAGGCTCCTCCTCTCCTCCTCACCTGAGGAGCTCTAAACCGCGCACCCAAAACACCCAAAAACTGATTTTTGAGAAAGAAAAAAAATGGAAATGAAACCCGATGAACACAAACCACATGGCCTACGTATAATAGAACGGTTTTGTTTTTTTAACGTAAATTGAACAACCCCCATGACCTACGTATACGAAGAACGGTTAAAAAAAAAAAACGTCAATGGCATTCCGGCGATATCGCGTATTCCTCACTTGGGGAGCACCGTCATTCAGAAATATTTTGGCCTAAAAGGGCTGATGCCGAGGCCGGATGGCCCATTGTTTCGGCACTGCCATGCACACAACGGTGCCCACCCCCGTCCTTACCTGCGCTGTCAAATAAGGTTCGACCCCGCGTTTTTGAGCTCCTAAAGAAATTGATAATTTTGTTGCGAGTTTTCGTCCACGTAAAAATAAGTTAATTTTGTTTCGAAGAGGCATTATAACTCAATCGGACTTACATCAACACCGCGCGTGCCCCCCCCCCCCCCGGTCTGTATCCTTTTTTTACAAACGCGCATGCTTGAATCACTGCCAAATCATCCATCAGCGGGGCGGCGAGGCTGTGCCGACGAACGTAACAGACAGCGTTCTGCTGAACAAACTCTACTTGGAGGAGCTGGCTGTTAGTTCCATCCGCCTGCACGTGTCCTTAACCAGCAGCAGGTAACCTTGGATTCTATGTTTGTTTTTGTGCCCCTCGAAAAGGGTCGGAAGAAGGAGGCGAGAACAATATTCGTGTTTTTCCGTCGAAAGTGGTCAGCATTAACTGGCGAGAAAAATGGCGTCGACCTCCGTGTGGATCTACAGTTCATTTAGCGTTGTTCGTGTGAAGGAGCCCGCGAGCAGAGATTCTGGTTCGTCTGCTCGTGTGAACACTGCTAGCCGACAAGTCGTTGTTGATGAGGGATCGGGTGTTCCTTTCCGTGTTTTCTACATGGAATTATGCCTTCGATTGCGCATCGCCGCCGTTTAGGGGGTTCTAACGATTATCGGTGATTAATCCCGCCCGCGCCGTTCCTCCGTTGATGATCACCGCGAACTCCGTACATGTCGCAGACATCAGTTGTCTGTAGCACAAAAAAACGAATTCGATCGCTTATGAGTGCGTGCGTGGTGGTTTTTTCAGTTTGATCGATCGCATATCCTCGCCGTGGTTCAGTGCGGTCGGTCGCTTTTATCACCAGAAAATACAACGCGCTAGGTGTATCTGACAGCACTGTGCTGCACCGTTGCCCGCCTGTACAACCAGCTCTGGTGGGTTGCTGGAACACCTGCTCCCGCCGGAGAAAAGCACGTCATCTACGCAAGTCATTTGCTTGGCTTTTATTACTCCGCCACCCAACTGATAACTACCAGTAGTCGTGAAGTCCAACCAACTCACTACCTCAGCTGTGCTGCATTGTTGCTCTTCCGTACAACCAGCTCTGGGGGGTTGCTGGAACACCTGCTTCCGCCGGAAGAAAGCACGCTGCCGGCTGATGGAGGAGGAAGGGCCAACGGGGGAAGGAGCGCTGCTGTTGCGTTGGCGGTGCTGCGGGCGATGGGGACGACCATGAGCGAGATTGAAAACGCCCCCCTGTGGTTGAACCCCCTCGTGTTTTCGCATTCGTTCACAAGCCCGGAGGAGCTGCTGCAGAAGCTCGTGTTGCACTACAGAGGGCAGGTGTGTTACGTCTTCATACATCTGAAGATCCCATTTCATGATCTGTGTCTCTCAGGACATATAGATCCCTGGTCTGTATGATCTGCATAACCTATAGATGATGTTGCCGGGTGAGAGCCGGATGATCTGCACGATCTAGCACATGCTTCCTGGGTTTGATATGTACTACGCAGATCCTGCAGGACACATCATAACGACAGATATAGGATCTAGGTGATCTAGATCGTCATCTGTCCGATGTGTGTTACCTTTGAAGGTACTTCTGTTGTAGTGCACATCAGGGGCACGTTTTGAGGCGGCGATTTGTTTTTCGTGCAGAAATGCTGTTCTACGTATTCGTTCCGACTCGTAATGTTTCATGGTGCGGAAAAGCGTGGAGTTTTCCCCTATATAGGCCATGGCATTGATCATCGGGTTGTTGCTCTTTCGCTTTTTTGTCGAAGCCAGGTTTTGGGTGAGGTGTTAGAACTCTTCAACTGAGGAGCTTCAGAAAAAAAATGGTGATTCATAATTTGTGAACGTTGTTTTGAATCTAAAAGCCTGTCCGTGTGCTATATTATATCGTCGGGTGGAGCGCTAGCTGTTGGGGACGGTTGCTGCTGCACTTGACATACGTACCACCATCGAAGCCAACTCCGCCATTTTTTTTTGTAGGGCGAAGTAAGCGGGGGGCATGACCACAGTTTGATATCCTTCCTGCCCCGCCATTTGATGACCAGAGTCGAAGCTGTTGCCGCACTTTGAACTGCTCGTGGCGTTGTTCGCTCAGGTCCTCATTTCTGTTTCCCCCCCCTCTCGCGTCTATTTGCTTGCATGAAAATCCCTTCGCAGGCTCTGCGTCAAGTGTTTCGCGTGCTGGGAAGCTCGAAGCTGCTCGGTAGCCCCCTGGGGTTGTTTTCGAACATCAGTGCAGGGGTCAAGGTGGGCATGCTTTTCACTTCAAAGGACACTTGTGTGACAGTTTTGGTCATAGATGTACACCAAGTACCGGGTATATATATTAGGAGTAGGAACGGTGCTCCGTCTCGAAAGGGATGCGTGGTCAATGGTCATATTACTAAGGCACGCCACAAATGAGGGGGGGGGGGGGGGGGGGGGGGGGGGGGGGGGGGGGCGGGG
>JAYJMJ010000309.1:4346693-4358115 GCA_036873875.1 Laminaria ephemera
ACTTTTCGAGTTGATCAAATTTGGGGCTCAAATTTTACCAAACCAGCAGATTTGATCGGTGGTAAAATCTCGGAGGATTTTTTTTTCCAAAAAGCACTCCCCATAAGATGTCGATCTGATCAAAAATGGTCAGAAATGAGCCCAAATACCCCGAAACCTCCCTAAAGATAAATTTTATCACTTCAAAAAAAACTGCATAAGAGTCAGCCTAACACTTTTTTTAGTTTGGAAAGTTTTTTGTTAAACCATCGCCTTGCCATTAGCAACGGTCCAACAACAACCAACTATCGTGTGATACTTCGAAGTATGTCATCAGTCATCATGTCACCGGATGTCGTGCTCATGTTACAGGTATTGTCGCCAGATGTCGTTTTCATGTTACAGGTATTTTTCATGTGTCACGTTCTCACTGCTACTACTACTGCTGCTGTAGGATTACCGGTACCAGCTGGGTATGACAGGCAAGATCATGTTGTTCACAACTGCCCGCAGGGGGCGGCAACTAACCTCTACCAGGAACCATCGTTGCCTCACACTCACCTGTCTCCACCCCAGCGCCATTCGTGACAGCCGCTTGTCCCCCTGCTGCCTCTGTTGCCACTACTGTACCAGCACGCGCCGTGGCCGGAGCACCTGCTACTGCCTCTGCTCCTGCTCCTCCTTCTGTTGCTGCTGCTTGGACCGTTGCCGGTGGGGTTGGGTTTTCAGCTGCAGTCTCAGCGTTTTGGCCCACCGCCATCAGCAACGAAGGCGGCCTGCGGGACAGCAACTGGTGTTGTTGGCACAGCAACCGTGGGGTCATTGGCGTTGACGTTGTTGTTGCTGCTGCTACTGTCGTCGTCGGGACTACATGCGAGGCGGCATGGGGCGAGAGCAGGAGTTGGCGTGCGCCACAGAAAAAAGTGCGCTTTCTTTGCTGCTGCTGCTGCTGTCGCCACGGCGTGAATACAGCGTGGTGCGCCTCCCCCCTCCCTCCTCCCCCTCCTGCTGGTGTTGATACTGCTGCTATCGCTTCTGCTGCGGAGGTCATCGGCGACAAAGCAACGAACGCCATGCTTGTTTCTGCCCTGCTTGTGGGAAACAGCAGTAGCTAAAGCAAGGTTTTGCAGGAGTATGTTTCGTATAGATGTGTAGGCGGCATACTTCAGGGCCTTTCTGGGTGAAACCCCAACAACAAGCTATACTTGGATTCGGCAGCTGTATGTCAGCTTTCTGTGAAATATTTACAAGCGCGTTGATGCGTGCTTGCCAAAAAAGTGCCATGGAGTCGTGAGCAACATGCTACACGCTGTAATAGGTGGGTGGGTCGACTGCGAGCGCGGCAAGGCAGTAAAACAATAACATCCCCGAATTCCCTAAAACTAACGCTTCCGCACATAATACGAACTCCTTTTCCCCCGTTTTGTGCGTAGCCTGCTGTAGCATGTGAGCGAGTCAGCGTGGTCTCGACTACATTCGTCACCCGCCTGCCGCCGCGCGAGCCCAAGCGAGACAGCAGCGTGCCCAAGCGCAACAGGCGCAATGGCGTTCATCGCGTGCCTGACGACACCCTACACGCATGGTGCCGTCCGCGACTTCGTCACGCACGTCCCTCAGCTCCTCGTGAGCAGGAGCACTTCAACCGCGCTCATGATGACGCCGCAGCGGCTCCGCAAGGCACCCAACATGCTGCACAGGGAAAGACCAGCCGTCGGGGTGGGTACCCTGGAGTGCAGCAGCGCTGCTCCCGCGACTGGAGTCCCCGCAGCAACCCGCCAGGGCGACGAGAGCGCCGCGGAGGAGTTTGGCGAGCCCGTCGATTATTTGCACTCGGCGGAAGCCGAGAAGAGGCGTAAGGCCGCTAGCCTGATACGTCGCGAGTCGTCCTCCCAGGGCGAGCTACCCTCGGCCCCGTCTCGACGGCAACAGGGAGAGCGGGTCGACGCGGAAGGGTGGGATACCTTCATGGACGAGAGCATGCGTTTGCACCGGAACGGTGGTGGTGGCGACGGAGGTGGAGGTGGCGGCGGGGCGAGGAGGGGGGCGGCGCAGGCGCTGCTTGGAAGCCCTGTGTCGGCTGCGGCTGCTGCTGCTGCGGCGCGGGGGGCGGGGAGAGGGATGCAGCCGGGCACCCCTTCCGGGAGAAGTTATCTGGTGAGACGGATATCGATCATGAGCTGGGAAGATATGGTGGGAGCTTTCGAGGAAGCCGAGCGTCAAGCAGAGCAACAAGCCGCCGCCGCCGCTGCCGCTGCTGCCGCACGCGCGGGGGTAGAGGCGGCGGGTGGGGTAGAACGCGGGGCCACTCCTCCCCCAGCAGAAGCAAAAGCAGCTAGAGCGATGCGGCGCCTCTACTCGGCCTGCATTGCCGGACTGGCCCACCGATCGCGGTGGCGCGAGGCCTCGGACACGCTCTCCAGAGCGCTCGCGAGGGGGCTTCCGCCGACGAGGGGGAGGGCTGCCGAGGTGGTCAGCTGCTGCGGTCGCGCGGGCGAGTGGGAGCAAGCCGTGGCGGTGCTGCGAGACATGCAGAGGCACGGCGTGGCCCCCGATGGGAGGGTGTACGGTGCGGCCATGATGGCGTGCTTGAAGGCCGGCCGCCCGGACGAAACCTTGGCTCTGTTTGAGGAGGCACTGGTTTCCCCCGAGGCCTTGGCTGCCCATGGGAGTTTAGCTTCCCATGGGACTTTGACCTCCCATGAAGCTTCGCCCCCCTCCGAGACAATCGCCTCTTCGGAGGCCTCGAACTCCTCGGCCTCCCCTCACCCCTCAGCCTCCCCCGATGCGTTAAACTCCCCTAAGGCCTCGGCCCCCTCCGAAGCGTTGCCCTCCTCCAAAGATGTAGCCTCCCCCGGGTCCGACCCCCTTCAAAGCTTGACCGCCTCCAAAGCCTGGGACACCTGCAAAACTACGGCCTCCCCCGAGGCCTTGAACTCCCGAAACAGGACCCTGGGCGCGGAGCATTGCTTTAGCTCCGCCATTAGGGCGCACGGCGTCCGGGGAGAGTGGAGACGAGCCGTGGCGCTACTGGAGGGGATGGAGGGCAGAGGGGTGGTGCCCGACCTAGAGTGCTTCAGGTAAGGAGGGGGGGCTCTGTTGGCGGGGAAGGGGGAGGAGGGGGGTGGACGGGTGGAACCACGTCGATTCCAACGAAGCTGCACGAGGCCGATCTAGTTTACTGCATTTACAACATACGGGTAGTGTCTCATTGATCATAGCAGTACGTGTAGATATCCTGCGGGCTTAGATCGATTCTTCGAAACGAGATACTGTATCAAAACGAATGACTTTGTTTTCCCCTTTGGTACTTCAGAGTGTCGAACAAAAATTAATGGTTACAGCATCGGCCAAACGAGTACAGGGTTCACATGAAATTATGTACTAGTTACAAGGCGCTTCGCTCCGCGGGCGGCATCCGCCCGCTACGCTAGCTCAGATAGAGCAAAACGTGAAGCGAACGGAGGTCCATGGTTTGGTGCAACTTGCGACTTGAAAATGCCAAGAGCTCTACGCTCCAGGAAAATTAACCGGACGTCGCATTCACGCATGCATCACATCATCCGTATGAATGAGAAAGGGCGGAGAGAACAGTAGTGTTGTATCTCAATGAATTAGAAATAAAGGCAAAACTTCGCGCATCACCAGCTAGCTGCTGCTTCTTATGGATGTATACGTTTTCTGGACGGGCAGATTCGATGTATCCGTCCGTTTTGAAAACACGGCGAGCTGTAGAAGATGCTCGACATGATGTGGGTCACGCTATGATCGGCACGTACTACGTGTTTTGCTCCGCTGTGCTGGGCTGATTGCGCTGTGATGTGTTGTGCTTGCAGTAGATGGTCGATGACAAAAAAACATGCTAGGTCAGGAGCTGAGTGTGCGTGTCGTGTGATTTGAGCAGAAGCAGATAGATGCATAAATAGACGTGTATTGTACAGACGTACGAACCTAAAACTATTAATACCTCATACTGGTACGTATAATAGAAAGAAGGGACACATAAAAAAATCGGGAAAAAAAGCGAGCTGTAAAAATGTTCGACGACACAAACATGCTGCTCTCGCCAACTCTGACTACTCGTACTTGAATTACTTGCGCTGTCGCGCAGCAGCTACTTAGCACTACGCGTGCTTTGATGCCTTGAGGGCTGAATGCGCTGTGCTGTGCTGTTCTGTCCTTGTGGTGGATGTAGTAGCTGTGGGTGGGTGTGTTTTTTTTGTGATTTGAGCAGAAGAAGCAGGTGTAGGTGCAAAATAAACGTGTCGTCTACGAACGTATCATGATACGAGAAAAATAAACGTGCACGTACGTACGCATACGTACGATTTTTTTGTACTCGTATAACACAGAAACCTGATAAAAATGCCCACAATATAAAAAATATCAGAAAAATATGTCGGAAAACATATCGGAAGTATTTCGGAAAAAATACATCGCAAAAAAAAATCGAAAAACTACTTCTCGAAACATGGATCAGAATCGAAAAACAGTAAAAAACGAGCGAGATTCATCGAAAAAAACAAAAAAAACGATGAAAAGTCACGAAAATCGGGGGGGAAAAAACTCAAAAAAAATCGCGAAAAAAAAACAAAAACGATTTTCCGAAACTCGACTCAGAATCGAAAGAGAGTCGAAGCTGAGCGAGCAAATCGAGAAAGACGCAAACTAACGACGAAAGGAAGGGAAAACGAAGAGAAACGAGAAAAAAGAACACGAAGAACGCGAACAAACCAAAGAATGCAAAGAAAGCCGGGAAGGGTTCTCGGAGAAGGCGAGTTACGCAGGCGTGTTCCAAGTGGGAGCGCTGAGAGCGAAGCAGGTCCTTGTAATCATGTGATTAAGGTTTTTAAAAAAAGCGGAGACAAATGTAATTAAGTCTAAACAGCGACAAAAAATAAAACGAAGTGTGATCTGATCGTAGTGCGAGCGTGCATCATACGATAGCTCACGCTTCGCGCCAGTCGTGCATACATGTCCTCGCATTGGATCCCGACATAAACAGCATCATCCGCTAGCCTGGCAACCCCCGTTGCTTCGCGCGGCTGATGTTGCTATATTCGTCGATATTATTCGTCACGTTTTCCCTCTGAATTTCGAAAGGGGCTAACAGCTAACAGGTGTAATGTCTACCTGGTACCTGGTAGTAATTAGATGTATGATACTTGGTCCATACCTGGTAGATGAATAAAAATGTACGTACAAAAAGCGAGTCTGATACATCAAGCGAGATACCACCCGCAAAAAAAACAATGCTACAGAGACTCACGCCGAACAAGAAGAGGAAATAACCCAAGCGGAGGCACAAGGGAGGCCACAGCAGTCTGCCCCAGAGCACATGAATACGCGAATAGAATGACCGGCATTCTCTCTCCTGACTTGTGCAGGTGATAGGACAGGAGCGCCCTCCAGACCCATCGGTGTCCCTGCGCTACTGCCTGTAGTCTCGCTTTTTCTCTTCCTGTCCCCCTCTCCCTCTCTCTGGCAAAACCAACCGTGTCCAAAACAAATCGCCGAGTCTCCTCACCCTCAAAAAGTCTCGCCTACTGCCGCCACCGCCGCCACCTCCGCCGTTCGCACAATGTGCAAAATAAAACAAATCGACGGACAGCCAGATAGACAGGCAGGCAGAAAGGCAAACAGATAGACAGACAGATAATAAATAGACAAGACAAACAGACAGAGAGACAGACAAGACGGGCAGGCTCCCCCGTCCCCCACGTGGCATCACGCCAAACTTCTGTCCAACTCCCGAATCAGTCCCCCCTCCCCCGAATCGCGCCTCCCTCTCAAGGGTTTGCAAGAGCCACCAGGCGGTCGCAGTACTCCGGGGTTCGGTGTGACGAACGCGCGGCCGAGGCCAGCTTGCGCGTGCCCTCGGGATCAATGGAGGCTGCCACCTGTGTGTATAGATAGCATGACATCGATGCGACATCCAACCAGGAGGCGTATCGGAAAAGGGGTGGGGTGGGGTGGGGTGGGGTGGGGTGGGGTGGGGGGGAGATAGGGCAGGGGGGCATGCAATAGTAACCATGTTCACATACAAAGCTCTCGAACTAATCGTGTTAGTGGATGTGTTTTCGGTGGACCGGCTGGTACAACAACAAGCAAACAAAGGCAAAGCAAACAAAAAGTAGCCGCACCTCCAAGACTTGGAACACCGCCCGCTGCATCTCTTCGTCTTGATCGTCAAGGTGCACCAGCAGCTGCTCCGAAGAATACTGCAGGACCGTTCCGCGAACGTTCTGGGGAGCGGTCGCCTGCAAGACAAAACAAAAGTCCCCGCCAACAGATAGCACAATATGCAAACACATCACAACCGATAAATGGTAAAAACTTAAAGGACACACCTAAGCCAATAAACTTGCTAATATTCCCTTGAGCTTATTCTAGGGTCTCTCCTGCCAATACCAAAAAAACCGTTCTTGTTATTCCAGATAAACGCGTGCTCATGACTCAATAGCTAAGCGTGCTCGTTACTCAGATAGCTATAAATATACCGGGTATATATTACGCCACCGACTCACCTTCGCTCCCATAAAAAAAAGCGGAGACTCGCCCCCCTATACAACCTGAAAAAAAATCCTGTACACTAAACTATGAACTCGTTTGGGCTGGTTGGTGTTACTTGCCCGGTTACTTGCGCGGTGGCTAATTCTTAGTTTTGAAGAGCTTTTTTATGTTGTGTCTGGTATAGCTCATAGGAACGCCTGTGTTCGCCCCTTTTGTTCGCCGTTTTCAACTTGCGACAACGCCGGGATTTTTAGCCAACCACATCCCGAAGGGGAAGCTTTCATAAGAATATAAATACGTCCTGAAAACAAAAGGGCATACGTACTTCATTCAGGACATGGTATACAAACAAATGAGAGTCAAGATACTTTTTGCTTATGCGGGAGCTACTGCAACTACAGCTATCGTATCGACCGCACGTAATATATTTCGCGGTTGTCTTGCATTCAGGGATTTTTGCGATATGCTTAACACAGAGCGCCACAAACACCGCCGTGTCATACGGATAAACACCGATACCACCACTCACCACCAACAACAACAACGAAACTTCCACCGTCACCACCAACTTCAACATCAACACCATCACCAATACTTGTATCACCCCTAACACCACCCCCACCACCATCACTACCACCCCCCCCACCCACCACTACCACCACCAACACCAACACTACCACGACCACCACCACCACCATTCTCCTATCACCATCACCACGACCACCACTACCACCACCACCACCACCACGACCACCACCACCACCACCAC
Organism: Laminaria ephemera; assembly: GCA_036873875.1. Taxonomy (NCBI): domain Eukaryota; class Phaeophyceae; order Laminariales; family Laminariaceae; genus Laminaria; species Laminaria ephemera. The sequence goes on from JAYJMJ010000309.1 coordinate 4,353,952, forward strand.
CACCCCACGACCACCACAACCACCACGACCACCTCCACCCCCATCCCACCCCCACCACCACGACCACCGCCATCGCCACTGCAGACAATGTCCGCGGTGCGAGAGGCCGGCCTGGTGCCAGACCTGGAGATGCTCTCGACCGCGACAGAGGCGTGTTCGAAGGCAGGGGACAGTGAGGGAGCACTGCACTTCTTGGATCAGGCGGTCAAACTAGGGTTTTCCCCCGACGGTCGCATGTTTAGAGAGGTGCGAAACGTAGACATAACACTACCCATTTTGACATAAATGTAAGGACCGTGTGGTATTATTATTACTACCTCAACGGTCCCTATATTTCGGCCCATGGTGGTGTATAGTTATCAGCTTCCCCGATGGTCTAGTGGGTTAACCGCGTAGCCACTAAGGTCAATGTCACGGGTTCGAGCCCCCCCCAAGTGCATACTCGTACTCGTAGGGACTTTTGCTTGTGCTAAAAATTGACTTGCGGAAAGCGCGAGAGCGTGAGTTAGCAAAATTCGATGAAAATCGACGAGCGTTGGGAATGCTGAACCCTCTGCGCGATAAAAATGATGGCACGTACCGGGGGGGAGAAGGGACGACACCTGTGACCACGGCTTGTCCAGAAGCTGGAAAGTAAAAAAGTGAGAAAAAAAAGAAGAAAAAAAAAGTATACTGGCGGAGGGAGCTGCCATTGCTGCCAGTACTTCGACGACTTGCGTACGTCCTACGATAACGCCTCATGACACAACGGAAACCCATCAAATTGCGCGGTGCCGAGGCGCCGAGAGTCTCCGAGAGAGGTGTACGCAAACGAGAAGAGAGAGAAGAGAGAGGGACATACACTTGGTCCGCCTTTTCTCTTTTGTACAGAGTCAATCTGCCGCCCCTGATTAGACCCAGGAATCGCCTCTGAAACATGGCCCATAATTAGCGTTATTTTGTTATTTTTAGATCCAGTGAAGCCAAATCGCGAAAAAACGTCCCTCCGGCAGGGCTTCTCCTGCTGAGCCCTCCGGAGGCGCCCCCGGCGAGGCCCCCTCACCAGCCGGGGGGGATGATGGTCGCGGTTTCGCCGCACCCAGTGTACTGCTCGGGCTCCAGGGTACTGGCAGCTGACACGGCTAGTACATACCAGGTACCTGGTATCATACTGGCTGAAGCTACTAGTACCAGGGCCGAGCCCTAGGAAAAGGTCTACTGTCGTACATAGCACCTTTACGCGTGCATTGCTCCTGTGATGCTCGTCTGTTTCCCGTTGGTCGCAATTCGATATGCCTCTACCTGGTATGCTCGTACTCGTCGCTGAGCAGCGGGGGAAGCCCGCACGTGCTATCGAACTCTACTTCCAAGTAGTTGCATTTCTACGTATGATATGTAGACTACAACAGAGTACTCGTACATATCATAGTACTCACGACTGCAGAAGTGATATTCATACCAGTACGTACGTACGAGCATGTTGTCGCGCCGCCTCTTGCGTGTTTGTTTGTCTGTCTGTCAGATCGAGGCGACCGATAAAACAGCTATGATCAAGATATCCTTCTCCGTGGGGTCTGCCGCCGAGGACTTGTCTCGGAAGCTTCAAGGCGTGACTGTCAAGATCAAGGGCGTGAAGCTGCACGCCTTCGTCAGGGTAAGTATAGCGTCGTTTGAGACACGCTCTTCTCGCGCCGGATGCAACTTTTCAGCAGTATTCTTGGTATATTCACCATTTTGAAGCGCAGGTATGGCGACCTAAAAAGCGACAATTGCTGTCTTGTTAACACACTTTAACCGTCCGTCCGTCCGCCCGTCCGTATGCCATCACTACAGCAGGGGTCCCTCAGTAGTGCCGGTTGAGTAGTGCCGGTTGCCGCAGTAGTGCCGGTTAAATCGCTTGGCACAGATGGGAATAACCTATGGTGGCAGTGTGCGGAGTAGTGCCGGTTGCCGGTAGTGCCGTTCTTTTTGGCTGGTACATACCGGCACTACTGAGAGACCCCTACTCTACGTCATTGCCGCAGGAAGTGTCGGAGTCCCTTGCTTTGAACGAGGGCGAAGACTGGGCCGACGCCTTGCTTGGCCCCCAAGTCAAACCGACCGGGAGAGAGGCGGCGTTCGACAGGCTCCCCCCCGGCCAACGCCCGGACACAATCGTGCTACGAGGCATCCCGGTGAACTGGCTAACAGAAAAGGGGAGAGCGGAAGAAGGGATGCCAGCGCCGGTGAGATACCTACCTATGGGTAAATATGTGGCTGTATTGGAACTCCTGGTGTATACGGTACGCACGTACGCACGACGTGCTCATACCAGTAGATTTTTTCTGCGTTGTTGTGTTCTGGTGTATACGTGCGACGTGCTCGTATATTAGCAGCATTTTTTTTTTCTGTGTTTTGTGTTTCGTTCGCTCTTCGTAGCTTTTTGCTGGTCCTGGTGTGTCCCGACTTGAAGAGCAAGGGGGTAGTAGCAGGCGAGGGTGTGTTGAAGCAGACAAGAAGACGATTGTTTTTTCTTCAACCCGGTGGCCAGACGACATCCCCTGTTCGTCGTCCGGTGTGTGTGTGTGGTGTGTGGCTGGCGGGTGCGTCCCTCGCACCGCTGCCGTGGGTTCGCTGCATACCGTATGGCCTTCCCCGCCTCTACTATATCATCATGACCGGCGCTGCCTGCACGCTTAACGTTCTTCCGGTTATCTCGAGGGCTGTGAGTTGGCTGGCTACGAGTCGCCGACTATTGGCGTGCGGTAATGTGCCGAGTTCTGCGTTCTTGTATGTGACTGGTGCTTTTGTGACTCGCAATGTGTTTTCTATCGAGAAACACTAAACGCAGCTGGTTGTCTTACTTGGTCACCCAACTAACATTTGGCCGTCAAGTCCAGCCGAACTCGAAGCTCTTCGTATTTCCCGTTCGTTCACCCGGTACTGTACCTCTGTCTCCCCCTTAAACCTCCAGCCCAGCCCAGCCCAGCCCACCCTACCCCACCCTACCCTACCTTTACCCTACCCTATCGGAAAACGACAGGACCTCGAAGTCATCATGAGCAAGCTCGGGGCCGTGCGGTCCGTAGAGGTCAAGCCGAGCGCCCCCGGTGACCCAGCTGTCAGTACCGCCGCCACTACCGCCGCCCCAACCGGCGGTGGTGGCGCCGCAACCAACCGGGGGGTCGATTTTGACGTGCATGCCTTGCTTGAGCACATGCCGCAGCCGAGGGCGCTAGCGAAAGGTAGCGGGAGCTCGGGGGGGGGGAGAGCTGGGGGTGGTCGTAGTGGCGATGGTGGTGGTAGCGGCGGTCGTCGGCGTGGTGAGGGCGGGTTGGCGGGAGGAGGAATGTCGGTGAACCTCCACGTCGACGCGTGGGTGCAGTTCGCTTCGTTTCGTGGGTTCGAGAGGGCGCTGAAGACGTTAAGGGGGAGGGTGCTGCAGAAAGCCGGTGCGGAGATGCTGTGCGAATACCGCCTGGGGGTGGATGTTACGGGCTACATGACAGAGGAGCGGAGGCGAGAGAGGGTGGTCATCCGAGCGCGGGAGGCCCAGGAGGTGCAAAGGAGGGGGCCATGTGCAATGCAATGCTCGTCATTTTTTTTTTTTTTTTTTTGCGTAATTGCTAACCCTTGCAGCTTTGTACCCACGTTTTTGGGGGAAAACACTTGGAGTTAGTATAGGATAATTTTGCAGTAGTTCGTACAAGGGTTAAGAACATGTTTGTGTTTGTTGTTTTGCGCCAGTGGATTCGGAGCGCCTGCGAACAGTTTTGTGAGTAGCGGGGATAAGCGCAACGGTGCGACCGCAGGTCTGCAAGCGGATAGTTTCCACGCTCCCATATTTCTCTTTGAGCTCCTCTGCAAGATCGCTTGATAAACAATTTTGTATCACCCGGTGAGCATTGCTGTGTCGTCGGGCTGATCTGATCTGTGCCTTCTTTATGCCGATCTTTAGCGCCCCGTTTTCTTGCCTGCAGAAAGAACGGCGCATTTTATCAATCGACACCGCAAGGGGGCAGCTCGTTGGCCTGAGGGAAGGCCTGCAGGGCCTCCGGGACGCGGTGAAAGAAGACGGACGTTCCGCGCTCGAAGACGCGGCGAAACCGACGATATCGAAGGTGAACCGAATGAGCGTGCATGCGTGCTTGCAAACGGGGGGGGGGGGGGGGGGTACTCGTTTTTTGCTTGCCTTAGTCATATGAC
>JAYJMJ010000309.1:4358215-4371154 GCA_036873875.1 Laminaria ephemera
GTTGTTGTGTCGTGGTGGTGGTGGTGGTGGTGGGGGTGGTGGGGGTGGTGGTGGTGGTGGTAGTGATTATGTGGCGTGTGGGGTGGGCACGCACGCACACAACCAGTGCCTTTCGTAAAACAGAGTAGAGTTTGTTTTACTTGGTTATGGAATGGGTTTTGATTTTCACGTTCGTACTCAGACCTCTGCTCTTGTCGTGTAACTCTACCCGCAGCAGCGGCACCACGGAAACGAATATGCTGCTTGCTGGTGTTGTAGTCTGGTGGTGGTGGTGGCGGTGGAGATGGTATAGCCCCACGAGAAGCAGAGTATTCTAATTTTTCCATGGATGCTGTACTGCTATATCTGGGGATGGACGACCGGGCCTGGCCTGGGCGTGGCTGTGTGTGGCAGCAGCGGTGGAGAAGAGCGGCGGACTGTAGGTGCTTCTCGACCTATACAGGTGTCTTGTGCGTGAAGTGCCAATAAGCAGCAGGGTTCTGGTATGATCCTTCTGGAACGTGTCGTTTATTCCAAACAAAGAACATGGTTGAACGAAAAATAGCAGGTGGTCCAAAAAAATAACAGCTCACTCCTATTAAAAAAATATGTGTTTCATCAACCGCATCACTGCCAGTCCAAAAAAATAACAGCTCACTCCTATTAAAAAAAAATGTGTTTCATCAACCGCATCACTGCCAGTCCAAAAAAATAACAGCTCACTCCTATTAAAAAAAAAAACGTTTCATCAACCGCATTACTGGTAGCTATAAGTGAATGTACTCCTGTCTTGCCCTCGCTATAAAACCCTGTATCAGCATTTTTTGAGAGGTGAAACACCAATTAGGACCTTATTCTGTGTTTTATATACGTCTAGCAGTAGTAGTAGTAGTAGTAGTAGTAGTAACAGTATTAGTAGCTGTAGGAGGCCGTGCTCACGATGGTTGCGCGCGTTTCAACCAACGTAGCAACGGCGACCAAAAGGCATCGGTGTACGTTTCAGTTTTGTGCTTCCCGAGCGAGTACTAGACGAGGGGAAAATGGAGGGCTGTAAATACCTTGGCCCAGTTTCGACAAAATGGTTGACGTATACTTGTTAAATACTATCCCTAACCCTAACCCTAACCCCGACCGGGCGCCTGGAGTATTTTCAGAAAGATGTCACGAAGAGCTAGGGTGGACTTTCATCAATTACTTTGTCGAAGTTGTGCCAAGTCGAAAACCCTACAGGGAAAATGGGGGGCAAAGAGGCACAAAAAACAAAACATTCTCTGTCAAGAAACGCGCAGCGCTTCTCTAACTCACCACACACGCCTGGAGATTGCGGCATCGAGCTCGCGGACTCGTGCAAGCACAGGAACTCTCCGAGGCCGAACCTGCATCGTCACAAACGCGCGCAGGATGACACAAACGATCAAAGAGACAGTGGCTGTCGAAATATTCACTCTTGAAGTATTTACATGAATAGTACTATGACCGAATGGGGGGTTCTAATTTACACGGCACCAAAAAATAGGAATCCCTTGCGAGATGCCTGAAGTTTTTTTTCTTGATTAAACAGTGATACTATTACAAGCGAGTGCGAGTTTCTAATATACACGGCTTCAAAAAATAGGAATCCCTTTCGAGATGGCTGAAGCCTTTTTTTACTTGATTAATCATTGATTTCGACCGCGGAGCATCATCACACATCCACCAACGCACGCAAGTTGGCGACAAGTACAATTGTCCTGCTGTGCGAGTCCCTAGCGGCAGCTATACTATTTCCGATATTGGCAGACCTACGATTATATGCCGTAAGATTGTCGGTAGGATAGGCCATCACGGGTCATTGGAACTATCAAGGGACAACGTGATAGAGTACTGAAACATACTCGATTATGTCGTATCATAGGGCACTGGAACGTAGAGTACTGAAACATGGCCGTATCATAGGGTCATGTAGCATAAGTCATATTCAGTTTATCGGGGTGATCAAGCGATGTTATTGTAGGATATTTAAACATCCTCGTGTCATGTCGTATCATAGGGGACAGAAACATGGTCGTATCATAGGGTCATTTAGCATAAGTCATACTGGTAATCAATTCATCAGGGTGGTCAAGCAAGGGTCACGCCCCACACTTGAGAGTCGTTGGCGGCGGCGACTTTGGCGGCGTGCAGTGCAACCTTAGACAATGTGGTGGAACCTAAACCAATGGGCTTCAGCACATACCAGGTATAGAGAAATTGTTAAAGCGTAAATATCCGACAGGCGGCGGCGGCGGTGCACGAGCGAACCGATGACTCCCGCCCATCAAGCGCCTCCAGCCCGATACCGAAAGCCCCCGGCAGCTTGGCACCACTCGTCCGATATCGAATGCCGCCGGCGGTCCCATACCGCCAGTCCGAAACCGCATACCCCCGGCGGCATCACAACACTCGCCCGATTACCGATCAACCGCGGCGACTCTAGACCGCTAGTCCGATACCGAATGCCCATCGGAGTTAGTCTCACAACGCTTGTCCGATATCGAACCCTACACTAATCGCAGTCCGGCAGTCCGGACCAATTGATCCCGCTTGCGCGGGGGTAACCAGTCGAGCAATTCGCCCAGCTCAAGGCATACCCTCGACTGCTCAAAAGCATGAAAAGACAGACAGAATTTCCTTCCCGTAGGTATCAGTGACCCATTAAGCTATTATATGTCTCGCTGATTTTGTGCGAGCTGTGCGAACGTGGCACAATTGGGGCCAATTTTGATGCGAGTTTGCTTCAAATTCGCTAAAGTAGTATAAACCCTACATAGCGCATATCGAGTAAACACGAAAAAAAGGTCAATTCATGCGAAAATACATGCGAGCTTAATCCACCAAGCACTGCACCCACGTTTGTTGGGACATATTACTCGCAAGTAGTGTGATGTAGTTTTGACAGTGTAGCAAAAGGGTTAGTCGAATGGGCCAAAGCGTAGGACTTCCATAAGCACGCACCAGCAGCGCAGCAGCCACCACGCCTCCTCCTGCTCCACCAATTCCTGCTCGCCGCCCGACAATTCCCGTTCGGACTCCAGCAGAGCGTCGAGCGAGCACTCCTCTTCCCCCAAAAAGCCAACCAAGCGGGGAAACTCCGAACCCTCGTATGGAGGATGCAACGGCTTCTGATTACAACTTTCCACGTTCGGTTTGGGCGACGAATCGACTGTGGAAACCTGGTGTGGAGGCGTGCCGATGACCGAGCGGGAAAGAGGAGTTAGGGGAAGGACGAATGGGCGTAACACGGCGATACTGGGATACTTCGAAGTATAGGGCAAGGATGGTGGGGGCCGTAAACGGCGGTAAGAGCTTGTGCACAGAAAGCGGCCAATCATCTGCCCCCGGACTGGTGTCTCCAAGAGGACTGTTCCTAGGCTGTTTCGACAACGTGCAGGCGCAGTCAGCACGACGGCGCAGGCGTGGTAGTCAGCACGACGGCGCGGGCGTGGTGTGCTGCGCTCACTGCAAGGCACCGAGTGAACGCAAGGGAACTAAAGGCGTCGCGACACAGCGGGACGACGTCCAAGCACGGCGGTAGCAGCACTTCTGTCGCGCGGCATGTTGCTCACACCGGGAATGGACAAGTTAGCGGCGGTGATTGCAAAGCTCGCAGCAGTTTTTTGCAAAGATAGCGTCGGTTCACGCGTTTGACCCAGAAAAATCGACCAAAACAATCGACATGTGCGGCCATGACAACCGACGAGGAAGAACAAGCAGCGCCTTGCATTGTAGTCCTGACATAAAGCTCGACATCCCCTAACCTACTTTAGCAAGCTCACTTTGGTGCGTGTGCCGGTCCTGCAAATCGTCATTTTTATTCGTCGTGTTTTCACTCTCAAGCCCCACCAGGGTTCACCGTACTCAAGGCAGGAAACCGTCTAAACCCCCCCCCCCCACAAATGTTGGAGGTGTCGTAGGAACGGTGGTCCGTCTTGAAAAGGATGCGTGGTCAATGGTACGCCCCCCCCGCCACCTCTCTTTTTCGTTCACGTACCTCGCGGCTATCGCGTTGCAATAGCTTCCTCAGCACGTACGACCGCCCGAGGTACGCGAGCTCTTTGCGCCGTCCCTCGACCCCCCCGGTCTCTCCGCTCGTCGATGCCATGGTGCGCGCGACCCCGGCTGCGACAACCTCGCGGGACTCCAAAGCTCCCATGGCGTTTCCGACGTCGTTGACGAAGTACTCCCACGGGGTGGCGCACGAGTAGTCCTTCCAGTCGTCGTGTTCGCTAGCGCTAGCCGCGGCGCGGGGGCTCTTGGGAGTTGGTCGCGGAGTTGGTGGCGAGATCTCGTATATGTCGTCTACTGCTGCTATTGATGTGTCATGAGCGTCGTCTGCTGTTGTGTCGTGAGAGACGCTTTTCGGTACTTCTAAGTGTCCTAGTAGACTCTCGGGAAGCGGAGAATTCTCCCCCACAGCGTCGAACATCAAGTCTAGGTCATCAACAGGCCAACCGTGCCCCGAGACCGCGATCGCAGGCTTCTCGCTGCCAGTTTCCGCCACGGCGGTGGAAACACCACCACTCGACCTTTTACCGAACATGTCAGCATAGTCAGCACTGCTCACGCCATACCGTTCTTGCTGCTCGTTGTCTCGCCGTGCCTGTCTACTCGAGGCCTCGACAAGGGGTGCCTCACTTTCGGGTCCAGTATCACTAGTAGCTCCCACCTGCCTCACAGCTGCGGACGGCATATCACCATCAAGAGAGGGCTTACCCAACCGGGCAGTGTCATTTTCCATCTCCCTTCTCGAGCTGCTCGCTCAGAGGGAGAGAGGCAACGGCTGGCCAACGCAACCAACGCCACTGCGGTGCGGGGTGCCGATTCAAACACACTTTCAAATTGACATGCCCCCGAATAAAACACGCCACCGAAAACAGTGGAAACCCTGTGGCTGTCGACTGCTGTCGAACTTTGTTGCTGCGACGGTTCACTGAACAGAAGCCATGTGCGAGAGCTGGAAGCCCTTCGTGTGAACCCTGTCGTCGGTGAGAGTATGATGGTGCAGTAGTGGGGCAGTGATTGCGCTCGCGAGCCCTTGGAATGACGAATCGGCGATTCCCGCTATCGAGGTCTACGAAGATATACCTGACAGTCCCGCCGCTACCCTGCTGCTGCTGCGCTGCTGCCGACGGAAGACTCAGAAAAAAGTCAATGGAGAGCAGCGACAGCAACAGACAGCAGTAGACACATTGTTCTTCAACGACCATCGTCCCCAACTTGAACACGGCCGATCGGTTGACTCCAGCATTCGTATACGATAGTCTGCTATTATGGCGTTTTTTCCTTCCTTTCCTTTCCTTGCTTTCTTTTTTAATTGCGTCGGGTCATTATTCGTAATTCGTACACATGCGTATTGATAGCGCCGGCTGGTCAGTTGGTTGATATTTTTCGCCACACCCCCCTGCTGGCGAGCTCACGTATGTTTTTCACTTACTACGTGTATTACGTGGTACCTGGTAGCCTTTTTATAAAAAAATTAAAAAACACAACAGCTGTGAGATCCAGGATTTCGTCGAAACTCATCTTTGCAAGCTGTGTGTGATACTCCTTTTGTTTTACCTGGTATTTGCTTATTTTTCGGACGCGTGCTTTGTTCTTTCGTAGCGCTGCGTGGTTTGCCTTTACCTCGCTACACCCCCCCCTGCTGGCGAGTCTACGTAACTCCTTACGTAGTACCTGGTACCGGTACGTATTATCTTCCTGCTTTGGTTTCTGTTTCTCTCGTTTTTCTTTCTGTCTTCCTTTACTGTATTTATTTTTTTCTCCTCGGATTTGTACATTATGTAATTTCCTTGGTGGCATGCGGTGTACCAGTAGTCGGTTTCAGTTGCGAGTCTTGAAACGTATGTGCCAATATGGGCCTGATACGTACGTACGCTGACCTCCGATTTCATTTTTATTTATTTTTTGGCGGATGTACGACTTGCTTCAGCTATGACAGATACGCGTACCACTTTTGGTTTGTTTTATTTTCTTCCTGGAGTATTCTTCCACTCCAGAGTGGCTGGAGCCTGTCCTGTGACCACGGACTTAATTATGAGAGTTATTGCGAGAACTACAACAACAACAACAACAACAACAACAACAACAGCAACAAAATCAACGACATCAACACCAACACAAACACCAACACCAACACTTGCACCAACACCAACACCTGCACCAACGCCAACACCAACACCAACAACACCAGCAACACCAGCAACACCATCTCAACCAACACCAACTTAAACACCAACACCTTCACCAACACCAACACCAGCATCAGCTCCAGAAATTCAGAGCTACATACTACGGCTTAAAAACCCGCCTGCCGTTTCGCGACCAGGGCGTTCCACTCCATGGGGGCGTTTTCCTCCAAAACATCCGAGACTAGGGCCAAGGAAGAGGCGATATCGAACCTTCAGCGCGCGTACGTTAAGCTCTCGCCTTCTTCCCTAGAAGGGGTCGGGGTGTTCGCCGTGAGAGACATCCCCGAGGGCGTGGAAGTGCTCCGGTGGGACTGGTGAGGCGGGGGGGGGGAGGGAGGGTGAGGTGGGGGATGGGTGGGGTGGTGACGGTTTGGGGGGGGGGTACTCGTTTGTTGCTTGCCTTACTCCTTTGATCATTGACCACGCATCCCGTTAGAGGCAACTCCAACTTTTTTCTTCCATATATTACATAATTTTTTTTGCTTGTCTTATCCCGTGCAAACGGGGGGGAGGTAATCAGCCGCCTCAGCCACCGAACTTCCCGGTGGGCAACCTTGGTGCACTCCTTAACTCCGGCATCTAGATAAAGTGCTTGAGGTCCTGTCTGCGCCCATGCTGGAGGGGCCTGGGCAATGCTTGAGTATCAGAATAGTCGGGGATGTACGTACTAACAGAGGTGGTTGATGGTTGCCCTAGGCGGGTGTGTTTCAGCCCGTAAAAAATGCCTTATTAATAAATGGCTTTATGCGCGAGTTTAGCCTGGGACCTCTTACGTTCCACAGCAGTTCGAGACGCGCAGTACTGTTGTAAAAGCGCTGGGGTAATGATGGCGCTGCGGCGCGCCTTCCTCTTTCTGATCCCGTGCCAAATAGGTACATGAAGTGCTTGAACACCTCCCACCTCCCACCCCCCACCCTCCACCCGCCCTTTTTTCCGTTTTTTGCCGCCGCTGCTCCTTCGCCCATCGTGGTGCCGCCTCACCCCGATGTTTGTGCCGATCGAGTGCGACCGACCGACCGACTGATCGATCGATCGCCTCCGACCGACCCATCGATCGCTACCAATCGACCAATCGATCTCTACCGACCGACCGGTCAATCACTACCGACGGACCAAGCGATCGCTATCGACCGAACACTCGACCTCTACCGACCGACCGGTCAATCACTACCGACCGACCAATCAATCACGCCCGACCGACCGGCCGACGGACCAACTACCGACCAATCAATCACTACCGACCGATCGATCTTGACTGTGTGAAAAGGTGACGGACCACGTGGAGGAAGTTGAGGGTCTGCTCGACGCTCGCGTTGTCGACGAGCCGGCGGCGACGCGGGGCGTTTCTCGCGCCAGGGGAGAGATTGCGATCGCCCGACTGTCCATCCGGAAGGCGAGGCAGGCCGTCGACAAGGCCGAGGAAGAGGCGAGGTGAGAGGTTGTGCCTGTGTGCCGGTGTTCCGCCCCCCACCGAGAGAAACGGTGACCCATACAAACTGAACTATAAAACTTGTTTGGGCCGGTCGGTGTTACTTGCCCGGTTACTTGCGCGGCGGCTACATATTTTTTCTTTAGTTTTCAAGATTTTTTTTTACGTTGTCGTACCTGGTATCGTTCATAGAAATGCCTGTGTTCCCCCCGTTTCACTTGCGACATCCCCGGGATTGCAAGCTAACCACCTATTGAAGGGGAACCTTGTATCACATACCAGTATGTTTTTGGCGTCGCGAGGCCGTTTTTGAGTGTTTTTTTTTGTTTAGGGCGTGTCAGGATTGACGAACTGCAGCGCGCGGGTGTTGCTGCCGCGCGCGGGTTTTCGCAGTGACCAACAATCTCCTATGATATGTCGGCGTTTTTGCATGGTGGGGCCAGGATCTGGGCGTCGAGAGGTGCTCTCCGCACGATCATGAGCATTCTCCGGCCTCGACAGCTCACAGAACCACGCCACGTGCCGCGACGCCCTTCGGCCGTCTCATTTCTGCCACATTTACCTGGAATCTTGCTTGCTGCCTTTATCGTATATCCCTCCGTCATGGTAATTCGTTGTTGTCTTCAATTTGTATGGTTAATAATATGTCGGCGGCAGCGCAAAATAATACTGCTGTAGTACTGGTAAGGAATTATGGGGGGGAATTATTGCAGTTTTATTCATTTCTTTCACGTGTGTCTTACGGGCGTTTCTGCGGTGCACCTATGATATGTGTGTACCTGTGATGCAACCTTTGTCGTCTTTCCTTACAAGAAAAAAACTCGTGCTTTCCTGTGCTGCAACTATTTGCCGTTTTTTTCCTTACAAGAAAACAACTCGAGCGGGAAAATGACAAGGAGTTGCGCGGCGTTGCTGCGGAGGCGTTAAAGGAGCTGGAGGAAACATTTTCCCAGGGTCTGGCTTTAGTAGCAGAAGACAGGGAGCACTCGGGCATCAAACCGCAGGCGGACAGAGGTGCGGGGGTAGCAGTAACGTACCGTATACTATGATCAAGATAACACACCCGCTCGGGCGATTTTCGAGGCTGCTTTTCTCGACAATGGGGAGAGTGCAAACGCCGAGCGATGCGCGTATGGGAATATCTCGACTACAGTATAGCTTTTCCAAAGCAACCGTTTTCGTTGTGTGTGTCTCTCTTGTTTTGGAGAAAATCGACCAGGAAATTCGTGCCACGGGGTGTTTTATCTTGATTATAGTATACGGTATTTCGCTGGAGATGGTGGCGGTCCGCCATGGTGGACATCCCTCAAGAACATTATTTTGGTGCTGCTATAACATAATGCCTGGTCGTATAGTCTATAGCGCGAGCATCTACTGCTGCTGTACAATGGGTGCATACGATGGGTTCTGGTCAATGAGGGCTCGACGACTTATGACATCCTTGTTCCTATCCTATTATAAGATCTTCCCTATGTTGAACAAAACGATGGCACTTTTTTGTTTGTTTTAACATATTTCTGAATCCCCCTTGTGTCTTCCTTGTGTTCAAACAAAATCATGTCATTTTTTGGTCGTTTGTTTGCGTGTCGGGACGCTCTCCTGTCTGTGTGTTCTGCTGAACGGTTGTTGTTGTTGTTGTTGTTGTTGTTGTGTTTTTTTTGTTTCGCCTGCCTCGCGTCGCTCGCATCCAGCCGCCGAGCTTCTGCGCGAACTTTCGGAGGCGTGCTCGAAGGAGGGGGGCTCGGAAGCCTTGAGGGGCGACAAGCTTGTGCTAGAGACTAGGAAGGCCACCAAAACGGCGACGACTAGGTGCGGCCGTATGCTAGGGTGGGGGTAGCGCCTCGTTTTTCTAAGGCTCCTCACTTGAGGATCTCTACTACGAGCCGGAGCTCTGCACCTCACCGAACAAAACGCTTCTGAGAAATATTGTAAGCTAACGACTATTTACGGGGGAACATAGTAATCAGGACCAAAAATTGTTAGTAAAAACAGTGGAATATATAGGTTTTTGTGTATATCGTGGGTCCTGATTACTATGGCCCTCCGTAAAATAAGAACGTACTGTAGTATTGCTTATCGGATCCAAATGTATTGGTTTGGTCCTCGGTTGAGGAGCTCCGTCCGTGAGAAATGTTTCGGCTCCAAAGTGCTGCCGTACCTCTGCCATGGCACGGTTGTCCGGGAGAGAGGCGTGTATCTGTGTTTTGCGCCCTCGCCTCCTCGCCGTCTCGGAAACGCTTGATGCTTTTTTTTTCCTTCCTTTTTTCTTGGCTGCCCTCGTCCTCGGCGAACGAACAGGGCGTGCATGCTGCAACGGTACCTCAACACGTGTGCTCGCTTGAAGGAGTTGCGTGCAACCTTCGGCGCCTTGCTCCTACCTGGGACCGGTGACACATCTATAAATAGCAGTGGAGGCAACAACATCACCGACAGCATTAACAGCATCAGCAGCAACTGCAACAGCAACAGCAGCAACAACAGCAACAACAACAACGCCGACAGCAACAGCAACAGCAGCAACATCGTGCACCTCGAGGGGGGTGTGAATTCGAGCGTCGCCGGCGGGGCTGCCGTTACCGCTGACGCTGGCGCTGTGCCTGCCAAGGTGGGCGACAGCGGCGGCAACGGGAAGAGCAAGGACTGCATTTTGACCGCGCAGCTGGAAGTGGCGGACGACATTCTGTCCAGAGAGCTCGAGGGCCTGAGTGAGGGCGACCTATTGCTCATCTGGGAAAGGTGCGGGTGCTTGCTATATAAGCGGAGGGAGAAGTCAGCGGAGAGAGCGTGGGGTAGAGCAGGTAGATCAGGCCACGCCTAGTGCAAACAGAAGCAACGGTGACGGTACATGAGCCCCCGCCCACGAGGGGTGACGTTTCGACGACAGGCCATTTTAGGGCCGGGTTTCAGGATTTGTATCTCCTTCCCCTCCCCCGGACCGGACAGAGGAAATCCTTTGCCTTTGTCCTTAAACGATGAAAAAAACAATAATGCGGCCTCGAAAACAAGAAGGTCGCGTCATCACCCACTGTCGCATTGAATTTTTCTGATTTTCCGAAAAATAACGCCGCGACCCTGGATGTTGCCACCGGTCGACCAGGGATGTCCCACCAATCATAGTTTTCTTTTAATTTGTTTTGACCATTAGGAAAACTTCAGGGTTCAGGGGGGTGCTGCATGATTATCACACCCTGACGTGGGCTGTTTAGGTGTTTTCGTTATTTGGCAGTTCTCGCATCGCGAACGGCTGAAGATTGGAGCCGCCCGTTCCAATGATTGGCGCGTCACGGTGTGGTGGAAAGGAGGAGGAGAGCGTCTGGTGGGCTGCCTTTGGCGGCCACTTGTAAGCGAACAGAAGCAAGTGTTTGCACTACGTTCCCTCCGAAGTGTGTCAGGAGGCGGCAGTTCTGGACGGCGGCAGTCTCACTTTTAGGAGCTCCCACACTAAAACTAGTGTATGTTACATGTAGACCGCCGTCCGTCACAGGCCTAAACTGCCGTCTCTTGACATTTTTGTTCCCTAGTGTGCGTGGCCACCTGCTGAGGTGCGCCGTGTGGTGGTCGTTTGTTTTTTTTCTCGCGGTTGTTTGCGTCGTGCGTCGGCGATCCAGATCCTAGATATCGACGGGTTGTCCTCTTGTTCTCTGCGCCACGGCCCGTGTCCTGATCGCCCCCCGCACCTGATCGTCCCCCGTACCTGATCGTCTCCCGTATGTACCAACCGTACCAACCGTACCAACCGTGAACAGCGCGGAAGAAGCGCTGGAGAGGGCCGACGGTATGCTGGAGACGGCTAAGCTAATGGAGGCTATCAGGTGAAGAGCCTGGCGGAGGGACGTCTAAGACGAACGCGCGCGCAGTTATTACAACAGCTTACAGCAGTTTACGGCAGTTAACATAAGTCTACAGCAGTACATACAATGTGCTCCCGGGGAAGCGGTGCTGACTCCATACCAACACTTGACCCTTTTGTGACTGCAGAGGGGAAGACAGTGTCGAAAAAAAGTGTCGATTAACATCATCGACTACACACGATGTATGATAGCCCGGTCTGCTGAGGCAGTTACCATGCAAGGGGGGGTCTCCCACACGTACGTAGTACCAGGTATGATACTAGTCGTACTGCTGCACGCCTCCACAATTAATACTATTAATAGTCGTGCTGCGGCACGACTCCACAATTTATAGACGACTGGTAAGACCAAACCTGGCATGGTTTTGGTCGCTGTTCTTGGACTCCGAAAGGGTTACCACAGTTAACACGCCTGCAGGAGGGTGTGCGCGGGTGGCCTTTTTTTCCCGATGGGTGTTACGAGAGTCGCAGTTCCGCAGAGCGATTGGTCGTGCACTGAAAACTACCACCAGGTACCAGTGGTATGTATCATACGTATTTGGCATCGGCCGCGCAGGACGTGTTGTGCTTGTAGATGGTGCCTGATGTGGGTCGGTAACTCGACCGCTACGCTACGTTCCGTACAGGACGTAATGTGCTTGTCAATGTTGCCTGGTGTGGGTCGGTAACTCGGTCGCTACGCTACGCCACGTTCCGGGTGTACTTTGCAGGGGTCGACTAGCGGACACAAAGTCGGCGGTGGCGCGAGGAGATCCGCTGCTGAAGTCGTCCGAGGGAGTCATGCGTCTTATGGCGGCGAGCGTCATGTCCACAGCCCGGGCGCAGAGGTGCGTTTCCTGCTTTATTCCCGCAGGCCAGCTCGCCAAAACTTTGGGACCCTTGCCAGGCTTTAGCGACACCAGTTAAGAAACTATTATTTTGGGCCAGGCTCAGATTCTTATGTGAGGCAGGGTGTGTCCTACACTAATTTTAGTATTAAAGTTGATTTTCTTATATTTCGTGCAAAAGGCGAGCCAATAATTCTGAACCAATCCGTCCTTCGCCTGTTCTCGGCGCAACACGCGAACGTACGCACTTGGTGCTTTTTTCGATTGCTCCTCCAAATGCCTAAATATCGGGCAGGGAGGGTGAGGCGACGGGTCGGTCGGCATCATCAGCGTTGACCTCTTGGCTATCCGCGGCGGCGGAGCGGTGGAGATCGTTTGCTCTAGGAGCTAATTCCGATGTGGCTGCGGCCGAGCAGGAGGTGGAGAGGGTGGCTGCTGTGCTACGTGGCAGGCGCCAGCGCGAGGTGCGGTGTCGCAGCGATCGGATCAGGCTTGTACTGACCGGAAGGGAGGTGGGGAGTGGAGGGTTGGGGGAGGGAGAGAAGCTGGAAACATAACTAACAGATACTAGGCTTAATACCTGCGTGATGCAATAATCTGTACAATCAGCCCCCATAATGCACGTTTACTTATGTAACAAACCTG
>JAYJMJ010000309.1:4425616-4436518 GCA_036873875.1 Laminaria ephemera
TGTGACGTTAGTCGCCGTTTAGACAAGCCGGTAACGGGTTTCGTCCCCCCCCCCCCCCGCCCCGGTACGTGCCTTCATTTTTATCGCGCAGAGGGTTCAGCATTCCCACTGTGCTCGTCGATTTTCATCGAAATTTGCTAAATCACGCTCTCGTGCGCTTTCGGTGACCGAACAAGACAAAACAAATGTCCTGTATAAATGTCTTACACCACCCGAGATTCGAATTTAGCACATCCGCCAGCAAGGATGACAGTCTATCGCTGGTCCAAAGTCAGACTTGGTTT
Organism: Laminaria ephemera; assembly: GCA_036873875.1. Lineage (NCBI taxonomy): Eukaryota > Phaeophyceae > Laminariales > Laminariaceae > Laminaria > Laminaria ephemera. The sequence continues at coordinate 4,425,901 of JAYJMJ010000309.1, forward strand.
TATTCCCCCCCCTCGCCCGTCAAGTCATTCGACGTTGTCATCCATATGTAAGAAAGTACACAAACGGTGCGGAAGTTCGCTTCACAAGCGGTGCCTAGTAGGATGCACCTCACCCTTCGTACGACCCGTGGAACACCTCACGGCGCTTCGCGCTCGGTCCACGCAAAGTCTCTCTTCTCGGTGAAAACCCGATATGCTCCGCCCCGGCGTTGTAGGGATGTGAGGGTCTATGGTCCTGCGGACTACGGTTATACCCCCGCCCTCGCCCGTCACTGCGGTAGAACCACCAGTTCCACACCCTGGTTATTGTGCCGATTTCTTCTTCAAATAGTCGAAGCTTCTCCAACTCAAGGACAATATTACAGCCACTACCACAGCCGGCAAGAGAAACGCAAGGTGGAAATCCACCCAACCTCTAGCTGTTGCGGTAGAAGGGGATTATTACTGAGAGAGCCTCAGGAACAAATGTATGCACCCCTACAATAGCATGCTTGCGTCACGTCCTTGGTTTATGCCTCCTCCTCGCCCGTCACTGCGGCAACCTACCAGGTCCACTTCCCGGTTGTTGTGCCGAGTTCGCCTTCAAATAATCGAAGTTTCTCCAACTCACTGCCAGTATGGCAGCCATTACAACTGCTGGCAAGAAAAACACAAAGTGGAAATCCACCCAACCTCTAGAAGTAGCAGTAGTAGAAGGGGATATTGACCACGCGAAGATTAGTGAGAAGCTTGCGGGCCCCACGAAGCGACCCAGGCTTTCGACGGTGATGAACAGGCCGCCGAACGTCCCGCGCTGATGGTGAGGAACCAAGCTTGTCGAGGCAACCGTTAAGATGAGCATCACCTATTTCAGGCAAAACGATGGCGGGGGGGGGAGTAGTTACGGGAGGACTCGCAAGTTCCTTTTTAAGTTTGAGTGCCGTTTTTACACAAGGTTCATATGTATCACGTATACTATGATACGAGGTTTTGCTTTTATATACCGAGGCTTTCTGCGGTGATAAACAAGCCGCTGAACGTCCCGCGCTGAATGTGCGGAACCGTGCTGGTTGATATAACCATCAAGATGAGAATCACCTTCGGCGATACGAGGGGTGGGAGGCGCGGGTGTCTCAAGTTCCTTTGATGTTTAACCCTTCCGATACTACAAACCTCATTCCACACTAATTTCAAGTAGTTTGTCCCGTAAACGTGGGTGCAGTTAAAACGCGTGGTAAATTGACAGGGTAGAGGATGGCTAAAACAAGATAGAATTAGACCTGAAAATAGCGTTGAAAAGCAGGGAATTTGGGAACTTTGACTCAACTCCGCAACAGAGCCCAGTAACTATAAGTCACTGGGAAATGCCACTTCACGACAACACATTAATCAGAGCCGGTAAACAGCTCTCTCTGCGAGCAATGACAAGGCGCAAAGGAAAGCTCGTACAAAGCCAACGATACAAACTCATAAAAACTGACTGGTACACATTTTGCTGTACTGACTTTAATGGAAATGAGTGATCGAGGTAGGCAAGGCCGCCACCTGATCATGACGGGACAATGCCCAAGCAACCGCTAGATGCACTCTATGGGCTGTTGTACTGGCCGACAGTCCGTCCTACAGTAGCGTTCCCGGCAGCGTTCCCTGCAACATTCCCCGATACTTATGGTGGTAAGCTATTATAGTTACACGTTGAATATACAATACACCGGCGAGAAGGAACAAACTCGAGTTTTGCCGCACATTATATTTCTCCGGATCTAGAATAAGATACCCAGTACACTCATGCGTAGTGACTGCACATCAACTAGATACGTGTGACCCTCAAAGTCCATATTCCAACACGCCCCCTTGATGGGCTTTCATGAAGGACCGTTTTGCACGTGGTTCATATGGATAATATAATGTGGGTTTGATTTATTTATAGTTCTGCTTTTATATCCTATTGTAGACCACCACGGCGGTCGCAAGTCCTTTTGGATGGTTGATCACCGTTTTGCATTCGGTTCTAATCATACGTACGCGTTTATGCTATTATTATCGAGACTACCACCCCAGAATGCATTCCACGCTAATCGGTTCCAGCCCATCGATATCGTTCGCAGCTTTTTCGAAGTAGGGTGTAGTTAAGCGTGGATTTGATCGAATGAAGGGAGGCAAGGAGTTGCCGCGCGTCCAAGCGCAACACGTTTTTCAGTCTCAACGATCATACACAACCCGTAGCATGCGCGATTGAAGCATCACACACAGCTTGCAAAAAACTATGAGTTTCGACAAATAAAAATAATTACACACAGCTTGCAAGGATAACTTTGAACAAAATCCGCGATCTCACAGCTGAAGTGCATTTCTAGTTTTTATAAAAACCCTCACCGCAGAAAAGCATTTAATGGCGAGAACGTTGGTTGTCACCGACGCCACGAAAAGGCTGGCGTCGTTCCAGCTGAGCAGTCTTGCGCAAGGTACCGCAAGGAAAGCGGGCACGCCCACTATGCAGCCAGCGCGTTGCCAAGTTACGACACCTACGTGTTCGACTAGATGAGGGATGACACCGAGCTCCAAGACCAACAGGAGTATGCCTGCCACGCCCAAAACCTGAAAACACCCGACGCGCGGGCACAAGAATGGCAAAAACGGGCGAAACGTTTGGTAAATCCGTTAAAAAGGAAAACAGTCAAGATGCGTGTGGGCGAAGAAGCTGCAGTAAAACTGCGGTGCTATCTCCGCTTCGGGTCAATTTTAACTACGGACTGCAGGAAACCCGAAAACAACCACTCGAGCCAAGTTAGGACGCCTACGCGTTTGATTGGATGTGGGATGACACCGAGCTGCAACACCGTCATGAGTAAGCTTGCTACGGCCAAAATGTGAAAACACGCGACGCGCGGGCACAAGAGCATCAATGAGGGGAAGCTATGGTAAACGCGTAAAGGAAAATGGCCAACAAGCGTGTGGGTGAAGCAGCAGTAGAACTGCGGTGCTCTGCTTCGGAATAATTGTAGCTGCCGAGTGCAGATAGCCTGAACGCAACCACGCGAGGCTCTCGTAAAAGCTATTATCCGCTTTGCATTTGCGGTGAGCAAGAGAAATGGCCGCAGGACTGGTCACAAGTGTAAAAAAACAAATGGTGCTAGCAATACCGTTCCGACCGTCAACCGTCACTCCATGATGAGCTGCACAAGGGACGCCGACCGCAACGAATTGGGAAGCGTTGCATCCGTGGCGCCACTTTACCGTTGCGTTGAAGGGCCGAGACCAAATGACATAAAGTACCAACTCTGGACGCATGCCACGGCAGGGGTCTCAAAGTTCAGCCGATTGGAGGGTGATATTATCTCATGTCGTCTAGCAATGATTGCCCTCAGAGCGATGACGTTCTTTGGAGGCTAGCGCACTGCACTGGGGCAGCCTAGATTCCGGCACCGGTGAGGAATATGCCGCTTCCTATACCGCATGGAGGTACTACATCAACAAGAGGTGCATAAAACAATTATGAGGCTTCTCATTTAAGGATTTCTGTACCTCGCCCGAAACCTGACTTTGCGAAAGCAGAAAAGTGCAACTCGATGAAAAGTTCCATGGCCTATTGTAGGTATATAACGAATAATGTTATAACACACAAATGGTGTTCCAACGATTTTGAGTAGTTTCTCGGTTGGGGAGCCCCGTAAGTCAGAAACAGATTGACCAAAACGGGCTACCGCTATCGTAGAACGGGTCTAAACGTGATCGTACCGCTATCGTATTGCGCGCGCCTCTGTGTATCAAACAATCAAGTCTTGCCTTCCCGATCTGATGCGTGCCCCAGCCAAGCCCTCCAACGCTTGGGGTGCTGAGCGCCCAAAGAGGATAAACCTCCTCGAATCCGATGCCGACCATCTTTCCTCGAGTTGAGGAGGTAAGGGCGGGTTATGAAAGGAAAAGGAACGGAGGGGAGACGAAACGATAGGAAAGGAAAGGAAAGGAAAGGAAAGGAAATACTGAAGTGAGACATAATAAAATTTCGAAAGTTATTCGTTAGACACCTATACTGTAGCCCAAGGGATTGTATATCGGGTTTGCAGCTTACAAGTTTTCCCAAGGTCGATTGTTGGGTGAGTTATAGAGCTTCTAAAGTAAGGAGTCTCGTAAAATTCGGGTGCTACCCCTACCGTAGGATGCGTAGCATGTATAGGCTGATACATATGCGATTTACAACTACGGGTCGGACGTATGCTACAATTGGATGAGCAAATTTTTTTTCCGAGGCCCCTAACTTGAGGAACTCCATACCTCGCTTTGAGGAACTCCATACCTCGCCCAAAAACTGGCTTTTGAGAAAAATGCAAATGCAGCCCGATGAGCAATTCCACGGCCTATAGGTTTGAAGTTGAATGATACAGTAAAATATAACGATGTTGGGTAGTTCTTCAGTTGAGGAGTCCCATCAGTTAGAGATAGGTTTGGCCAAAAAGAGGTACAGTTCCCCTAACGTAGCACGTCAATTGGAAATAGGTTTGGCCAAAAAGAGGTACAGTTCCTCTATCGTAGCATGTCAATTAGAGATAGGTTTGGCCAAAAAGAGGTACAGTTCCCCTATCGTGGCATGTCAATTAGAGATAGGTTTGGCCAAAACGAGGTGCAGTTCCCCTATCGTGGTATGTCAATTAGAGATAGGTTTGGCCAAAACGAGGTACAGTTCCCCTATCGTAGCATGTCAATTAGATATAGGTTTGGCCAAACAGAGGTACAGTACCCCTATCGTAGCACGTCAATTAGAAATAGGTTTGGCCAAAAAAAGGTGCAGTTCCCCTATCGTAGCATGTCAATTAGAAATAGGTTTGGCCAAAAAGAGGTGCAGTACCCCTATCGTAGCATGTCAATTAGAAATAGGTTTGGCCAAAAAGAGGTACAGTTCCCCTATCGTAGCATGTCAATTAGAAATAGGTTTGGCCAAAAAGCGGTACAGTACCCCTATCGTAGCATGTCAATTAGAAATAGGTTTGGCCAAAAAGAGGTACAGTTCCCCTGTCGTTGCATGTCAATTAGAAATAGGTTTGGCCAAAAAGAGGTACAGTTCCCCTATCGTAGCACATGTTGTCGTTGCTTCCACACGTATTAGAAAACAGTATCTTTTGACATCCTCAACAAGCCGAATCCCCCCTTTCTCCTGCCTCCCCAAATGACAGTGATGCGCATCATTTGATATTTCCATCACATTTTGCCATGGCACTGCCAATCGATGCCATGAGCTCCCGTGAAATGTTATGGTTCCCATGGGGTCGCCATGGCACTGTCATGGCATTGCCGCGGGAGCCCATGGCAGTGCCATGACAGAGCCATGAAAGCCTATATATGTATGGCAGTGCCTTGGCACGTCATGGCATTCCATGGCGCTCCATAGCACGCCATGGCACTCAATGGAGACGGCCATGGCACGCTATGACAAATACAAGGAATGTAAATTCCCCCCAAATACTGATCTTACCTGCAAAATACAGACAATCCCCAGGATCAGCTTGACGCCCGGCGGAGACAGTAGTCTGGCAGGGCCCCATACTCCCACATGCCCCCGGCGACTGTCCGGATGAAACACATTTTCGTGGAGAGGGTGCGTTCTACGCTAACTTCGGTACAACGGCTCCTGGATTTCTTATTTTCCTGTACATCTCAGCCTGCCTTTCTTATTTCCCTGTTTCTTATTAGTATGCGTCCTGTACCGAATTAAAACTCAGTGCCTTTGACATCCTCAACATGCCGAATCCTCCTGCCTCCTCAACTAACTAATCTTACCTGCAAAATGCAGACAATCCCCAGGACCAGCTTGACACCCGGCAAGGACAGTAGTCCGCCCGGGCCCCATAAGCCAACATGTTCCTCGCCACGGCCACTGTCCGGATGAAGCAAAGTTGCGTCGTGACGTTCGCCGCTATTATTAAAGCTTACCGATACGCCGTTGGAAGTGCCGGTCTCGGTGGCATCCAAGCGATCAACCGGTGTGTTACTATCAGCCGTTGTGTTATCGTTCTCGTTATCGCCTGGCGATACAAACTCGTACGGTTGTTGTGTTGGTTTCTCTGTTGTGCCGACGGGCGTATGTTGCATCCCAGCCGGGCCTCTTCTGAGCATGCAGTCCGTTCGTCGTCCTCCACCTCCTGCGTTGATTTTGTGTGGGGAAGAGACATGTGATACGACAGGGGTATTGTAGCACTTTTAAACCAAAATATTTATGACGGACGGGGCCCAAGTGAGGAACTACGCGGTATCGTTGGAATTCCATTTGTTGTGCGTTGCAACAGCATTCGTTGTATACGTAGGCCATGGGATTTGTTATCGAGTCGCACTTTAATGGTTCTCAAAGTCAGTTCTTTGGGTGAGGTGTATACAGAGCTCCTTAAGTGAGGAGCCTCAGAAGTTTTAGGTGCTATTCCCCTATCGAAGCATGCGCCAAGGGATACCTGCACCACGTGCTTGTTGAGGTGACAACTGCCCCTCCTTCCTCCTCCCCGCATCATCGCTCTCGATGCAAGCCTGGTACACCGTCTGGTGGTTTGTTGTGTGCTGTTTCCGGTTGCTTCCTGGAAGAAAGTTTGGAGTAGCGTCCGTGTCGGAAGGCACCGTCGTGGACAACTCGCTGTAATGTATGTGTTGTATGAGCGCACAGGTGTGGCGCCAAAGAAGGCGGAGATATTGAAATTAGTACGGTATAGATCCCTCTATAGTGCCGGTCGGGTAGTGCCTATTGCCGGTATTGTGCCGGTGAGATCGCTTGGCACGACTGGAACTCGCTACGTATACTACACTAGTACCAGTATCGGTACTATACCCGATAGTGCCGGTGTCCGGTATACTGTCGGTATTATTGGCTAGCACACACCAACACTATAGGGTGATCACCACTGTATCGAGTGAAGGACGGCGCGTCAAACACTTGCTCTAAGAAGGTCATATACCTTACTCCTTTCCTACACCAGACTAAGCTAGGATAAGGGGGGCACCCCCATTTTCACCACCGAGCGTAGGCTACTCAGAAACGGACTTACTATATATATGTTGTTGGGGCAGCGTAAAACAGACAATTACATGGCGGTTCATATCGCGAAACCGAAAAGCACACAGTCTAGGTATTTAGAGCCACTCGCGTGAGTGTCTGAGAGTCGTTGAAAAATAAAAACTAACGTTATTCTAGTCACTACGCACTTCGCTGCAAGACGAGAACGCAAGCTCTCGACCAGAAAAACTGTAAATCTGCGAACGAGGGGAAACACAATGAGATTACGCATACCTACTACAGAAACACGCATGGCGTACACAAACCCGTGCAACCGTACCACGACAGAGCAAGCCGAGCCGGGTTTGTGACACCGAAAGTTATCAAATACTTTGTATTAAGTAATTGCTTTAGTCAGCTCAACCACGGCGCTGTGGGTGCAATCGGTGCGAAACACGACGAGCGAGCGAAGGTAAGGGATTGTGGCGCCGCGATTATACGACACCATTGGCCGCATTCCGTGCAGCGATCACCCGTTTGGCACGCTAGGAGCTAACTACTTCAAGGATGTTTGGCACGCTAGGAGCCAACTACTTCAAGGATGCAAGCTGCAACGGGGAGAAATCTTAATTCACCTGCTAGGATCTCGTTCGGCCTGACTTCTTCTACTGTCTGTCTTCTTAGTTTCAGGGACGTAAAGTGCCACCAGCGGCAGCGTCAGCAGTGCAAAGAACGCTCCAAACAGGTTTGGGAGCAGGAACGGGTAACTGATGACGAACGGGCAAACGATACGTGCGAGGGAAAGCTTAACGACAGACCGAAGCCGCACAGCGAGTCCGCCCAGCCACGTCTCGTAACGGCACGATATGGAGTGGTGGGTATGCGAGCCATAATGTGTTAAAAGGGATATATCTACGTGCCATACTTAAGTGGGTAAAATCGACGAGGCCGACATGGCGTATATCCATGCGTATAGCGCTACACTGAGGCCATTACTGTGTAAACGGCTGTTACTACAAAATAGTCCAAATGATAACAAAGAGCGTTTCGTGCATGCAGCGTGGCAAGATGCCACAGCTAGTATTTGATATTAATAGTATTTCACGCATAGTTCGTACAATTAAACACTTTTTACGTACGTGGCAAAAACCCCGGTGACAGAGAAGAACCTAGGGTACGTCAGAGTCGGCTGCGCTAGCAGGCCCCCGATCGCTGCGCCAGTCACCATGCCGGCACCGCGAGAGCCTACGAAAGCAGCCATCGAAAGCGAGCAGTTTGAGGCGAGATAAATTTTACGGCAGGATCATGGCGTAATCGTGTGTTGCAGACGCGTGCTACGATAGGGGTAAGAAACACTTCGGCAACGAAGTGCTATCTCTGTCGTTGCACGCGTCGACATGTACACCGGGGGATTGAGTTTGCGGGTCGATGTAAGTTCCGCCGGCAACGGACGGCGGAGTCCCCATTTGTGCCCATCGATCAACAGGAACGTGCTTCCAAGTGTTTCTGACCTTACCCAGCATCGTTTGTGTTTTACACCATTATTCGTTCTATGCCTAGGCAATGGGATTGTTGATCACGTCGCGCTTTCATTTTTCTCAAAGTGAGTGTTAGGGCGGAGTACTAAGCTCCTCCAAGTCAGGAGCCTCAGAAAAAAATAGGTGCACCCCTATCGTAGCGTGCGATTTACATGTACGAGTAAATCGCTCCCGGGCTCACGAATCATTTCGCCACCTTGCATCATTCCCGAGTTTGCACCTGTCACGGTCGGTCATCAGTTTCAACATAATCGCAATCCTGCGAACCCTGAGAGACCAATCTATCAACGACTAACGGCGAGAGGCGTCACAAAAATGCTACTTTCATACAGTACGGGACATCTAATATGAAACAGTAACACTGACCTAAGCTGGGTTTCTTATGTGGGAGAGGGTGCATTCTATACTAACTTCAGTTTAACGGCTCCCCGGCTTCTTATTTTCCTCTAAACGTCAGCCTGCGTTTCTTCTCACCCTGTTGATTATTACCCGCTATATACTGTACCGCAGAGCATTTTGTCACATGACTACATCCATGCTGCCGCTGTTCATGCACAGGTCTGAATATGTCGTACCATTCGTGTTTTGATTCTCGTGAGTATCAGGTTCCTCTAGCTACTGACTTCTCACCAAGGGGGCGTATTGGAATATGGACTTTGCAGTCCACTCGTATCTAGTTGATGTGCTTTCACTACGCTTGAGTACACTGGATATCTTGTTCTAGATGCGGAGAATTACAATATGCGGCGAGACTCGAGTTTGTTCCTTCACACCTGCGTATTGTATATTCAACTTGTAACTATAATAGCTTACCACCATAAGTATCGGGGGAACGTTGCAAGGAACGCTGCAGGGAACGTTACCGTAGGACGGGCTGTCGGCCAGTACAGCAACCCGTAGAGTACATCTGCCCGTAGCATGGACATTATCCTGTGATGATCAGCTGATGGTCAGCCCAACCTCGATCACTCTCTTCTTCTTCTCCCATGACCTTCCTTCTCTCTTTCGTTTCCACCTTTGGCCTCAAGCGCCACTTCCCGAAACTATGTTATTCCTTCTTCCTCACAAATGATCCTCACAGACACTCGGTGCCACCTCTGCAGCTCTAGTTACAACGGCAGAGCCTCGACACGCAGCATCCTTCGCTTACCTACGATGTAAGCCATCCCCTTTACTACGTGCTCCGGCCCGCAAACCTCGTGAGTCAGGGTTCTGACGGCCGGCATGATGCCATTCAGTAATCCCAGAATAAACCTGTGCGATCGGAAAGTACGAGCGTTGATCACAGTGACCATTAGGCGCATGCTACAGTAGTTGTGCACCATCTTTTTTGTGACTCTAGACTACACCTAATCTAAAACCTGACTTTGAGAAAAAACGAAAATACAACCAGATGAGCAATCTCATGGCCTATATATGTAGGAACTCAACGAAAAATATCGCGAAACACATACAGTGTGGGTTCCCAACGATACGTATTGGGCACGCCCTCGGTTGAGGAGCCCCGACAATCTGAAATAGTTTGGCCAAAACGTCCTACCCCTATCATAGCGCAAGTATTTACCGTCCGTGCGTATTGGTCATGTTTACCTGCATCTAGTGAATCAGAGGCGAGTCTTGTCTTGCGGAAGCAGGGTTGTTTGCATGCTCTTGAGCAGATAACGCAGATATAAGCGTATGTTCCATGCAAGCTCGTAGTAATGGCGTACTCGGTGCTCAAAAACAAGAAAACAAAACCACGGAGGCGTCCTTAATCGGCCTTTTGAACGGTAGTATGAAGAACCCCCAAGGGGACACAGGGTACGCCAACGCGCTTGCCAAGACAGACTCCGAGAGCATTGAGGCGATGGTGCGGAGACGGAGGATATTGTTTGCGGGATTCGTGGCACGTATGGGAGAGGAGCGTCTGCCAAAGAGGGTGATGTTTGGGGAACTGGTTGTAGGTAATGGCTACTCCGGGGGGCAAGAGAAGGATTGGATGGTGCGCCTCGAGGAAGACATGACAGAATTTGGAATGAAGCTCGAACGGTGGCGAAAGGCTGCACAGAAGACCGGCAGATGGTTTCGACGGGTCGAGGAGGGGGCGGAGGTATTCATGCGGAAATGGCATGACGCGGAGAGCTGTAGA
>JAYJMJ010000309.1:4454454-4471954 GCA_036873875.1 Laminaria ephemera
GCGTGGGGAGAGTCACAGGAGACACACAACTGCTTTACTGCGTTATGGTGCTCGATTTCTTTCGGAACGGCATCTACGCTACATTGTCGGGGAGCTAAATCAACAAGTTTCGGCGGGTGGGGGGGGGGGGGGAGGTTTGAATAGGAACTATTACTGTATGGGTGGCTCGAAAGGCACAGAGAATTGGGGATCACCTATCGGGTAGTGTTTACTAGTCTTGTATTTTGTTCGGAGAGCATGAACTAATAGTAATAATTTCAAGTTACTGCTGTATTTACTAGACTTATCACATTAATTTTTGTATCCCATTAAACTACGGCATTTGTGTTTAGTAATTTTTGGCGCAGTGGAAATTTGACACTCGTAGTCGCTGGCAACTAAGCAATACCTGGTACGTAGTCAAGACATCAGTTAAATTTCCACCTTCGAGAGAGACGATATAAATGTGGATCTAGCCGTCTGGAGCAAATAAACGGTGGTCCAAGCTCCAGTAAATTCGATGTTGCACGGACGTTGTGACCACCGTTAACATTTCGTTGGCAAGGTGTTGCACAAGGTCGTCGTGCACTTGGATGTGGTCAACTGTGGTCGTTGCCGGCGTTGAGCGTACGTTGTGGCATGTTGTACATTGAGAAGTTATGGAGAGGGTGGGGTCGGGTGACCCACCTTGCAACGCGGGGGGCAATCCGTCCACCCGCGTGGGTACCGAGGGCCGACCTAGATGTCCTCGACGTGCAACCCGTACAATCGAGATATGTACGAGGTATCTGGTATGTGCATACCATGATAAAAAACGTGCCGGGAACCTTGTGCCGGGTCCTTCGCCAAATACACACCGGTCACAGGTCACCCCCAACATTATACAAAATTAGTGCTGCAAGCCATTCCGGGCTGGTGCGATTACAACGTTCGGGTTGGATATTGATTCGAAGTAGCACGAATTTCGTTGTCCTCGCCAGTATCACTTTGCTGCTGTATGGATATCGTACATAGCTCTATTCTTCGTGAGAAGTGGGCAATAGCATCGGGATCAATCGCAACCTGGTCTTATGGAATTACTGACGATATCCTAACCCAACCCTAACCTTGCAGGTGCTCGGGTGGCATTCAGATGGCGCGATTACGTTCAACGATGTTTCTTGCACACAAAATACGGCAAGTTCGGACGGCGGCTGCTTCTACGGTGTAGGAAGGGGCACCGTCAACAACGGGACGATCATGCGCGACAACGAGGGATCAAGTGGGGGCTGTGTATGTGAGCGCAACATGTGTCGTTTGGTGTTCCTTAGTTAAGGCATTAGAACGACTGCGTGCACGTTTCAATGAAATTCGTGGGATTCCACAGACCCGATAATGATGACGCCTTAGCCGCAGCCGTTAGAGGGCGATGACCAGGGCGTTAGGAAGGCGTATGCCAGCGTTAAAGAGTATTCTTCCTAAAGCCAAATACCTGGTGCAGGAGTTAGTGGGTCTTGTTTCTTCCATGTAGCGATGAAGTCAAAGATGTCAGGGCGTCTTATACGACCAAAATCGACGAGCGTTGGGAATGCTGAACCCTCTTCGCGATAAAAATGAAGGCACGCACCGGGGGGGGGAGAAGGGACAACACCTGTGACCACGGCTTGTCTAGACGCTGGAAAGTGAAAGTGAGATAAAAAAAATCAAAGTCAACAACGTGGCATGTTCCTGCTCAATCATTTTGTGACTCATAGCGTGCGGCCTCGCGGATCAATAGAGGTTTCACCAATCGCATGTCATTTCCCAGAATATATCCCTCACTACATAAAAATGTCACCGCCTTATTTGAATGGTCGCAAACTGTTTCCTCGCGGTGCGATCGCATGACGGGCAGACTTGTACATCAACAGCGAGTTAATCGTCACCGGGGGAGAGTTCACGTGTCGAGCGACCCGAAGAGGTGGTTTAGTTCGTGCTGAAGAGGGCGTGCGTTTGAAGATCACCGGGGGATTGGTCGCTAATAATGTGGCCCAGGGCAGAGGCGGCGCGGTAAGTTGCCCCAGAGGTTGATAGTTGCATAGCTGTAACAACAGCAAACATCTAACGCAAGGGTCACACTGTCTACTGCTTTAGAGCCAGGTGTCATATGTGATACCTGGTTCGTGAGTTGCTCGATTCTCCTACAGTCGGTTCTCGATGTAATAACGTTTATGTGTCCAACAATTAAAGTGGTCCCGGCGCCAGTGTATTCAATGGCCGCTACAGCTCGTTGTACCGGCTGGACGTTGCGTCTGGTTTTCTGCATTCCTGTATACGGCTGTGTCGGGAGCAGTTTTACCGTGTTGTGTTCTGATGCCATCCTGCCGGGAAACCGCGAAGTATTGTTGCCTGTTGCACTGTATGCTTGGTTTAGCAATTCCGTGAGGAAGCCTGTACAGCAGGGCCGAACGTAAAGACTTAGCATCCCAAAGTCTTGCAGTGGTTCTCAATGGTCGCACGAGATGTCTTCCAGCAAAGATGTGACTGAAGCCGTCGAGTTCCCACGGATCAGCATTTCATTTTAACCGATTTAAGCCGTTGAATCGTTCTACTCTGGCTTACACTGCTCTGCCCGGTGTATCGTTCCGTGTTCCTGCAAAAGATCAACTGCAGTGGAAAAGAGGGATCGCTAGTGATCGAGGGAGGGACCTTCGTGAACAATACTGCGCTGGAACTGGGAGGCGTAATCGCAGCGCATTTGTATACGGTTGAGATCACTGGTGGCATGTTCAGCACCAACACCGGAACGTGAGCTTGCTCTCGGACAAACGATTAAAGTATCGCGATGAGTGTGGCCCTTTTTTGTTCGATTGGTTATGCACTGTAGTGCGGAAGAAGGAGACTGTCCGTCACTCGTAGAGGATGCTCGACGCGCGGTGTGTTCTAACACTTGATGCTATTGATTTAGCACCTACACGATGATGTCGACTGATAACACTCGTCTCAACGACAAACACCACGGGACCAGCCGGCATTTGTTTCTGGTTGGAAGCAATGCTTGCAGGGAGATCGCTTAATCGCTCGTCTTGTGCATCGCCTGTCACGACTTTACACAGCTTGTTCGGTGGCTCTGTGTTTCTGGACGACGTGGGAAACTTCACGTGCGATGGGGCCACAATGAGAGACAATTACGCCGGCGACCAAGGCGGGGGAGTTTATTCCAGAGGTGTCTCGGTATTCAACTTCAGCTGTGACTTGATAGGAAACTTGTCGCCACAAGGAGCGGCCCTCTATCTAGCAAGCGTGGACTACGGTACGTTAAAAAACCACGTCGTCACCGACAACGTAGCTTACAGTGGCAGCGTGGTCTATATGACCTCGAGCGCCGTCGTCGTCAGCGGAGTGGCGTTTAAATCGGGAGTGGGCCTTCAGGAGGACTCATCGAACAGCGCAGTACAATCGGACACCAACTCCGCACTTGTCTTGGAAGAATGCGTATTCGATGGCTGGGTCGGTGACACCGTCATCTACCACATGAGCGCGAAACCGGACTCGCTTGTCCTTGACAATTGTGACTTCAGAGGGAGCTCTCCAATCACGGCGGTCTCCTCGCTAAACTCGGACGCCAAGATCCGCAACGCTGTCGTCGGTGACTATACATTTGCAAACTCCGGTAGACCCAATCGCTCCCTGGCGCTTGTGGACCGGGCTTTGGCCTGCGACAGTCCCGATATATGCGAGCCCGGAGAGTGCGTAGACAGCACACTCGGAGTGCTTTGCGAGTGCCTCAATCGCGATATCTGTCTCAATGACGGTGGTGGCTTATTCCTCGATGTCAAGACGCCCCCAGCCAGCAAGGCGTACAGCCCCAACACGGTGTCATTTGAGCTAGTGGTGTCATCAGCGCGAAATGGGACCGCGTATGCCATCTGGGACCTGATCTTCGACGCCGAGGACCTGAACTTGGATGTAGCTCCGTCCAGCGGGATTTTGCCTCCTGGGGCTAACGTGACTGTTCTGGTCACCGGTACCCCTGCAATGCATTTCATGGGCGGGAACTTGACAAGTAGCTTCAGTGTAACGTCCGTGGGCAGCATCGTCTCGTCGTTCAACGCCGGTGTTCCGCTAGAGGTGATCTCGACGCTTTATCTCTGTTCCGCGTACGAATATGCCAATCCGCTGGAAAACGACCGCAATGGGGTCTCGTGCAAGCAGTGCATGTCTCTCGACGGCGGGGAAGGGGTTGATTGTGATAGCCCGGGTGCCACTTTAGCCTCGCTGCCCATCCGGCAGGGGTACTGGCGATCGAGTCGGGAATCCCAGAAGGTGCACGAATGTTTTCATTCGGGGGCGTGTATGGGAGCAACGGAAGTATTGCAAGCGGACGACTACTGCGAGAACGGATACCGGGGCCCATGTGAGTCTACAGATTAAGCTTGGTCCGGACCTGCGTTATGCGGGTCCGGAACGCTCCGGCGGCTGTTCAATTTGGTCAACCAAACATACATGAGGCATGCAACGATTTCCTAAATTTGCATATATATTGAATGACTGCGCTGCGCCCATTGGCCGCCACGACACTGAACGATACCTATTAAGGTGGTCCCTAACTTGTCGCGGCTGGACCCATGTACCCCCTGCAATCCAATTTTCTGTGCTCGTCTGACAGATTGTGCCGTATGCTCCGAAGGGTATGGAAGAGGCGTCAGCAATACCTGCCACTCTTGCGACAACACCAACACCCGGCTGCTCGTCTGGGCGGGCGTTATTGCCACCGCGTTGATGACTCTCATACTGGTGATAATCGCAGTGGTCTTCCTTATAGGAGGGCTGGACGCTGTCATCGTTGCACGCAAGTCCGTAATCCAGAATGTTTCCTCGGCTAGTAAGATATCCACGATTTGGTCAGTATCGCACACAAGCTCGGAGGAACAACACCCCCCCGAATTATGGGCCCGGGAGGACAATTCAAACCAGTCAAACGTATCGATCGCTCCTGCTTTAGACTTTACATGGGAAAGTCAACATTGCGCCGGCGTGCGTGATGACGGTCACAACAGTAGAGAGTCACCGCCAACAAGGTCTGCGTCAGGCGATGCTTGGAGGGTTTGCACCCAGCCTTTCGGCGTTGTTGTCGGGGTCGGGACCAACGTCTCCCTGCCAGAGGCGCCGGTGAGACAAGCTAAGAATGTGCTGATGCCTGACGGTCATCTTTTTCGGCAACCGACTGTAACTGGCGTAACTGGAGGAGGGGCGCGAGTCAATGGGAGAAAAGCGCTCAGGAGCAACCACGGAGGAGGGTCAAATTGTTGTGATAATTGGTTTAATGTCAAGGCCTGGGCGTCTAGGTTGCCGCTGGAGAAGTTCAAGATCCTGGTGGTGGTTTGGCAGATCCTTTCTTCTTTCTCGGGCATCACGGGGGTGGAGTTTCCGGCGTCATACTCCACGTTTCTATCTTGGATAAACGTCGTGAACCTCGACATTGGGCATATCCTCTCGGCCTCGTGCATTCTACCGTCTGTGAATTTCCACGCTAGTCTACTGGTTACGACTCTGACGCCCTTAGTGCTAGCGACAGGGCTGGTGTTGACATACCAGATCGCAAAGCGTAGGGCCGGGATTGGGTCGGCCGGGGTAGTTCAAACGAGGGCTGCCTGGTCGAGGCATGTCGCAGCCGGGTTGCTTCTAACGTTCTTGGTGAGGTTTGGTCTCCTCGGTTCTATCTTTAAGAAGAGTGGGGCCGGAGTGTTTTTGTCGGGGGAGATAGTACGCCGTAGGTGCAGTTGGTTCGGGCAGGTTTGGGCTGTTCATGCCGGTCTGTAGGTACTGCAGCCAAAGTAACATTCGCCGGACACGAGCGAACGCTGGCCGGTCGAGCCTTAACTGTGACTAATAGTAATTCTTTAAAACATACATTTTTAGTGTGTGCTGGCACCAAGTACGTAATCAATCACACGACCTTTACCTTGCACGGTAACGACTCAAGCCGACAGCGTTCAACTCATTTAGTAGGAAAAACCCTGTGCCTAGGGTGTAGAGGTATACTTAGGCACGCGGTGTAGGTACCATCGTCTTGCATCGTGCTCAGACTGGTGGCTACCGTACAGTGTTCAAGCCTAGGAAATGAATACATATTTCCGTGACATGCACTACAGGTGTTCACTTCGGCGTCTACGTTGGTGTTCAGGACCTTCGCTTGCGATGACGCGATCGGGGGTGGCAAGAGCTACCTCAGGGCAGACTACAGCATTTCTTGTAAATCGAGCTTGCACACGTTTTTCAAAGGCTACGCGATGCTGATGATCTTGGTGAGGAGGCTTGGAAGGGAACCAGCATTGTGGGGGGGTACGGGTTCATTTTGTATAGTTTCTTCTGTGCGGAATGTGGGTGAGTGTGTGGTTTTAGTGAGTCAGGCACAAGTAGGAGGCGCGGTTTCACCTGGGTCATTTAACCTAAGCTTATACCCAACCTACACTTTGTCTTTTCGCTGCGAAGGTGTACCCAATCGGCATCCCCGCGCTGTACGCCGTCATTCTCTGGAGAAAGCGGGAATTGCTCAACCCTCGCATACACAACGTCACCATGCCCAAACCCGATGGAACCAATGGGACAGCCACGAGAGCTGACTCAGTTGAAAAGGCCGACGTCATCTCTCTCCGAATCGGGTCAAAGAGCCAGACCAAGAAGGAGATGTCCCCGCAAGATTTGCAAGAGTTCAAGGAACGAATAAGGGCACGCAAGGAGCACCCGGAGCTGGCCCCATCCACGTTCCTGTGGAAGGATTTCGGTAAGGGTTGTTAAAAGATCTGATACCGAGAACTACAGTCCAGTAGTCTGTTTGTGTTCGGGTGCTGCTATTAAGCGAACAATGCCTCCTGCGACTATGTGCAAGGCTTAATGCGTGTCGCGCTTTGCGTTCATGGCGTTTGTGTCGTTAAACGTTCAAACATCGGCATACCTCGCAATACTGGCCGCCGCGGCGAGTTCGCAGCACGCATAATCACCCAGCCAACCCCACATCACGCCCGTACTACATGGTCAATAATTGATCGTGTTTCCATAGAGTCAGGTATGTCTGGACGTACGCCAAACACTGACGAATATATTTCCTCCGGCCGTCGATTCGTACTCAGGCCCAGGTTTGTTCTACTACGAGGTTATAGAGTGCGGACGGAGGATGCTTTTGACGGGAGTGCTTATTTTCATCGAACCGAACAGCTCGACACAAGTGGCTGCGGCTTGCGTCTTCGCATTCGGGAGTGTGATGGTGTTCGAGCTCCTGCGGCCCCACCTGGACCCCGTAGACGTGTGGCTGTACCGCTTGGTGAGCCGGTACTTTCTTTTCCTAGTATCCGCTTGGTGAGCCGGTACTTTATTTTCGTAGTACTCGCAACTGAACTCTGGGATGCAGGTTGGAGTGTGCTGCGTCTACCAGGAACTGACCGGACAAGCCTACTGCCTGGAATAAACCACGGGCACTTGTGCAATTGAACGATCTGGTATTTTGTGGTTGCTGCGCGTTGAGACTACGCCGAGCGCTGGTAACATAGCGCAGGAGCAGGCCAGGTGTAAGAAGTCACCTGAAAATGCTCTTCGAAATGCTCAATAGAAAACGTGTGGATGAGGGATTCCAGCGGTCTAGGTCGCCACCTCTCTGACGCCGACCGATAACCCCAAATCGTCCATATGTCCCTCTTGCACGCGCCACTGGCGTCGTTTGTGTTCCCACCTCAGGGATGTGTGATTATATTTCTAAGCTATTTCTTGGCGCTTTTGATTAAGGTGGACACAGCTGGAGAGGTTGGTCGTTCCGCTCTTGCAGGCCTATTGATCGCGATGAACGTGATACTGGTCTTCGCCGTTTTCGCAGCATGTTGGTTCACCGTGCAGAAAACGGTGGTCACCGTGCAGCAAACGGCGGACAATTCCCGAGACAAAGATGGCACCACCACTATACGGAAACCAATACAGGCAGCCGAAGAGGACATCATCAACACACCCGGTTCGCACGAGATGGAGCCCTGAACTCGGCGACCTTGTCGGTCAGAAACACCATCACCACGCCCCCCCCCCCCCCCCCTTCCCAGCAAGTTTGGTGTGTTGCACAGTGACGTCGAACATAGTCCAGGGAGGGGGCGTAAAAAGTAAGACTGCGAGGGAAGCGTCGCCCCTGTCATGGTGCAGGGGCGGTCGTACCACAGCAATGCTCGCGACACGTGCTTGCGCTGACATTCGGTGGACACCCGACGCAGGCCGCCCAAGCTGACATGTAGTTTAAATCAGGATTTAGGGCGATTACTAGGATGGGCCAACGATTGAATATGTTGCCGTGAGCTGTGTGGGTGTCTGTATACCGTCCACAGCCCGTACCGTGGCTGGGTTGAACAGTTCGATTCTTGAGTGTCGTTTGCTCGGGTGTTATCGTGTTACAGCTGTGAGCGCCATCTGTTCTTTGTGGCAACGTTTAAGAGAAAAAACGAAAAACATACGGCAAACAACGCCTCTTTTAGTTAGTTTTTCCTTTGGGGAAAAGTGTTGATACACAAGCCGTTTTGTGCGTTCGTTGAAAAGCATTCCTCTTCATAGCTTGGCCTGCGTTTCCATTTCTAGATAAAACTTTTTCGGATCGTGGTGCGTGCAGGGTGGCCTTATTTAGTTACGTGGTATGTATATCTTTGTGTCTCTGTGAGTGAGCGCTAGGGTTTAGAGCCGGCTCAAATCGTGGTACGTGCTGGGTGGCATTATCTAGTTAGTAGGTATGTCTGATTGTGTGTCTGTTTGTATGAACACTAAGGTTTAGAGCTGCCCCCTCTGCCCCAACGGCGGAGGGACGACACGAAACAATAAACGGGGACTTCAGTCAGAGGAAAGGAGTTAGGTTTAAGATATTTAAAGTTTAGTGTGATACCGCATTCCCCCTAGACTAATGGAGGACGTCAACTTACCCCGTGGGTCGTTTGCGTGCTAGAATGGTGGGTTAAATGTGCATGATGGCCAGACCGTGTAGGTACATAGTTTCTCGCGTCAACAACTCCTACAGTAGGTGAGACTATATGAGGTATGCGGAGATGTAGTCGGTCACTCGTCGTGGTTTTGTAATCGGGGAATTTACGATACATTTGGGATACATTATTGTAGGGTCACGGTGAGCGGTTTATGAGGCCCTGCGTGGGGCAGTCTACTCTTTGCCGATCAACGATAAACGATACCTGGTACATAGTTTCTACTGCTACTCAGCGTCCAGTGGCAGCTCCTGGCAACACCGGCTCAACCTATTGCAACCCCTGCGCACGAGTTATGTATTAATAAAACGGCCGGGATCATAATTGAATTTGTCGGTTGTGCATAAATATTTGCAGCGGGCGGAGGTACTCAGGGTCGCTGAGCAGCAAGCAGTACAATATACCAAGGTACCCATTCGACAAAATATACGCAACACGTCGGCGGGAGGCCGGCGAGCAGGTCGCGACAGGCTCCTCTCTTTGTGGTCGGCGGATTTGTGCCATATATAGCATAAGTACAAGCGCAAAAATAGGCGCGCTTCGCGCGCTTTATTTTTTCTTATTGGGCTGCGCCAAGCGAAGGTCGTAGATGGTATCCACGGAATCAGTCGCATTCCTCATGGTATCGCATCGGGGGTTCGCCGCTTTCGTCCCAGACCCGTTGGAGTGGTAGAGGAGTAGTGAAATGTTCGATAGCTCGTGCATATGAATCGTGATAGATGTTTCAGGCCTATAGCAATAGTCTGCCAGCATGGAGTTCAGATGGAGAGTGATCTCATGATGAGTCATCAGCACCGCATACAACCACAGAAGTCAAGATTCGAATACCTAAGAACATGCCAATAACCCGAAACGACACGTAACCGTCAATATTGAATAGTCAAACACGAATACCCTCCCGGCTCTTCACAGGACTGTGACGAACCAAGAAAAGAGAACACAACTCCATGACCTAAACCAACGACGGCAGTGAGAGGAAACCCGTCCCAACGAGCAAAACCTTCTCTCAAATACCCCCCCATACAAAACTATTGTAATCGCAAAAACAATTTCAGTAGCCGCGCCTAAAAAACTAAAAACTAAGGCCGAAATTGTAAATGCCAGAGATCGCGAGGAACCCGTTCCCCCGGACAAACGCTTCCTTTTTCCCCCTACTCCCGCCATAGATGCACAGATCGCGACGGTATAGCGAGATAGCATAAATCGTTTTTCGCATGATAGAATTTAACTGGCGCTAAAAATATCCGAAAACAGTAGATCGCTTATGATACAACACAAAACCGAAAGCATTCCCTTTTTGGTTCTGATCTACTCACTAGCTCTCCTGCTAATCGAATAAATGCTCCCCTGCTGCTGTGCTGTCATAACTGCAAGCACAAAACAGTCTAATCCCTCCCAGCTACAAAAGCTATTCGATCATCCGCAACACCACCCCGTTCTATCGCAGAAGAAAAACTAAATGAAAATGCGAAACAACTTGCTTGCGAATTAATCAAATCCTCAACATGTTTCATATTTCTCAAACAATACTAGTGGTAGAATAACCAATCATGAATACTCATACCCTCCCTTATTCTGCAACCAATATCAACGTGTATTAGACACAAAGGATACCTGCAATATCAATCAAATCAGTAACCACCAATCCCACAAAAAGAAAACAAAATGTATATTTCAGTCCGACCAGTCACCTTCTGGTCCTGTCCATACCAGACGCCGTGAAGCGCGTTGGGTTTACAAGACTGTTTGATTTGAACATGAAAACACACTTATTCAACTACCAGGGGGAAGGGGCTAGCATTCAGAATCAACCCACACAATACATGTCCAACCATTCACAACTTTCCGGAACGAGCGATCACATCATTCAGAAATTCCAGCCCCCGTCGCGGACGATATACTGCAAAGTAGTACGATCAAAACAAAATTCAATTATATTCGACCGAACAGCAGTTTTCCATCGCAAGAAACTAAAACAAAACATCATCCCTACCACACACCCAAAAAAACAAAAAGTTCAGACGAATCTCCCCGCCCCGCGAAATAGTTACCGGAATCAAAGTTCCAGCAGGCGATATATTCCTGTCTGCTCCCTCCACGATCTCCCGCTGCTGCTGTTGGTGCTGCTACCGTGGAGTGCACGCGGCAATGCCGCGCGACTTATTGCCATGCGGACGTTTCCTCTCGTTTTTGATACTGCTGCAGACAGCTCACGATACCCAACGTCCGCCATCTCCACCGCTTATCCCTCCGCACAGAGTGCACGCTGCTATGCTGCGCGACGTTCCCCTGCCGATCCAATTGGACGCCCGGGTGCAAACGACCTGGCGACGGTCATGCGACTTTTCGCGAAATGTGCAGACATATACTCCCACGTCTGCTCCTGCCACAACCGAGCCCATGAAATGGAATGCGCACGATAATTACATGTCGTGCGCCCCCCCGCCGTTACGCACGGCGGGGATGCCCGCAGTGCGTCTACCACCACAGGACAAAAAGTCTTCTTTTAAAGACGCTGACATCTCAAGGTCGTCGTCTTTGGATGCAGGAACCTCCACCACTGCAAGCACTGCCTCCTGTGGTGATCCTGCTTCCTTGTCTACCGGCGGTGCGCACACGCTGCTGTGGTGTCCACTGCCGCCGCACCTGTCGCAGAGGTTTGCCGTGCAGGCGTCGCTATAGTGACCTGTAGCCTTGCAGCACCAACATGTCACCGTATCAGGTGTTTTGCCGGATCCACCGTTATTTGGTGCTATTTCCTCCGTCCTTTCCTCTTCCAGACCGATCCCGACCGCGCCTCGGTCTGCCCCTACTGTTTCGACAGTAAACCTGCCCCAAATCTCGAATGAGTACTCAACAGCAGGCGGGCATAGACAAAGCATGCATATAGATACAGAGTATTATCGTCCACACTCATTTCGCGTTGTTCAGCTGTTAGTCTTCGTATCATACCAGTCTACGATATACTCGTGGAATCTAGCCCTATCAACATTACACTGTAAAGCTTGACACAGAAACACCCATGCCATCAGCTGCCTCCGATGCTCCCTGGGCCATGAGGGACACTTTGTCGTTCCCATTGGCCCCAAACCCCAACCTCTACGTACTAATCGTCATCAAAAACGGTCCCAAAAACATGCAAACAAATTCCTGCTATCCAGACCACCGTGTGTGAGAGAGGCCTCACCGTGAGGGCAATGCCCCTCTCTTGTCCTCTCCAGCCAATCTGAGCCCCTCCGGGTTCAGCTTCCGCAGGAGAACGTCCACCCTCCCGGCCCCCGCTGCCACCATCGGAGCGTTCCGACAATAGCGCTGCAGCAGCCCCCTCTGCTGCAACTTCGGTAGGTAGCAACTGCTGCACCCTGCCGGACTCCCACCTCGCCTGGCTCTCCTTTGTACGCGTGAGCAATAAATCCGTCATGTGTTTCAACTCTACTTGTGTTAATTCCTGACGCTGTTCAGCGTCACCAGCTGCTTGCTGCATTTCTTGGAGAGCGAGAACCTGCTCCAACACCTTGGGCCTAAGATATTCCACTTCATCAGCCATGGGCTAAGTCGGTACCAGACTCTAGAGTGTTCGATAGCTCGTGACTATGAGTCGACATAGATGTGTCAGGATTATAGGTTTAGGTTCCCAGCAGGTAGGTCAGATGGAAAGTAATCCCATGATGCGTCAAACCCGCCGCATACAACCACACAAGTCAAGATTCAAATACCTAAGAATATGCCAATAACCCGAAACGACACCTAACCGTCAATCAACGTTGAATAGTCAGATACCAACATGAAAGGCGTGCTTTCGCTGTGGTGCCTGTCTGCGTTGCTGCTGTTTGGGTCGTTTGCCGGTCAACTACAAGCAGGTGTCGTGTTGGTGTGTTGTTGTGTGTTGCTTTCTCCTTGTGCTCCTTGCTGCTGATTGCTGAATACTCTTGTGATGTGGGTTTCTGCTTCGAGAACCAAGTTGCACCGATCTCGCACTCGGTTTGTACTGAATTCTGTAATTGATCCATGTTGAATCTACAACTTCTCTACCAGGTACTATATTTAACAGGCTAGTATGAGATGCTAGTCACTGAGCTTGCTGAACCTCTTGGGGGTGGTTTGCACTCTCTACGAACCCTAGCGGAGCCAATCAATGAAATACCCGGAGGTTGGGTTCTCACAATGTGCCGGGGGGTATCGAACCGGTGGATAATCGTTTACGTTCTCGGGTTTTCGGAGTTGTAGATATATTGCAGGATTTCTGAACCTGGGATTGGGCCCTGTCCTCTCCGGGTGGCGATGGCTTGATATACGAACCTCAACCAATCAGCGATCGGCCGGTGGGATTAGGGATTCCACACCGTGCGGGGAGGTATCGACCCGGGGGATCTCCGCATTCGTCCCCCGTTTATCGAAGTTGTAGATATATGGCAGGAATTCTGAATCGGGGATGGGAACCTAGCCTCCCCGGGCGGCGCTGGCTCTATATACGAGCCACAGCCAATCAGCGATCGGCCGGTGGGGTTGGAGTTTCACACCGTGCAATGCGGTATCGACCCGGGGGGGTTAGGTTTTCGTCCCAGGGTTGTCGGAGTTGCAGATGTACGGAAGAACGTCTGTACCGGGGATGGGCATCTATCCCCCCCGGATGGCGCTCACTCTATGTGCCAGCCAATTAACAACCAGTCAGTGGCGTTGGAGTTTCCACACAGTGCGGGGCGGTATCAAACCGGGGGGATACCACGTTCGTCCCCGGGTTGTCGGAGTTGTAGATGTATGGAAGGATTCCGAACCGGGATGAGACCTTATCCCGGCGGCGCTGGTTTTATGTACGAGCCCCAGGCAATCAGCAACCAGACAGTTGCGTTGGGGTTTCCACACTGTGCGGGGCGGTATCGACCCGGGGGGACATCTTTCTCGTCCACGGGTTGTCGGAGTTCCAAATATATGGAGAGATTTCTGAACCGGGGGTGGGACCATATCCTCCCCGTGCACGGCGGAACTGCCCCTCATTGGTCCGCCTCCATCCTTCTCGAAGGGCGCTGGCTCTACGAGCTCCAGCCAATCAGCGATCAACCAGTGGTATTGGGCTTTCCACACCGTGCGGAACGGTGTCGACCCGGAAGAAATCGGTTTTCGTCCCCGCTTTATCGGAGTTGTAGCGATACGGAAGGATTTCTGAACCGAGGATGGGGCGCTATCCTCCCCTGGTGGCTCTGGTACTTTGTACGAGCCCCAGCCCGAGGCGGAATCGGCCCGGGGGATCTCCGTTTTCGTCCAAGACTTGTTGGAGTTGTAGATGTATCGAAATACTTTTTTACCGGGGATTGGCCCGTATGCTCCCCGGGTAGCGCTGGATCTGTGTACGACCCCAGCCAATTAGCGATCGGTTCGCAGGTTTAGGGGTTTCCACACCGTGTGAGGAGTTGTCGACCCGGGGATTCTCGATTTTTATCCCTGGGTCATCGGAGTTGTAAATATACGGATTTATTCTTATCCGGATATTTGATTCTGTCCTCCTCCGGTGCGGCGGAACTGCATCCCCTTGGTAGGCCACTATCCTCCCCGGGCGGTGCTGATTCTACGATCTCCAGCCAATCAGCGAGTAACCAACGGGATAGGGATTTCCACACCATGCGGGGCCGTGTCGACCCGGGAGAACTCGGTTTTCGTCCCCGGTTTGTCGGAGTTGTAGAGATACGGAAGTTCTTATGAACTGGAGATGGGAATCTATCCTCCCCTGGTGGCGCTGGCCCTACATACGGGCCCCAGCCAAACAGCAATAAGCCAATGGGGTTGGGGTTTCCACACCGTGCGGAGAGGTCTCGACGCGGGAGATCCTCGTTATCGTCCCCGGGTTGTTGGGGCTGTAGAGGTACGGAAATATTTCTGAACCGGGGATGGGGCCCTACGTCTCCGGGGTGCGGCGGAACTTCCCCCCATTGGTGAGCCTCTATCTTTCCAGAACGGGGCTGGCTCGATGAGGTCCAGCCAGTCAGTGATTAGCCAATGGGATTGGGGCTTCCACAACGCGCGGGGCGGTGTCGACCCGGGGGGAACTAGATTTTCGTCCACGATTTGTCGCATTTGTGGAGATATGGATGGATTCCTGAACCGGGGATTGGACCCTAACCTGCCCGGCTGGCGCTGCCTCAATATACGAGCCCCAGCCAATCAGCGATCAGCTCGTGGGATTGGAGTTTCCATACCGTGCGGGGCGGTATCAAACCGAGGTATCTCCATGTTCGCCCCCGTGTTATCGGAGTTGTAGATGTATGCAATTATTTATATACCGGGGATTGGCCCATATCCTCCCCGGGTAGCGCTGGCTCTATGTACGACACCCAGCCAATCAACAATCGGCTCGTGGGATTGGGGTTTCCACACCGTGCAAGGCCGTATCCACCCGGGGGACGTCGGTTTTCGTCCCCGCGTTATCAGGGTTGTAGAGGTACGGAAGGTTTCTGATCCGGGGATGAGATCCTATCGTCGCCGGGTGACGCTGGCTTTTATGTACAAGCCCCAGCCAATCAGCGATCAGCCGATGGGGTTGGGATTTCCACACCGTGCGGGGCGGTGTCGAACCGGGAGATCGCCGCTGTCGTCCCCGGGTTGGCGGAGTTGTACAGGTACGGATGTATTTCCGAACCGGGGATGGGTCCCTATTTTTCCCGGGTTGCGCTGGCTCTACGCGCTCCAGTCAATCAGTGATCAGCCATTGGGGTTGGGATTTCCACACCGTGCGGGGCGGTGTCGACCCGGGAAAACTCAGTTGTCGTCCCCGGTTTGTCGAAGTTGTAGGATATGGAAAGATTTCTGAACTGGGGAAGGGGACCTATCCTCCCCGGGTACGGCGGGACTGGGGGGTTTGCCCCGAGGGGAAACTCCCGCCGCGCGCCCGGCGTCCCACCATTGGCCGAGGGCGGGCGGGGGGGCCCCCTCGACCAATGGGATTTGGGCGCAGAAAACGCAGGGATCAAAAGCATTTGCGCAATATATTGTATCATACCGTGGTACTGCTGTATGTATCCTTATCTTTGTGCCCCTATTCAGTTTTTCCTCTTTGCTTGTAACTCTTGTTCCCTTTTGCTACCACTCGGGGTAGGGACATGATGATGGCGGCATGGGCACGCCGATCGATGGTAATGGGAAAGATATGGCAAACAGCGATGTGGCGAGGGTCTACGTACTGCCTCGCGATCTCGTCATACTGGAATAAACGTATTATGTTTCCATTAAAATCGTAATAACTATGCAGTCACTGGGTTCCCCGACTTAAGAGAGATGCGGTCCAGGCCGAAAATAGCTCTCTTAACTACGAGCCTTCTCTTTTATCCCGGCTTAAGAGAGTTTATCTCTGAAGTCGGATATTCAGCGAAAAACACGATTTTTCATCACTACATGAGGGTCGGCCGAGTCAAAAGTGCGTTGGGGTGGAATTCGACACCCCTGAGAGTCATGAATGCATGGTGTAACAATTTACTTCAATGTAGTTGCACGGAAGTCGAACATAACAATGTCCCGTGCCTCCCATCACTCCGTACTGCATACTGTATTGTATACCATGCAGTGTACGTCGCAAAACAAAACATTGTCTGCTGGTGGTGCGTCTTGCGACACACTCCCCGTCCTAGCCCTGCGCAGATCACCACTGATCTCTCTGGATTTTTCATCGACTGTGGAAAAACAATATTTCCGCGACTGTGGAAAAAAACAAAACACAAGAACAGTATTACGGAGGACCATAGTAATCAGGACCAAATCTGTTTCGTAAAAACAGTGTAATATAAAAGTTTTTGTGTACATCGTAGGTCCTGATTACTATGGTCCTCCGTAATGGTACAAAACAGACGAACTGAAAGCATAGAACAACTATTATCAACGTAGAGCTTTAGCACAACACAGTATCGTAAGGTTGGAATTCGTCCTTTACCCCCCAGAGACTGGATGGACTCCCTCGCCCTAAAACAACTCGCCTCCTTCACAACTCTACGAGTGAAAACAATCGCGAATGTCACCCTGGCGCGCCTTTTTACTCTCGTAAGCACTCGTCCATGCCATTATCGCCTTTCGCAGGTGGAAGGAGACATCCTTCTGTCGTCATATAGCTATGCATGTACTCCAGCACCTCGCCCTGCTGCTGTACCGACATCCTTTTGCGCGAGTCAGTCCCACGAGCCTTCTGCTTGGTCGAAGGTGGCTCGAGCCTAGCAGGCTAAGGAGTAGGAGGTTTGGGCATGGGTGCAGCGAACTTGAGCCCAGCAGGCTTGAGCGCAGGAGCCTTCTGCTCAGGGATCTACAGTATTTGACATTTTCCATGGCAACACCATAGGCTTGCCATGCGCAGTCATGGCAACACCGTGGGTTTTCATGGCAACACCATGGCAATGGCCATGGCATGCGCCATGACATTGCCATGGCAATGGCTATGGCAGTGTCATGGCAAAGGTGGTGCGTTTTTACGAAAATGTCCCTGTACCGTCGATGTTCTAAAAATAACAAATCCATGGGTTGGAAAGGGACTGAGGGCTGAAGCTAGACCACCACGTCTGCTTTGACACCGTGCGCCATGAGCTCCC
>JAYJMJ010000309.1:4519837-4532212 GCA_036873875.1 Laminaria ephemera
CCTTAGTACTAGTTAGCACCAGGGTCAACAGTGTGATACGAAGATGTCGGTCTTAATCAAGCTGTGCACGGAAACTATAAACTTCTTAGAGGGGGACAAAATATGACTGCTATGGGACGCAAAACTATATATCGGTATACCTTTTATGTATAGGCCACAGCAGCAGTATTTTGCTTAGAGCGTGATTAACCACAGCAGCAGTTACAAACATCTGCAGTAACTGGTAACTTTTTAACGCCACGCATTCACACACCCCTCGCCGCCCCAACCATCTCGACGGCAGCAGCAGCAACAGCAGCAGCAGCAACAACAACAACAGCGAGGAGAGGCGAAGTCACCGGCGACCCCCATGCGGGTAGCGGGTGGAGCACTCAGACCCCGAGCGTCCTTCGATTTGGATGGCGTGGGCACGGGCACGGGCATTACCGCCTCGGTGCGGTCATCCAAACGGCCTCGCTTAGGCCCCGGGGATGGCGCTACCGGGTGGTGGGAAACGAGCAGTACAAGGACCAATGCGCGGCCTGATCCGGGCGCCTGTTCCGAGGAAAACGTGGGTTTCCAATCGACGTGGGGGCCTTACGAGGAGGGGGATGGGAAAGATAATACCGCTCGAAAGGGCGTCGCTGGGTGCTGTACGTTTCGGTGGCCTGACAGCATGAGCACCAATCGTACAAACGATAGCGGCAACAGGAGTAGTCGTGATTGTTGTAGCGCTACCCATCCGGGGCGGGGCTGTGAAGGGCAGCAGGAGGAGCAAGGAGGCAGCGGCACAGCAGGACAGGGGGGAGGGGCGAGCGCGGCGCACCCCAACGCAATGGAGGTTGTAGTTGGGGGGGATAGGAAGGAGAACCAGATGGTTGGCGACCAAGGGTGCCCTGCTTTGGGGTCGGGGGGGGAGGGGGAAGGAGGCGGGGCCGGCGGGAACGTGGTGATTTCGAGTGGTTTCGGGTCGGGGGGTTTTCCGAAACATCCGTGGCATCAGGACCAAGGGGGCAGTTGCAACGACATGCTGATTCTGTACGGTTCTCCGTCGTAGAAAAAATAGCTGGTATATTATAGGGTAGGGGATTTTATTTTAGTTTTATTTTTTGTTATTCGGGATTGCGTGCCCGCACGCGCGGGTATGGTGCTAGCTCCCGCCCTCGTTTTTGCGCTGCTATCGCCGATGCTGTTCGTATTTGCTGTCGGCATGCGGGTGTCTGTAGTGTGGGTGACTGCGCGCGTTTTTGCAACTTGTTGGTGTGTTTTGTGGACGCATGGTGAGCCCGCCAGGCTGCGCCGCGTGTCCGCGCGCGATTGCGCATGCTCGCGGATGGTTCACGGGGCACGAACAACTCCGGGATCGACTTCGAGTAGTGGAACGTGTATAACACTGCGCGTAATTTTTTTTTAGCACGGGTCGGGTCGGGTCGGATCGGGTCGGGTCGGGTCGGGTCGGGTCGGGTCGGGTCGGGTCGGGTCGGGTCGGGTCGGATCGGATCGGGTCGGGTCAAGAGATTTGAAAACCTCCTGACCCGACCCGTGAGAAATCGAACACCTCCTGGCCCGAGACCGGACTCGACCCGTGAGGTTTTGAAAGTATCCTGACCCGCCCCGACCCGCAGGTCGGGTCATGACCCGTGAAAATGGCGTGTTTTTTAGTGGTGGGCGGAGCGTGTACTACACGCAATTGCTTTAGTAGTGGACCGTTTCAAGGGAGCGAGCCCGCTACCTGCAGGGTGAGATCCTTGAGACGCGTGTGACGTCTCTGTTTTTTTACGCGCCAGTGTTGTGGTGCTCGTGATAGTGGTGTGTGGAGGGGTGCGCTTCTGTTCAGGGCTGTAGACGCGTCCTGGGATTGGCCGCGATGAGATTGAAAACGAGTTTCTTTGCCCTACGTATAATAGATGGCGCACGTAATTTTGTAGTCTGGAATGTCGAAATTTATTATCTGGAATATCAAAATTTATTACGAGCGAAGGGAGTTTCTAGTTTTCGACGGTGCCGAACAATAGGGGCTCACGCCCAGCCTCGCGTGCCCGAGTTTTCGTGCGTGTCGCACCCGACGACTGGATCTCCCAAAAAAGACAATTAAAACCATTTTGGGATGCACGCCCACCAACGCCCAGTGACCTCAAAGCAATTTTGTTGAGTTGCGTTGCGTTGGGGTTGGGTTGGGTTGGGTTGGGTTGGGTTGGGTTGGGTTGGGTTGGGTTGGGTTGGGTTGGGTTGGGTTTGGTTGACGACAGTTACACATATCCATCAGCACGAGTTCCTAGCGAGAGCTACACTATCTGATTGTAAGTACGCTAGCCACTCAAGTCACCCGCTAATACAGCGATATACCGCCATTTGTAGTCTGGAGGACGGATTGACTGCCGACACAAAAGGCTACTGCGAGCCGCAACTTAAATTTTTTATACCAGGTATAATATATGTATCCGTTATCTGACACCCGATCCCACCCGCGCGCAACGGCAACGTTTTGCGTTCCTGTCCAAGGTCGGCGATTGGCTGGACGCCCGCGATAATGACGGAACCTGGTGTGCCGCACAGGTCGTGAATATTGAGGGAGAGTCGTTGCGGGTCCACTTTCAGGGCTCCCACTCCAGGTTCGACGAGGATTTACGGCTGGAGTCGTCCAAGGTGAGACCGCTGATTTATTGCGATTTTGTGTTTTATGTTTTATTTATATTGGCAACGCTACAGTTCTCTGCTGAGTTATTATGGGACCTTGTGCCCTGGCAGCTTGAAACCGCTGCTATTGCTTTCCGTTGGATCTTCTACACTGTGCGCAGAGTGCCGTTGGTTCGTGCGGAGGCATGACGACGCGTACTATTATACCTATCAGGTATTTTTCGTTTAGCGCGGGGGTCGCTGGAGTCGTCTGTGTTGTTTGATCGGCGTGCCAGTGCTCCCGGGTGATCGAATCAAGCGATGAATGTAGCTCGAGCATGCCCACAAGTTGATCTGCCTGCGCGTAAGTACGGCTAAGAAGCGTAAAATCTGATACATCTGACCTAAGACATGGCGACGTCGCTCCTTTTTTTCTTTCACGTGGCAGCTGGCGAAGCTAGGGACGCACACTCCGGGAAGGGACATGGGCCAGTCCACCAGGAGACCGGTGAGCAACACATTAAATTACCACGGCAGAGAGCTTCCGCGCTGTTCTTATTCTTGGTGGTGGTGGTGGTGGTGGTGGTGGTGTTCTCACATTAACTCATCGCCACAATCTAGTCCGTAGTCAAGACAGGCTTCTATAACTCTGGAGTGGAAGAGTATGCCAGGAAAACTATTAATACGTGGTTACCTCTTGTGTTTAGAATGAGTGTGATTGCAGTGGTTGTCTTACGCATTTCGTTTCCCTCGCACTACCCACCCCTTCCCGCCAGGGCGCTCCGTGGGATGTCTCCCCGGATCTAGTACGCGAGGTGACGCGCAGGGTTAAAAACCTTCTCCTCGATGTATCGGGGGGCAGGGGGCAGGGAGTTGGAGGAGCAGACGAGGATTACGCTGGGGGGGGTGGGGGGCAGTGGCAGAGGCAGGGGAGGGGGTGGGGCTGGGAGTCTCGCTTCTGGGAGGTGGAGCTGCCGTCGTTCATTGAGCGCTGCCTTTCGTCTTCGATTGTCAACCCTAAGGCGATACCGTTCATCAACAATCTATTCAAGGTGAGACGCGTGCTACGATAGCGGGGGGGGGGGGGGAGAGGGGCGTACTCGTTTGCTGCTTGCCTTATGCCATTGACCATATTGACCACGCGTCCATTTCGAGACAGATCACCGTTCCTACTCCAAATAGAGATACCTCCAACATGTGGGCGCTCATAACAAATAGGAGGTATTACATAAAGGGGAAGGGGGGGCTTATGGCATCTCCATTTTTTTTCCTTATTTTTTACGGGCCGGTTTTGTGTGCGTCACGGCATTGCTTCCACTGCTTTTGTCGCCGCACCTTCGCCTCCTTCGCTGATAACGCCTCTGTATTTGCATAACTTTCTACCCCGGACAGCTGGTGCTGGAGATAATCGCGGAGCGTTTGCGGCAGCCGGAGCCCATGCCGCGACATCTCCTGCAGACGTTGTCCAGGCTAGGGCA
Source organism: Laminaria ephemera (assembly GCA_036873875.1). NCBI lineage: Eukaryota > Phaeophyceae > Laminariales > Laminariaceae > Laminaria > Laminaria ephemera. Next base: position 4,523,911 of record JAYJMJ010000309.1, read on the forward strand.
CAACGACCGCCGATGTGCGCGGTATTACTCGTCCTGCGGCTTCTCCAGTAACGCCAGTTCGTATGACGTACCGCTGGAGGCTGCTGACGCGAGCGGGGGGGCGGGGGGCGGGGGCGGGGCGGAAGGAGACGCGGAAGTGGTGGTGGGAGAGCGGAAGCCGGAGTGGGACAAGGTCTACATGCACCCTACGCGGGGGAGCATTCGGGTCGGCTTCCAGTCTGTGAGTGCTGCTTGTATTAGTGCAAACACTGCCCGCGCTAAAGAAGACTTTTATATAGTTTTATGCATGTGTTTGGTGTGGGTGTCTGGACGTACGTGACGAGTCTGGATATGAAGTACATATGCGCTGGCTGGTGGTTGCACGGGGTAGATGGAGGGCTCTTTGGGGATAAGTGGAACTGCCTCTGTTATGAGATACTTCTGTCTGAGAGGTTTATATGTGAGAGGCTTCTGCTTGAGAGGCTTTTGTTTTTTTTTTAGAAGTTTTCATTTAACCCTTTTTCAACTCCTAACTTGATCCTATTAACAGTCTAATTCCAAGTGTTTTGCCCCCAAAACGGGAGTGCGGTGGTAAAAGGGTTAAGAGGAGACTGCAGTTGCTCAATTACACTGCCCTGCCCCACTCGTAATCCAATATAACCGTGTAGACTCACTTACTAAAAAGTCGGCACCTCCGGAGGTCGCCCTCGGCATGTTCTCCCACCTCTCAGCCATCCTCAGCTCTTAATTGCCCACGGGAAAGTTATTTTTTCCCGAACGATCCCTGGACATGCCTGGAATGTTTTTTTTCCCTCTTTTTATTTATTTATTTATTTTTATTTGAATGTTTTTGAACTGCTTCTTCTGCGCACACCACGAAGTGGGTGCACAGACCAAGCTACGACAGCCGCAGTATTTATCTACTGTACGTACCGCAAGCACAGCAGAACAACCTGCGATCGACTCTGCACAGAGCAGCAAAGTACATACAGCAGTATGTTCATGTCGACCAGACAGCAGAGTGCGACAACGCAAGCAAGCAAACAAGAGCAAAACTTTTAAGTGTTGTTGCCGAGAGCCACCATGTACAAGCATTTTATGTTTCCTGTTTTCCTCTTTGTTGCTGTTGTTATTCTTTGAATAATGGGTTATAAAGCCAGCAACAACTAATTTGGATTTTTATCAAGTACCGCTGACACTCAGCCCTGTGAAGGACCGCCGTCTAGACGTAATATGCTGTTTTTTTACTGGAATATGTTACGGTGTGACTGACGTGACCAAAAGCAGCTTTCTCTTTGCTGCCACTTCACCCACATGTTCCACGCTGCTGTGCGTGTTTTATTAAGCTGGTTTTCCACCCATCGACATCCAGCACACCCAGCAACGTTCTTGCCGGCTCGTCATCCTAGAGAGACAAAAAAGGCTCTGTAATCACAAACTTCGAGACAGACTTATACATCGCAAGTACTACAGCAAGATACCAGGTACATACGGTATATTCATGCATGTGGCGTCCGGGTTGTTTTCCTGGAGCATGGCGGCGGACCGCTTGGCATTTTCAAGTCGCCAGTTTGCACCTACGATCAATCATGCACCTCTGTCCGCTTGACATAATTTGTTACATTTTTCCTTCTTGAGCGAAGCGCCTTGTATACCGTACGGTGATCTCCGTTCGCAACTCCGCTTGGGTGCTCGCGTCCTCGTGCGTGAAGCTTACTGCGGTGTACAAACAGCAGTGACAGTGACAAACTTCACTCTACCCTTTTGTCGCCACCCCAAGTTAATCGCGCCTTTCACCCAACCCGCAATTGGCTCGCCCGCCTGACCCCCCCCCCCCATTCCGCCTCTTAGTATGTCGCACCCGTTCGTATGTGTCCCTGATCGCTCTCTCTGTGCTAGGACGCGAGCTGTCTGTACATAGCCAACATGAACCACTTCGGCAGGGCGGGCGGTTTCGCGGCTCTTTTGTCGAGAATGAACCCTAAGAGGGCGGCGGGTGCGGCGTCCATGGAGGAGCTGGCGACCTACGTAGGATTCTTGGCGGCGATGCCTCGGTGCTTTGGGTCTGCCCTCATCGAGGAAGGGTGAGAGAAGTAATGATACTGAAAGGGTACAACATGCAAACTCTATCGTAGCATAACTCTGTTGTGACGCAAACTATCGCGTATATCGTATACAGCCTTGCGGCACTTTGGCCAAGAATCGGGGGATCTGCGTATCGTCCGGTCACCTGGCGTCTATTTAGCATCGCCTGGTAATATGGTGTCCATTGCCTGGTGTCATAACACGGTGTCCATTGCCGGGTAACATGGTGTCCATTGCCTGGTAACATGGTGTCCATTCCCTGGTAACATGGTGTCTATTGCCTGGTAACATGGTGTCCATTGCCTGGTAGCATGATATCAATTACGTGTTAACATGGTGTCCATTGCCTGGTAGCATGGTGTCCATTGTCTGGTAACATGGTGTCCAATGCCTGGTAACATGGTGTCCATTGCTTGGTAACATGATGTCCATTGCTTGGTAACATGATGTCCAAGGCCTGATAACACGGTGTCCATTGCCTTGTAACATGGTGTCCATTGTCTGGTAACATGGTGTCCATTGCCTGGTAAAATGGCGTCCATTGCCTAGTAATATGGTATTCATTGCCTGGTAATGTGGTGTCCAGTATGGTGTCCATTGCCTGGTATCACGGTGTCCACTGCCTGGTCACATGTTCATTGCCTGGTAACATGTGTGTCCACTGCCTGGTACCATAAAATGGCGTCCATTGCCTGGCGTCATAACATGGTGTCCATTGCCTCGTAACATGGTGCCCATTGCCTGGTATCATTGTGTCCATTGCCTGGTAATATGGTATCCATTTCCTGGTAACATGGTGTCCATTGCCTGATGACATGGTGTCCATTGCCTGGTTAAGTAACGTGAACGTGTTGTCCATTGCATGATATCATGGTGTCCAGTGTCTGGTAACATGGTGTCCATTGCCTGGTAACATGGTTTCCGTTGCCTGGTAACACGGTGTCCGTTGCCTGGTAACATGGTGTCTATTACCTGGCAACATGGTGTCCATTGCCTGGTAGCATGGTGTCCATTGCCTGGTACCATAACATATGGTGTCCATTGCCTGTAAACATGGTGTCCATGGCCTGTTAACATGGTGTCCATTGCCTGGTAACATGGTGTCCATTTCCATTTCTTGGTAACATTGTGTCCATTGCCTGATACCATGACATGGTGTCCATTGCCTGATATCATAACATGGTGTCCATTTCTTGGTAACATGGTGTCCATTGCTTGGTAACATGGTGTCCATTGCCTGGTACCATAACCTGGTATCGAGTACCTTGTAACATGGTGTCCATTGCCTGGAAACATGGTATCCATTGCCTTGCGATATGGTGTCCGTTTCCTGGTAGCATGGTGTCCATTGCCTGGTATCATGACATGGTGTCCATTGTCTGGTAACATGGTGTCCGTTACCTGGTAACTTGGTGTCCATTGCCTGGTAACATGGTTTCCATTGCCTGGTAACATGGTGTCTATTGCCTGGTATCATAACGTAGTGTCCATTGCTTGGTATCATGGTGTCCACTGCCTGGGAATATGTGTCCATTACCTGCTAACATGGTGCCCATTGCCTGTTAACATGGTGTCCATCGCCTGGTATCATAGCAGGGTGTACATTGCCTGGGAGTATAGTGTCCATTGCCTGTTAACATGGTCTCCATTGCCTGGTAACAGGGTGTACATGGTCTGGAAACATGGTGTCCATTGCCTGGTATCATAACATGGTGTCCATTGCCTGTCATCCCTTCTTCTGCCCCGCAGGTACTTCGAAAAAGTGCAACAAGCTGTGCTTTGGCGCGTGACGCGACTGTCGAACGACGAGCTAAGCGGAGAGGAGGAAGCGGTGATGTCGGTGGTGCACTCACTGATGAGTTTGCTCGAGGTTATTCAACCCAATTCTAATGTAAGTATAAGTATCATATAGTGGAGGTCACGGTTTAAGAGAGGGGTGTGTCAGGCCTGTTTGATCTATATATCTTAAACCCGAAGTTGTCTTGAACTGGAATGGGTAAAATGTATACTGGTAGCTTTTAGCGTGCCCATGCTAAGCCATTTAACCTCACTTAAACCGGCAGTTTGTTTAAGCCGATACCTGGTAGCTCTTAAACCGTGACCCCCGCTGTAGTCATTATTCATAGAACGATGTTCGTTAGGGCCCATACAAACGGAGCGTTTTGAACCTAAAAACTAAACCTAAAAACAGAATCGAAGCTGAGACAGGAAGATTCACTCCTTCCGATTGGCCAAATATCCACACCGAGGCCTCAAGAGCCTGACGATTTTTTTTTTTGCTGTTTTGGTTTCTCAATAATTTTAATTGGGGATAAAAATTATCGAGAAAGCAACACCTAAAAGCGAATGGCCCAAAAATGATGACCCGCACCCGAGCGAGGACCGACACCACGCCGACAACCGCAGCTACCAATGCCCCGTACACGTGACACACAGAAGACAGAAAGCAGAGAATACGTTGACAACACGCCGCTGGTGCCAGTCAATGCAGCTTCCATCACCGCAGCCAAAACTGTGGCCCGTGGCGCCGTCCCTGGTCGAATTGAGTGCTGCTGCACAACCTAAAATCGTGTGTTCTAGTAAATGATGATGCTGTTTGGCCAGTACCTGTACTTTATCCAGCCCCAACCTCGCGCTTCAGGATACCGGTGCCCTTGCAACAGCAGGGTATGGTCGGCTAGTTGTGTGGGCACATTCCCCTCTTTTTTCAGGGCTAGGCGTCGCCTCTACCGCAGCTGGATGATGCATCAGTGCTGGCGCCCCACCTCGACCGTTGACTTGGTTTTGGTTTTTGATTTTAGCTTTTGTGTTTCATGCGTTTGCTGCGTTTGAACACCCTCCTCTTTCCCCCCCCAAAACGCGAAGTCTGTTCGATTTTTGGTTTTATTTTTAGGTTTTGTTTTCCCCGTTTTGTATGGGCCCTTAGAACTGAATTATCTTTTTTTTTCCGAAATGCGCGGCCTCTGGGGTTATGACAGCGCGCGTGAGTTGTCTTCGAAGTTTTGCTACATGTTGCGCAATCAGACAGTTGCACGAGCCGCCCTTCTCCCATGCTGCTGTATTTTCCCCGGCAGGCGCTACCGTTTATTTTAGCGCTACTGGACAGCTTCATACCAGGTACCGGTGCGTCGCAACCTTCTGGGAAGCGCGTCGAGTAAACCATCAATATAACGTCGCGCTACCGTTTATTTTAGAGTTACTACAGCTGTATACCTGGTACGTCGCAACCTTCTTCAAAGCGTGTCAATTAAAACCATCAACATACCGTCGTATCTGCTATCAATACAAGCAGTAGATACAGGTTTCCACCCCCGCACTACCCGATGATCGGACGCCGTCCGTCGTTGTTTTATTGTGTTCTTCTGTGGGCTCGCGTAGCAGAGATCCTTTGACCGTGTTTATGTACATCTCCTCGCGCACCTGATACTGCACCTTTTTTGTAACCCCCCCCCACCCCCCTTCCCGCCCCGCCTCCGCCTCCGCCCCCCTCCCCCATTCCGCGCCCCCCCCCCCCTCCCGCACCCGCTCCGCCTCACCCCGCTCCGCTCCTCCCTCCCTGCCCCTTCCCATGTTCGCGTACCTCATGCTCACCAACGTGCCATTGTGCCGTCATCGTGCTTTTGTCGGGTTGATCGGATGCCCTTCTGCTTTTGGCCATTGGCTATTGGCTACTGGCTATTGGCTACTGCGTATTGGCTACTGGCTATGACTATTGGCTATTGGCTGCTGGCTGTTGGCTACTGGCTATTGACTATTGGCTGCGGGCTATTGCCTGTTGACTACTGGCTATCGGCTACTGGCTTGGCTATTGGCTATGGACTACTGGCTATTGGCTGCTACTGGCTATTGCCTACTGGCTACTACCTTTTCGCTGCTGGTCATTGCCTATTTGTCTGATGGCTATTGGCTATTGGCTACTGCCTCTTGCCTGTTGGCTTTTGCCTTCTGAATATCGGCTACTGCCTGTTGCCTGTTGGCTTTTGCCTTCTGAATATTGGCTACTGCCTATTGACTACTGCCTATTGGCTACTGCTATTGGCTATTGACTATTGGTCAGGCGATCGAGAATGCGGAGAAGTTCGACATGACGTTCGCCCTGCAGCTGATCCGGTGCCCCTTTCTGAACCCTCGGATCAGAGGCGTGACGATCCTGAGCGACATTATCGACATCACCGTCCGGAGTGGAATGAGGTGAGCTGAGATATTTGTCCTTTTGTCTTTTTGGTGTCTGCCATGTTCTACTACAAAGCAGTAGTGGCATCCATCCGCCCCGTCCCTCTCCCCCCCTCCCGTACGCACAAGGTGCCGAAGTGCGCCTCACAAGTAAATGTTCTTACTGTAGTAAGATGCAGCTCACCCTTCATGCGACTCGCCGAACACTTCACGGCGCTTCGCGCTTGGTGCACGTAATGTCGGCCTGGTCGGTGAAAACCCGACGTGCTCCGTCCCGACATTGTAGGGATGCGAGGGTCTATGGTCAAACAACTACGGCCATGCATGATATGCTTACAACCCCACCCCCCCCCCCCAGTTAGTTTGTTCACCGTCCTCACCCCTCCTACTGGTTGTTTGTTGTCTGTTGCTGTTTTGCACACACAGACGGCGGAATAGAGGAAAAGGCGGAATGGGCATGGGGATAGGGATGGGGATGGGGGGCGGTGGTGTGCCCGGATCGCGTCACAATGGAGGGCACACGTACGAATGGATCGATGAGGAATGGCTGGCGTTGTATCTAGAAAGTGGCCAAGTTATCGAAGCGGTTCTTGGAGAATCGGATCCGACGGGGGCTGGGGCGGCCAGCCAAGACGGGTTGAAAGGCGACCAGGCAGCTGACCAGGTATGCTTTTTGTACGGTCGTTGTCCCGCGTTAGTGCGGTACCCGTTCGTGCGGGGCCCAAGTGTAGTGCAGTCGTGGTCCCGCTTTGGTGCGGTACCCGTTAGTGCGGGCACCAAGTTTAGTGCGGTCGTGGTCCCGCGTTGGTGCGGTACCCTTCAGTGCGGGCCGGACCTGTCGGAGGCTGGGGCAGCCAGCCAAGACGGTTCAGAAGGCGACCAGGCAGCTGACCAGGTATGTTTGGAAACTTGAGTACTGCTGTATAGCAGCATGGCCTTTGCCTCCGAGGTGTGGAGGGACGCTTTCACACCTCGGACAGATCACGATCTAGATCATCTAGATCATCTACTGTAGGTCCTGTATCTGCCATTATTATAAGGCGCTGTGCAGGATCTGTACATAAAAGAGTGCAGATCCAACCCTGGAAACATTTGCTAGATCGTGCAGATCGTACTTCTCCCACCCGATAACATAAAGTAGACTATACAGATCTTCCCTGAAAGATCTAGATCAAGTGGGGATTGGTGATCTGTCGGACGTGTGGAAGTTTTGGGGGCCAGGTATAAGAACCAAACTATGGCATGTATGATGTTTATCCACCGCCTAGTGGGAGTGCGCAGCAGTGCGACTAGTATCATGCTGCGCGTATGTCAGGAGATCTCCTCGCGTTGTTGTTGTTGTTGTTGTTTCATTGAGTCTCATAATCAAGTCCGCGGTCACAGGACAGGCTCCAGTCACTCTGGAGTGGAAGAATACCCCCGGAAAAAAATAAAACAAACCCAAAGTGGTACACGTACCTGGTATATATCATAGCTGAAGCAAGTCGTACATCCGCCAAAAAATAAAACACAAGTGTGAAGCCGGAAGGTCAGCGTACGTACGTATCAGGCCCATACCGGTACGTACGTTTCAAGACTCCCAACTGAAACCGACTACAACGCATGCCACCAAGGAAACCAAATAATGTGCAAATCCGAGGAAAAAAAATAAAGGAAGAAAGTTGTATCATAGCTCAGGTACACCCCTTACCTAAGCAGCCCGAGGTTCTATATGTATACCACGGTATATATATATATATTTTTGTATCTCACTTTTGCTTTCCAGCTTCTGGACAAGCCGTGGTCACGGGTGTCGTCCCTTCTCCCCCCCGGTACGTGCCTTCATTTTTGTCGCGGAGAGGGTTCAGCATGCCCAACGCTCGTCGATTTTCATCGAATTTTGCTAATTCACGCACTCGCGCTTTCCGCTAAGTCATTTTTTAGCTCAGGAAAAAGTCCCCACGAGTACGAGTATGCACTCGGGGGGGCTCGAACCAGCGAAATCGAACATAGTAGCGTGTTTGCGATGTACCAACTTTGATTGGGTAGGAGTTGGGTAGGAAACATATAATAATAGTATTGAAAC
>JAYJMJ010000309.1:4606219-4621799 GCA_036873875.1 Laminaria ephemera
AATAATAATAATAATAATAATAATAATAATAATAATAATAATAATAATAATAATAATAATAATAATAATAATAATGTGTCGACCATATCATGTCGATCATACTATTATGGAGACGATAGCAGAAGAATTGGTCGTTGCTACGGCAGTTCCGCACCACCATCGAATCCAGGCCCGACGCCGAGACCTAGGCGCATCACTCATAGGGTTAGGGTTAGGGCTGTGTTGAACGGGATCTAGCGCGTCTCTCCGCGGTGCTACACCAACGAAATCAGGCGCGACTTCGGATCCTTGACGCGAAAGACCAAGCCGTGCTATATCACGCCGAAACACCCAATTGCGGATAACAAGAAGTACGCGATGGAAGACGGATGATTGGGGGGAAACAGCAGACCCGGTTTCATTTCGGATTCCACCGACTGAACACACATGCGATCTGTTGAAATCTCAAAATCGGCGCGAAACTCGACCACCTCCTTGTTCTAGCACGCTTGTCCGGTTTAGGCGTGGGTTGGGCATAGATACGTAGGCGAAACGCGTCATCTCGCGTCAAATGCGGATCGAATGTCGCGCAAAGCCTCGGTATGAGAGTTTGTTGATAAAGCGTAACAGTCTGTGTGGCTTCTGTTTGGGCCCTGTAGCGCTGCAGCCGCACCACGTGGTCAAGACAGGACAGGCCGTTTCCGCACGGGTTTCGGGCATGCGGCTGGGACAGAAGGGTCCGTTTAGGTGTTCAGGTGATCGTCATATTTAATGGAAATGCATGCGCGAGCACCCCGCCCCCCCTCCCCCATCGGCAAAGGAAGAGTACGCTTGAGCACCCTCCCCCGTCTATAAATAAATGAAGTGTAGGCGCAAGCACCTCCCCCTGGCCGCATCGATAAAGGAATAAGTGTATGCACGAGTAAACCCCCCTCCCCTGTCGATAAAGAAAGTGTATGGCAACATGCTACTAGCGGAACTAGTCGTACAGTAGTGCTATCTACTGCTGCGCTACAGCAATGGCGATGAACATTGGTCAGAGATATAGGCGTTCACGCCCTAATGTCTTTAACAAAAGGAAGCGTATGCACGATGACGTCGCCCCCCCCCCCGTCGAAGTACCCACCCGGTTCCTAGCGGCAACATCACCTAAAACTCTTGTCGAGAGGCTAGGACCAACCCCGAACGTATCCGGGCAGGTATGAGAGGGGTCACCACTGTTGCCACCTCCGCCCCCTAGGCCGTGGCAGGGGCCTAAGTGTCGGCCGAAACCCGGAGCGGCGGTAATTTCATAGGCAGAAGTTTCGGCGACGGCAATACTAGTGGTCGTGCTGGCAGCGTCAGTTGTGGATGTTGATGACGATGATGCTGCTGCTGCCGCCGCGGCTTCTGCTGCTGTGGAGGCTGTGAATAGTCGGCCGTACTTGGGGAGGGTCTCGATGGTGACGAATGAATCCGTTGCGAAGCGGAATACGTTCCCGAAAAAGTCCGTCACCACCAGCTGTGGGACCCAGGGGGGGGGGGTTGGAAGCGGAGTGCGAGGAGGGAGGGCGTGTTGTGCACCTAGTAGGTTGTGGGCTGGCAGGCCGGAAACAAACAGTGGAAGCATGATCACTGCCTAGCGCATAAAATGCCGCTGGGAGAAACATGCCTGTCGTCTCTATGTACTCCCAGACGGTTACACAAACACCTCATGCACTCGTACACTCAACTGGGCGTACTCATTTGCTGTTTCCCTTAGTCATTTGACCATTGACCACGCATCCCTTTCGAGAAGGAGCACCGTTCCCACTGGTAATAGAGACACCTCCAACATTTGGGCGTTCATTACGTTTTTTCCATTCTGAGTGAGAGGGAGGGGGGGCGTACTCATTTGTTGCTTGCCTTAGTCGTTTGACCATTGACCACGCATCCCTTTCGAGACGGGGGAGTAGGCGGATATGTTGAGGAGTTGTGTGCCACGAGGTGTATACAGAGATAGGGAGTTAGCGCCTGTGGTTTGCTTTATTGAGCCAGAATTTATTTCAGGTTGGAGCCTTGGCTCAATCCAGTCGAGACACGGAGATGCCAACTCGCATATACAACAAAAGACCCCGTCCACTTGACACATGATGTATGTACAAATCATCGGGTTTCGTTCTCACCAGACGATCAGCTTGTGGCGATTCCACCGACCGGCAACTTATGCAAACACAAGCTCAAGACCGTCCATGATATGGACAGTGTCGACGGGCCATCAAACTCTTACATGACGGCCCCCTCCCTCCGCCCTTGCCTGGTCGGTGAAAACCAGACGTGCTCCATCTCGGTAATACAGGGGTGCGAGGGTCATTGGTCTTAAGACTGCGGCCATGCATGACATTGAGTACATCCCCTCCTTCCCAGACAGGCGGCGGGACCTGTCGATAGAACCTTTAGCTCTAGGTGCAGTGTTATATATTAAAGTGCTTGCGAACATGAGTTTCGACAGAATCCTCGATCTCACAGCTGTAATGTAATTTAAAAATAATAAAAAAAAATAACAAAGTGCGTTCACCTCCCAACCAGAAATTCCCCCTTCGCCGTGCTTGTCGCGAACCGCCGCCCTGCCGATGCCGGTCGCGATCTCCTTTACCGTCGTATCCCTGAGGCGTAAGATCCAACGCCCGCTTAACGCCGTATCCATGAATGCTGCCGTTAAGCTTTCTTCCGCTTGGATCGGATCCCATTCCTCGCGAGCGGGAACTGGATTCGACCGCATCGACCTGCAATCCCCCCGAGAGTTGGTTAATTAATCCGGCAGGGGAATTAAACATGAATTCATCCAGAAGAGGGTCAACAGGAAAACAGTATAGCGTATCGTCTCCCCCTTGACGGTGGAATTAATTACCTGGTAGTGCCTTGAAATAGTATTAATTACTTAACTAAATCACCCCCATGCCATATAAATACAAGATATCCCTTCGGAGTGTAGGTTACACGCGTAGGTCGGGGCGAAGCCAAGCGGGTGACGCAAGGTTTACACCAATGCGACAAAAAATGCCAGGAAAAAATGCATTATATACAGCGGAGGTCCCACTTTGGTGCAGTCCACTTTAGTTCGGGGTCCCACTTTAGTGCGGTAAAAATTGCTTGTGACGACTTCGTCTCACTTTAGTGCGGCCGCACAAATATGGGACCGGTATTTTGTTTTGGGTTTTGGCGGTCCTCGTATAATACGGTACACACCTCCACGTAATTATACGTAGAGCAGTACGGTACAGGGTAACAGTAGTACCACGCAACGCCAATAACAGAGCTCACAAGTGCTATACTTTACAGCTTGATATTGCTGTGCTGTTGTAATGTACGACAGCAGTACTATGGGTTTGGGCTACGATCTTGATAGCCTTCGGTGAACGGTATATTGTATATTCGGATAACGGATGCATAATCTGAATCTATATGATTATAGCCGAGCTGTGAAATACTGGTACTGCAACATATGTACCGCAGTAGTTCAGACTACCGTATTTCGCGATACTGGAGAGTGAACACGTGCATACATGTGATACATGGATTGATCATACACAAACATCGTATGTATCCCACCCTAGTGCGGTACCGCACTATATTGAGTCCCATTGAAGTGCGGTACCGCGCTAAATTTTCGTCTGCCACGGCACCGCACGAAAGTGGGACCCTCACTGAATACCGGCATGATAGACAGGAGTGCGTGTATCACACTGCTGCTGTTGGCAGTATGCACAGCAATGAATATTACAGTGACCGATGGATAGACCGCCGGTGTAGAGACACACGTAAGATGAGGTGGGTACATCAATGGCGGAAGCGAAAAAATGAGTAGTGCCTGTAGCAGCTGCAACAGAGAGGATGGCGGTAGTAGCAACATACAGATAACGACACCACCAGCAGCAGCAAGCAGCGTCACAGCAGCAGCAGCAGCAACAGCAGCAGAGAAAGGGTAGAAGCAGTATTATAGCAACAGAGACAACACAGCAGTAGCAGCACAGCAGAGACAACAAGCACACACACATGCTGCACGAAGTAGTACACACGTCTAACATGACAAACAGGGGTGAGCGTTGCATGCCGTTGTGCTTGTAGCAGCGGTAGCACCAGAGAGAGGATGGTCCCAATAGCAACAGGGACATACATCACCAGCAGCAGCATCACAACAGCAACAGCAGTAGAGAGAAAACTCGCAATACTCATAGTAGCAACAGAGATAGCAACACCAGCAGCATCAGCATCAGCAACACGCATACACATACTACATTCATGCATGCTGACACTCAGGCGGAAGCAAAAACATAAGTATGGTACTCGTAGTCCTTGTAGTACTTGTAGAGAAGACGGTGTGGTACGGGCAATAGACACAAACAACACCAACATCAGTATAAAACATAATCACAGCAGCAACAGCAACGGGGAAAGGATCGCGGTACGAGTAGTATAAGTAACAGAGGTAACACCGTCAGCAGCAGCAGCTCAACACGCACATACATACCATGGTGTGCTGCAGGCGTATCATACATACACCTGAATCGCACAGCTGACTGGCGAACAGCCTGCCCATTGATGGGTGCTGACAGTATCGGACTGTTCGGTGACGTTGTTAACAGCTGTTGTTGACATGCTTTGGGCTTTTGAGTGACGTTTTGAAAATATTTTTGAAGCATACGCCATAAAAAGCGTGTTTTGAGTGAACGACAGCCTAAGGAAATTCCGCGGAAGCATACGTTTTTTTGCGTATCCTTATTTTTATCTATATGGTAAGGCACCCACGAGGCAGTTACATTGTATACCCATTGCTGTCTCTGGAACTGGCCACGCTAGAGCAAATTAATGCATTCCAAGCTGTCATTCATATGCAAGAAAGTACGCACAAGGTGCCGAAGTCTGCCTCACAAGTGGTTCTTGGTAGGATGTAGCCCACCCTTCATGCGACTCGCCGAAAACTCACGGCGCTTCAATCTTCGTGCACGCGATGTCTGCCTGGTCGTTGAAAACCCGACGTGCTCCGTACCGGCATTGTAGGGATGCGAGGGTCTATGGTCATGCGACGGCGGCTATGCATGAAATGAGTACCCCCTTTTGGGACTTGAGGGGGAGACAGTGAAGCCAAAAATGGCGCTTACAGTGTCGGCCATTGCGCTTCCTCCTCGCCCCCCTCCCCCCACCACCTCCGCCTCCACCTTTCCGCCCCGTCACAGTTGGCGGGTGTGGGGCTAGCGCTGCTCCCAGGCAGGGCGGCAGTGGTCGGGGACTCCGAAGGGGGCGTACTCATTTGTTGCTTTCCTTAGTCTTTTGACCATTGACCACGCATACTTTCGAGACGGAGCACCGTTCCTACTCCAAACAGAGACACCTCCAACATTTGGGCGCTCATTACGTTTTTTCCATATATTACATAGAAAATTTTTACTTATCTTATCCCGTACCTGTTTCGCCGTCTGTGGCCACCATCTATCGCCTAGGATAGCCATAGTTTTCTCTCTACTATCTAGTGTACCAAACTTCTCCACGTCACAATCGTCTATTGTCCTCGTCTCCTCTAATACATCCCGTCCCTCCTTGTACATTACACATTCTCCCAGAGAGAGGGGGGGGGTGGAGGGGGGAGGGAGGTTCAAAAACCTACCAGTAACCAATAATTTCGTCGTTTTCCCAGAGACGCACTAACCACTCGTCCAATGGTCTTCGACATCCTACCGGAATTGGGGCGGGGAGGGGAGGTAGTGTTAAGGGCATCCACTGGTAGATAGCCGCGCCGAGATGGTCTCACAGAAGGGCGCTCATGATGTACAAGTAGAGAAAGGGAATGTATATATTATCGTCGTCCCATGGAAGGAAGGAGATGCAGTGGAAAGAACGCACCACAAAACGTGCAGTGCTCCACAGAAAACATCCCTATGGTAGTTGTGGAAACCCCCAAATACGGTTACATGCATCTCTCGTCACTGAGTACGAGAACATCCTCAACAGGTAGCGTTGAAAAAAAAAGCACATTTTCGAGGTTCGTTCACTAACGAAACCGCTTTGTTAACTGCATCCACAATTTTGCGGGACAAGCTATTATACTTGAAATTAGTGCGGGATAACGTTGGGGCCGATGAAAAGCCTATCAACTTTTATGGTACTCCCACAAAGAAACTAAGCCCTTGCCCAATGGCCTGCGACATACCAGCGGGAGGGAGGGGTGTAGAAAAAAACAAACCTGTACTTGCACTAACTCAGAAAAAAACAAGCACATGTCCAATGAATGGCCTGTGGTATGCACACGGGGGGGGTGGGAGGGTGGCGAATGGGGGGGGCGTTGAAAAAACAAAAACAATACTTTCATGGTCTTCTCAGAAAAAACAAAGCACTTCTCCAATCGCCTGCGGCATCCCAGCAGGAGGGGGAGTGGGGGGGGAAGGGGTGTTCAAACACCTACCCTATACTTGAGCGGTTTTCTTAGAAAAAAACTAAGTACTTGTCCAATGGCCTGCGGCGTCCCAGTGGGGGTGGGGGCGGGGGGTTGTCATGGTACCCCAGGTTCCTCTCTATATTGTTCAGGAGGCGTTACCACAACATTCTTCTGAAAGAGGCTGGAAGTTGTTTCCTTAGCATCCTGACAGAGGGGGGGGGGGGCGTTAAGAAAACGACACACTTTCGTTTTTGTCGTAAAAAAAAACGACCCCCGTGCCCAATGACCTGTGGCATTCTGGGGAGAGTAGGGGCGGGGAGGGGCAATGAAAAACCTATAGTCTAGGCTTTTATTCTTCGCTCCGAAACGAAGCCGCTCAACGCTCGCGCTGCTCCAGACGTATGCTACGTACGTTAGGGGTGCGCGTACCTTATCTGAGGCTCCTCACTTGAGAGGTTCGATACCCTCGAAAACCACTGTTTTTTTACAAAAAAAAAACGAATGTGCAACTCGATGAACGATGCTGTGGTCTAGCTATGGAGACGAATAGTGTTGTAAAACACAAAACGAAAATTCAGCGATAGTAGGGTGTTTTGCGATGTACCAACTTTGGTTGCGTGGTAGTTGGGTAGGAAGACATAGAAGAATAGTCTTGAAACCGTCGAACGTCGCGATCCAAGGCCAAGCCAACCCACGAAGAATCCGAGAAAAACTAGGTTGGAACTACGTTTTCCTACCATATATATTTTTTTCCAAACTAATTTTCTCGTGGATTGGTTGGCCTTGGGTTATGACTTTCGTCGGTTTCAATACTATTCTTAGATTTTTTCCAACCCAACAGAGTTTGGAAATCGCAAACACCCTAGCAGGTAGGTAGCTCCTCGCTTCAGAAGCCCCGTCCATCCGAACTACATGGGCCAGAAAGTGCTACCCGTACACAGTGTTGGTCTCCCTATAGTGCCGGTATGTGCCAGCCAACAAACACCGGCAGAATACCGGACACCGGCACTATCGGCCATTGTACCGATAGTGGTACTATATATACCGGGTTCCAGTCGTGCCAAGCGATTCAACCGGCACTATACCGGCAATAGGCATATGTTTACCGGCACAATACAGGGAGGCCCCCACTGTAACAGCACGCGATCTAAAGCCCGCACTTACCCAAGAGCTAGGATGTCGCCGACGAGAGCCGTAATCTTGGTGCCCCAGCTCCCCTTCACCGGCAGCCTTAAGAGCAGATACACAATACCCCAACAGCGAAGCATGTGCATGGTACAAGTTTAGCCAATGGAAGAAAAACAAACGAAACGAAACGTACCAGATAAAAATACCAACAAAATGAAAAAATACAAAACACAAAGCATATTCGTATAATACCTATGATATGTAGTATACCAGGTATAGGGTGGGGGTGAAAATGACGAATTTCCGCATTCGAGGGTGACGATATGGAACATGGGCATACGACAACAGCGGAGCATGTGCATGGCACTAGATGAGCAACATGGAAAACGGAGCGTGGGCATGCTGTGGTACACCGCAGCACGTTCACGGAAAAAGGTATAACTTTTTGTCTTTTTTTTGTTTCTGAATGGCGGGGCTCCTTAACCCAAAACTCGTCGGAAATTGTTCTTTTTTTTTGCAATGTGAATATTTTGTATACCTAAAGCCTTGGGATTGTTCATCGGGTTGCACTTTCATTTTCCCCCAGAACAGCTTTTGGGAGGGGTATAGAGCTCCTCAAGTGAGGAGCCTCAGAAAAAAAAAAAGGTGAACCTTTACCGTAGCGTGTAGTTTCCAACACCTATACAAGGCCGCTGGATATTTAAGGTGCGCGTTCATTTTTCTCCAAGGCAAGTGGATGGGTACGTGTGGAGGGCTAGCTCCTCATGCGGCGAGTCGGTGGAGCACTTTCGTTTTACTCGAAGGCAAGTGGGTGGGCAGGTGTGGAGAGCTAGCTCCTCATGCGGCGAGCCGCAGAAAAAACTAGGACCTACCACTATCGTAAGCATGTGTCATGGTTTACACCCCTTAGCGGTGCGCTTCGGAGACATCTCCTTCCCCTGCAGCCCTACCCGGGTGGCTTCGTTTAGTCCATGGACGCGTGCTACGATAGAGGCAGCGCTTCTTGCCAGGAATATTCTCCGAATGACGGGACTCCTTAACCCAAAATCGTCGGAATGTCATTCTCGTTTTGCAACATTAATAGTTTTTATACCTAGGCCATATGGGTTTTGGTCATCGGGTTGCACTTTCGGTTTACTCAAAATAAGATTTTGGGTGAGGTATGAAGCTCCTCAAGTGGGGAGCCTCAGAAAAAAAAAAGGTGAACCTCTACCGTAGCATGTGTCGATGGCTCCGTTTAATGTACAATGCAATCCGTCAAACCTTTTCGACGCTTTTTTTTACCCACTTAAAAACCCTTTAAGAATTTTACCCAGGAAGCCCGGGCGGCTTCGTGTGGTTGACACTGTAACGTGTAATTTGACAAACGTTTTCGACACTTTTTGCTCCCTCAACCTTAACAGTTCCCCCAGTTTTTGGGGACAAATCACTAGAAAGTAGAGATGAACCAAAGCTACAATGGGGAGGGGAGGGGGGGCGTGCCCATTTGTTGCTTGCTTAAGTAATTTCACCGTTGACCACGCATCCCTTCCAAGACGGAGCACCGTTCCTACTCCTAATAGAGACACCCCCCAACATTTGGCCGCTAAGAACGTTTCTTCCCTATACTACCCTCAAAGGATTTGCTTATCTTATTTCCTCTTCCTGTTTGGCCGTCTGTGACCACCATTCATCTCCTAGTATGCCAGTAGCGGGGTCACCTCTAGGGCCTCTTTTTTGTTTGTCGGTTTCGCCGCGTCCGCCATCATGTGATTGCTTCCGCTTGCGCTGCACCAACAAGCAAAACTGTTTACACCCAGGTTTTTTGTGTGGGGTACGGACTCTCTCGCGCGAATGGCCGAAGCTCTGTATCGAACTACTGTAGGGGGGGGCGACGCATGTTAGGGCGGAGGTGTATCCGTTTTTTTTCTGAGGCTCCTCACTTGTGGAGGGAGCTCTATATCTCTCCAAAAAAAACTGATTTGGGGGGGAAAATACAAGTGCTGTTCGATGAGCAATCTCATGGCCTACCGTAGGTATACAACGAAAGTTATTGTACAAAATTTAAACCAAATTTCGGACGATTTGTTCGGGTTAAGGAGCCCCGTCCGTTCAGAACACGTTTCTGCCAAAACGTGATACGTCTATCGTAGCACGCGTCGGGCCCGCACTACCCCGTAGTGAACGCGAGATATCCCTACGCTCGCCCAGGTCGTTTGAGTCAGTTTTGCACGAGAAAAAGAGTTAAGTCCCAAAACGACGCCAGTTAACGCTAGTATTTCGTCGAGGGTATGTGACAAAAAAAAACGAGAAAACGTCACACTACACCCCCAAGCGGTCAGGATGGAAAACACACACACACACACACACACACCGAATTGCTGTGATCACTGAAGAAAACGATAGTTTTGTTGGATCTTCAGGTTCAGTCGGTTTTAGACTACGCCCAATCTCTGGGAACAACAACATTTTTTTCCAAAATTTGTTATTTCGTCCTCGCTCGATTTAGCTCTCACCCGAAAGTGCTTCCATCTGATTGGTCGAGCGTGGAAGCCAAAGACACGTCAGACTTCGAGGAAGACCGTCGGCACGTCGGACACCTGGGCGGTAAGAAAGAACAAGCGATGCCGTTGAGTGCAAGAGACAGTTGTTGCTTTTGTTGTTGTTGTTGTTGTTGTTGTTGCAAGCAAATGATATGTCAAACGTACTGAGGACAGGACACAATTGAGCATCACAAACCCAAATCAAATTAACAATAACCAAATAAAACCAAACCAAACCAAACCAAACCAAACCAAACCAGACGAAACAAAAACAAACTACAGTAACGAGAACAGAAACGCAGAGCAGTAGTGTAAGAAGCAATGTTCGACAACATTTGCCGATTATCGACAAGAAAAACACAATACTTTTCAATACCGTATCTTACATGTTAAGTTTGTGGTGTATTAAACGGCAAAAGGATACTAGGAATGGCGCCTACTGTAGACGACCAAAGATTGGCATACGAGTTGTTAGGAGTTGTTTGTGTGTGTGCGTTGCCCACGTTAAACTGGTAATTCCAACCATCGACACACAGCACACCCAGTCTCCGTTCCGATTCGGACAAGCTCTGCGATCACAAATTACGAGATGGAGACATATATAGCAAACACCGTAAGAGATTTGGCCATGCAAATGCCAAACGTACTGAATACGAAAAGCGGAACATCCACCAGCCAGCAAACCAGACAACTTGCAGGAGAGAAAGAAAACGAAAAAAGAGCGAAAAGAGAAGAACGAAAAAATAACAGCGAAAAGAGAAGAACGAAAAACAAAGAACGAAAGAAGGCGGTTTCGGGATTTTACGTCTCATACCTGAATCTGGAGCCATTACCGGCCTTCAGCAGGAACTCGATACACCTATGGGTACGGCGCGGAAAAGACGATGCAACCACAACAACAAAAGAGGTACCATAAGTCTATCCAGCCAGCCAAACCGTTTTACTCGCAGATACGACGACCAAGCAACAACAATTAGCAGGGTTCGAACATTGAGTGCGTCCGTCTCGCCAGTACGCCCTTACCCGCACAAAACGTCGAACACGATGCAAAGCTCGTGAGGAAGTCGATGGACCTATTGATGAGGAGCAGACTGGATGAAAAGGCAACAACAACAAAAATGTGCTTGCCATAAGTCCATCTATCCAGCCGACATGCCTTCATCATACCGGGACAAACATCGAAAACTGGCGGAAATCTCGTCACAGTAGCAGTGTCCGGTATACCTCTACTACTCTCAGGCCTCGCCAGTACCGGTACCTCACACAGTACACCTTAGCATCAACTAAACTATAAACTCGTTTCGGCTGGTCGGTGTCACTTGCCCGTTACTTGTGCGGTGGGAAACTGTTTTATCTTTAGTTTTCAAGGGATTTTTATAATTAAGCTCATACAACTCATGGAACCCCTGTGTTCCTTCCCTCTGTTCAACTTGCGACACCCCAGGGATTGCAAGCCCACCGCATCCCGAAGGGGAACCTTGTACCCTATAAGAATATGGCATTGGCCAATGATGCCACTCGCGCCGCCGATCCCGATTCACCCAAATCATAAACGATTGTCGAGACCTCTAATCTCAATCTGTAGATCGTTGCACCCGAGTCCGACAAGGCATATAAGCCCTTTGGGGGCCTTCAGAGAGGGAAATATGTCGCAAACAGCTGAAGATGACAGCATCGGTTACATGAGGCAACGCGACCCAGGCTACCGGGCTATAAGCACTGACGCGTGCTACGAGTACGGCACTAGGGACTAGTATAGATTTTTTGGCAGAAACGTTTTTCTGAACGACGGGGCTCCTTAACCCAAAATCGTCGGGTTTTTTGTTGTTGTTTTTGCTATAATTTTCGTCGTATACCTAGGCCATGGGATTGTTCGGCGGATAGCACTTTTATTCTTCCCCAAAACAAATTTTTGGGGAATTTTTGGGGAGAATTAAGCTCCTCAAGCGACGCGTCTCGGAAAGCAAATGGTGCACCGATACCGTCGCATGCGTCATCGTTGTATTTTACAATCATAGCATTCGACTTTGCCAAATTCGTGGAATTGTTAGTCGGTTCGAAGTTTATTTTTTTCTCACAAGCCCGTTTTGGAGTCAGTATAGAGCCTCCTCAAGTGTGGGGCCTCGGAAAAAAAACATAATATCTCTGAAGTCCGCAGAACAATGAGATATCCGTTTTATTAACATACATACGACAGAATTAACCATTGGTAGTCATGGGCTCTAAAGACGGACGGAGCTTAGTATGGGCAGAGGCAAGGAGGAGAGAAAGGTGCAACCACTCTTCTCGCGTGCCCCCAGTTCCTCGTGCATAGCTGCGCAAGTATAGCAGAGGCACACGAGCGGACGGCCAGACACTGCCCCCTGTCGATTGATAGGCCTAGAGGATAGGTCTACTGTTGTGCCGGTTTTCGGGGTCAGGTACAGAGCCTCCTCAAGTGTGGGGCCTCGGAAAAAAAAAATGGCGCTATATACGCATTTCGTAGCATGCGTCCCCTTTGGGGCCTAAGAGTCATTCCTAAACGAACGCAAAAAAAAATCACGATTCCTATTCCTGACATTTTGAAACGCCGAAAATGTCAGGTTTATTTTCAAAAACAAAAATCGCGTTGTTTTAGTCAAGAATCCCTGACATTCTGTTTTATTGGAATTTTTCAAAAACTACGCATTAAAAAGACAAAAACAGGATTCCTGACAAATGTCACGATTTTTGCGAAAATGTCACGTTTTCTTTTTGTCACGATTCCTGACATTTTTTTTTGTGCTCGTTAAGAATGATCATTATTTCAGAGGGGGAACTTGTCATAAAAAAAAAATGACGAGTACAGCAGACAGCCACACCAGGCAGTCCAGGCTGCTAGAAGACGAAATTTGTCCGAAATGTACCACACGCTCACAGCATGGTAAGACATTTGTACCGTCTCACTCTCTACCTAGACGGGTGGTACAGGATCCGCTTCGTCATCCGGTCCCGGCTCCAATTTCTGTTTTTTTTTTATGACATCTTGAAATGCTGAAAAATGTCACATTTTCAAAAGCAAAATCACGTTGTTTTGTCAAGAATCCCTGACATCATGTTTTATGGAAAATTTCAAAACTACGCATTTAAACATCAGGATTCCTGACGTCGTTTTTTTGTGTACGTTAGGACTGAATGATCATTATTTCAGAGGGGGAATTTGTCGAAAAAACAAATAACGATTACAGCACACAGTCGCACGAGGCAGTCCAGGCTGCTGGGAGAAGAAAATTGTCCGAATTGCAACGTGAGGGAGGTGTGTACGACACGCTCACGGCATGATAAGACACTTGTACCGTCGCACTCTCTACCTAGACGGGTGGTACAAGCTCCGCTTCAGATAGAAAGTGGTTGTTGGCCATTAGCGTGTTTGCGATGTACCAACTTTGATTGGGTAGGAAACATATAATATTAGTATAGAAACCGTCAAAATCACAATCCAAGGCCAACCCAACCCAAGGAAAATTAGACGAAAATTAGGTTCGTTTTTTTTTTTCTCCTACCATTCTTTCAATTTCCAACCTAATTTTTTCGTGGGTTGGTTGGCCATGGGCCTATGAAATTCGTCGGTTTCAATACTAGCTCCACATTTTATCCAATCCAAAAGGGGTTTGAAATCTCAAACACCTTATTAATTGTTGGTCGTCGGCCATTGGTCTGGTTTGGTTAGTTGTTGGTTGTTGGTCCTCTGGCGCACATGAAGGGGGGGGGGCGCCGTTAGTAGCCCCGAACTAAGTATGTAACTTAGTTGCGACCCAAGAAGGGTTGATGTACAATGTAGAAAAAGTTGTTTTGCTTCACAACTGTCAAATATCCTCATCCGGTCCCGGCTCCAATTTCTGTTTTTTTTTTAATGCCATTGCGGAGGACCACACATTAATCAGGACCCACGATATCACAAAAAACCTATGTATTCCAATTTATTTACTACCATATCTGGTCCTGATTACTACTGTATGTTCCCCCGTAATAGTTGCGGAGCAACCGAGAGCTTTTTCTCCCTTTTTAGGCCGCCATATCTGGATCCCCGAGAGGGGTAAGCGATGGCCCCTTAGTGTCCGAACTTTGAGCTATACGCCCCCCGCGCTGCAGGACACTACTCGAAATACTGCTCGCTTACGCTAGGCGAGTGGTAATGGTCGTGCTGACGGGTGCTGCGATAGAGGTAGCACTTTTCGGCCTTCTTTTTTTGTTTCTGAAAGACGGGGCTCCTTAACCCAAATTCACTAGGATGTCATTCTTGTTTTGCAAAATGAATATTTTGTAATCCTAGGCCATGGGTTTGTTCATCGGGTTGAACTTTTATTTTACTCAAAAGTCAGTTTGTGGGTGTAGTACAGAGCTCCTGAAGTAAGGAGCATCAGAAAAAAAAAAACTGGTGCACCTCTTATCGTAGAATGTGTCTACTTCTCACACTCCGGTCGCTTTTCCTGGTTCCCAAACGGTTCATACTTGAACCCGATGCTTGCATTTCTCTGTTTCGTACTCTGTCGTACTTGCTAGTACAAGAAAATAATCAGCACCGAATCATCAGTACCGTTGAAAACCCTGGGTGTGCTGGTTGCATTCGGTAAGCAGAAATAACGGGTTCATGTGAAAGACAAAGCACTACAAAATGCAAAGCGAATAGGCTTCGTTGAAGACTCTGTGTGTATTGATCGCACTAAGCCGTTATCTCCACCCATCCATATCCAGCGCGTCCAGTATACACGCTGACTATTTATCCAAACAAGAGAGAAAAAAGTACCAGGTATGTGGCCACCACCTACTCGTACGACACAGAGGCGATGGAAGAGTTAAAAAAAAGGGTTAAAAAGGTTGAAAAACAGAAAAAACGTCATGCAAGCTCACTCTGGATGGAAGGAATGGCCGCAAGGTACCACGGCCACCTCTTCGACCAAGTCTTCTTGGCAGACCGCGCAGTCCTTCACCCGAGAAGAAACGTGCCTGCAGTGGGGCGAGAGCGACGGCTTTGGTTAGGAGGCCGTGTGTGTATTCTTCCCATTGAACCGTTCTTCCCACCCATCAGCAATCGGCACATCCCAGAGAGATAAAAGCTCTGTCGTCGCAAACCTCGAGAGAGAGAGAGAGATTTACATCACAGATACAGTGAGGAGATTTGGCAATGCACTGGCCCAACGTACCGATCACAAAACGCGGGACATACACAAGCCACCAAAGACAGACAAGTTGCAAGAGAAAAAAAAAGAAAGAAAAAAAGAGGTACGCACGTTTCGGGGAGACACTACTTGGATTTAGAGTTGGGTAGCACTGCACCCACGCTATGGATACAAGCTTCCAGGAATCAGCTTGGGATACCGTATAACACAGAAGATAACACATCCCCCGGGATGAATTTCCGCGCCGACTTTTTTCGAAACAAGCGGGGGGGGGGGAGGTGTACTCATTTCATGCATAGCCGTAGTCATATGGCCATTGACCCTCGCATCCCTACAGTGCCAGGGCGGAGCACGTCGGGTTTCACCGACCAGGCAGACATCGCGTGCACCAAGCGCGAAGCGCCGTGAGGTGTTCGGCGAGT
>JAYJMJ010000309.1:4645517-4671145 GCA_036873875.1 Laminaria ephemera
TTTTCTTATCGCAAAAAAAAAACAAACAGCACGAAAGCTTAGGACCGGAAGGGAACAGGGAGGGGGGGGTTCACTCGCGCGAGTGAACCCCTAGCCGCAGAAAAAGAGCAAACAAAAGTGACCACCCTACGGTGGTCTTGGTCAAACGTCAGTAAACGTCAGACTGGGGCTACGTGGAGGGAGGACACTTTTAGGTCGTTTTACTTCATCAGCCGATCAGAGCCACTTTGAAGAGTGACTACCCTTGTATTTTTTTGGGGGGTCTTCGGTGTTTTTTGGTTTTTGATTTCGCGATATGCACCCCCTTGGGATTTGTTTGCTACGCGCTGCGCCAAACAAAAATCCGAAAAAAAACTCCGATTTTTTTGAGAGAGGTGATGAGTCGCCGCTTGATCCGGTGGCCTAAACGAGGAAGCGAAAATGGGGGTAGCCCCCCTGCCGTATCACCAGTCGTGAGGAGCCGCAGAAACATTCGGTGGATCTCCCACCGTCGCATGCGTCAAGAGAGTGCCTCTCTAAGGCAACGACGAAACACCAAGGCTGCTGTGGAGGGGATGCAAACAATTTTTCACTGCCTGCCGAATTTTAGGCCACTCGCGCGAGTGGCTCTGCACCTCTTTTCAAGAACGGACTTCAAAATATATTTTTGTTGCCGCAGTGTACAACAAGTAATTCCATGGTTCGAATGGCGGTGCGTATCACGAAGAAACCGAAAAACACACAAAACTCTTGGTTTTCTTCTGTTGTGGAAATTGTTTTTTTTGTTTTTGTTTTGTTTATCCTCCGGCGGATGGGGAAAAATAAGGCTTAATAAGCTCACCACACTTCCACGTATTTTCATTACGTGTCGTGTGTCAATTTAACTAAATGCTTTCGCAATCCAGCGTTAGCTGGCGTATCCTTCAGTTCCCGATACGTTTATGAGTGACCGATGTTGAAGCTTGTGCTGCGCAATACCGGATGGCAAACATAACAATAAAGGTTATTATCTGCAAAGACATAGGGCAGCCACTCGTCCGAGTGGCCCTCACCCGCAGATATGTAAGACGTTATACGTTCTCTCTCTGCCGTAGTCTTGGTGGGAACCACAATTAAGAAGTAGGTACAGAAGGGAAGTAGAGTCTGTGCATACAGTAGGCTTCCTGTTTTATGGGCTTCCCTCGGTTTACTTCTACTTTCCGGGAATGTTTATGGGCGCTCGACGTTGACGGTCATGCTGCACATTGTTGGATAGCAAATATAATAATATTAATAGTAAGTTGACGGCAAATATTTGCGGCTGATGACGTTGAACGCCCTCCGTCTAAGGCGGGGCGGCTCGTGTAACGTCCCCGTGCGTGCGCCATCTTCATTCTCAAGTTGTAACGAGTAACTGCGATAGGGGGTAGAACTTTTTTGGTCAAGACCTCGCGGGACTCCTCTCAACTGAGGAAACGTCCAACATTATCGGTATGTTGTGCCATCCGACAGTGTTCAGCACGAGCTTCAACATCGATCACTCACAGAAACATCCCCACATCACTGAAAATACCATTTCTGTTCAACCGCAGTTAATCATTAAATACCTAGGCCATGGGATTTGTTCATCGGGGTTGTTCTTCCGCCTTTTCTACAAAGCAAGTTTTGGGTGAAGGGTAGAGCTCTTCAAGTTAAGAACCTCAGATGAAAATTAGGTACATCCCTAGAGTAGAATGCGTCTTACTCTCACCATCGACAGCGATGCGGATCGACGAGCCACACCGGCCGCAGCAGCTCCGGCGGTGACACAACCGACCGTACACTAGCCCAGTAGGTGTCCATTTCCACCCGGAAGTACGCCGCTTGAGGGTGCCGTGCAGCTAGTATCAGAGCCCTGACGGCGAAAAAAGGTAGAGAATGTGTACGCGGAATACAAGATTATTTCCAAAGACGAACATGGGTGGCTTGACAAAAGTAAAGACGGGAGGGGGCATTCACTCCTCGTTAAGCTCGGCCTACCCAACTCCACTACCAAGTGGGAAGTAGGGCCTGGGAAAAACAAGGGGGAACAAGAAAGGAAAGGTTACGTTTTTATGTGGGATACACAGCTGTGCAGAGTAGCTTAACTAGGATTACGGCGGAGTCATGCTTTTACAGTTTGGCAATTTGTTTTTTGCATCGATGAGATGTGAGGTTCTTACTTGGTCAAGTCCACGGGGTGCCAGAACTCGTCTGTGTCGACCACGAGAACCCTGGCGAACTTTCTGCACGCGCGGAAAAAAAGCGGACGTATTTAGTGCAATACTCAACAACGGTGGGTGGGGACGGTTGTCAGAAGTAAAGAGGATATTACATACCAGAGGATGGCCCCCGACGCCTCAAGTGGGATACCGGCGAGGACAAGAGCACGTTGCTGGGGGTAGGTATAGGCCGATCTGACACAGGTGGAGGTAGGTATAGGCCGATCTGACGCAGGTGGGGGTAGTTACAGGCCGATCTGACGTAGATAGTAGAAAATCACACAAAAACAGCGAACGTTCATTGGGTAGAGGCGCCGCTCTTTCGTCGGCGTTTCGTCACCAACGACCCGTGCGAGAGAGAATCCCTTCCCTTGTCATTTGCTGATCATATTTGTTCGCGCACGTTGCCATTACAACCCAGCAGGCGAATACAACAACTTACCTCGGATCCGCCCTGATGAGAGCATTCCCGTATTCTCTCTGCTCCTCTTCGCTTCCCCACGTTCCGGCTTCGACCCGCACCTATTAAAGCATCCAGCGGCCGAAATATTTGCACGGGCGACTATAAATAGGTCGGTGTATAAATTCAGCACCACGCGAAACGTATATTCCGGTGACTCACAAAAAACATTTCACACAAAACAATTATGCTGGCGATATCACGGTGAGGGGGTTGCTGCCACGGCACCAGATACTGATGTTGCGCACTCCGTCATACATTTACTTACCTTGGCATGAGTGGGGGAATTGACGCCCCCGCGCATTATTTCCAGGAGCTCCAGGGTAGGGGAGATGTCCCGCGCATCTCCGTTCCACGGTGTCAAGTTCACGACGACGAGCTGTATCGAGGGGGATGGCGGTAGGGCGGTGACCTGTGCCTTTAGCTTGTTGGGCACACCATATCGGTCAACATGTTGAAGACGCTGTGGGATACAGGAGTTAGAAAGTTATTGCCAGAGCAAGTCAACCTGTCAACTTTGGGCGGTGGGGTGTAATACCTCTTCGGCAGCCCGGAAGTGCACGTTGTATACATATTGGGGTAGCTCTAGACATGAAAAAAAAGTAGCACACATCATTGGTGGGGTCTACACCGACTTTTCTAGAAGATGCGGACTGTCTATTGCCTGGTTTTGATACGTCGACCCGTACATCCGACCGAGTTGCTTCTTCGAAAATTATCCCGCCGTGCCAGGGGGGTAAAATATCATAAGGCCTACGTAGTTCGGGTGGGCACTCGGTCGACCTTTTTGCAGCCCGACGTCCTAGTTCCTTAACACGTGGCAGCAGTACGAGTGCATAGGGTCGTGCGGCGCAGCTTGCTGCTCTTTTGCAGTTCGGACACGAAACGTACCATCCCATAGCCAAGCATCCCGCGTTGCTTCGAATCGAAAATGCTGTAACTGCCACTTTTTTCGTCACGTTTTCTCTCGAAAGTCCCGAAAGGATTAACCCTTTGGTCGTTACATGGCTGGCACAAGGTGTCAGTACAACGCGGTTGGCGCGCCAGCTCTCACTCACGATGTGCTCCACGACCGTTCGTTGCGGTCTATTTTGCAAACATGAACAGTAGGATCTAGACCACCAGTTCTACCGGCTGCGAGCCATCGACGTGCGCAACAGCTCTTGTTTGAGGCTACGGGTAAAAACGTTAACCAATAGCCCACTCGAACTATTAATACCGTACGTCTTTTAACACGCTCTCCCCCTGGAACGGCGGGGTATTTTTTAAGCTACTGGAAAAAAGTTAGCCACTTAGTATCCACCCGAACTAAGCGTTACAACACTCTCACTCACAATATGTTCCACCACTGTCGCGACCTCTTCTAGGGTCGCTTGCATGAGGGGTGTGTCGCTGCCTATTCACCCGAATTATGCTTTACAACATATCTCACTCATATTGTGCTCCACCGCCGTCGCGATTTTTGTAAGACTACCCTGGTACGGGTAACTCCTAGCAGATCTCTCTACTAAGCAGGTCTCACGATGCCATTCACTTGTGTATCCTTAGTAGTTCGTTTGTATTATTTCTCAGCTCACGGAAAAGGAAAACGACGACGACGACGGCTGATCGCTGTGCGCGAGACAAATCCTTTCGTATCATCCCCTTGTTTCCCTATGCGCACATGCCCACAAGGGCATGTGAAAACCCTTTTTATCTCGGTATCCAATATCTTGGCTCCTGGGTCCTAACCTTTGTCAGACTCCAGGGCAATACCACAACACGATTTCTTCTAGGGTCGCGCGCATGAGAGATCTTCTAAGATCGTTTAGCCGGGTCCTTTGAATAAGAGGTATGTCGCCACCTATCTGCCCGAACTAAGCTTTACAACACTCTCACTCACAATGTGTTCTAACCTTTGTAACGTATCTCACTCACAGTGTGCTCCACCACCGTCGTGATATCTTCCAGGGTCGCTTGTATGATGGGTATATCGACCTCTTCTAGGGTCGTTTGCGTAGGGGGTATGTCGGGTGGTTTACATAAGGGATAGACTATGTTGTCACCAATCCGCCCGATTTAAGCTTTACAACACTCTCACTCACAATGTGTTCCAGCACTGTCGTCGCGATTTCTTCTAGGGTCGCTTATATGAGGGATATGTCGACCTCTTCTAGGGTCGTTTGCGTAGGGGGTATGTCGGATGGTTTACATAAGGGATAGACTATGTTGTCACCAATCCGTCAGATTTAAGCTTTACAACACTCTCACTCACAATGTGTTCCAGCACTGTCGTCGCGATTTCTTCTAGGGTTGCTTGTATGAGGGATATATCGACCTCTTCTAGGGTCGTTTGCACAAGGGGTATGTCGGGTCGTTTGCAAAAGGGGTATCTGGTATGTCGCCGCCTATCCGCCCGAACCATGCTTATTAACACTCTCACTCACAGTGTGTTCTAAGTTTATTAACACTCTCACTCACGATATGTTCCACCACCGTCGCGACCTCTTCTAGGGTCGCTTGCATGAGTGATATGTCGACCTCTTCTAGGGTCGCTCGCATAAGGAGTATGTCGCCACCCGTATGCGCCCGAACTAAGCGTTGCAACACTCTTATTCACAATGTGCTCAAAGCTTATTGACACTCTTACTCACAATGTGTTCCACCACCGTCGCGATCTCTTCTAGGGTCGCTTGCATGAGGGATATGTCATCGTGCACCACCACAACCGCCGCAACGGGAAATGTCTCCCGCCTGGTTAAAGCCTCCTCCACAAGCATTTTGTCGGGAGCTCTCACCATCCAGTCCGAGTGGAAGTCGATGCAGCTTGCCACGGAGTCTACCTCGCAGAATGGCACAACATCGGGTTCCGAAACGCAAACATTACAACGGCAATGCTAGATTCTTCTATTTTCTGGAAATTGATTATGGGTGATCGACATTGAAGCTCGTGCTGCACACTGTATGTCGGAGGGCAAAAATAACAGTACAAAAAGGAGGGTACGTAAAGTTCGCGCATAGGTTTTCCTTTTTTGTGGTTTTCCCTTGTTTTTTTTTCTACTTTCTGGGAATGTCTATGAGTGATGGACGTTGACGGTCATGCTGTACAAAAATAGTAATTAACAATGATAGATTGGTGGATGTCCTACAGTGCGGGATACCTACTAAGATAACAAGCAAAGAGAAAGCCAGGCTGAGATTTACAGGAAGATAAGAAATTCGGGAGCTGGTACACTGAAGAGTAGTGTAGAATGCGTCCTTTATCAAACAATAAGAAATCTAACCTCACCCAGCATTTCTGCTTTTTAATAGGTGTCCTGCACTGTGGTATGCGTGTGTGTCCACGCTTACGACCTGTTAAAAAAAATTGCCACCGCAGACTAAACTTGGGAAAATCAGTAAATGGATTGAACTACCTTCTTAGGGCTGCATCCACGTTTAAGGCACAAGCTACTGGGAATTTAGAGTTGGTTTATTTTTGCGGTGTGTAGTAGAAAACGTCGTGGTGCAGCTTATGGCACCCAGTATGCGTCGTGGTCGAAACGCCTTCAACCCTACCAAACGCTATCGTGTTCGCACTTTTTGTCTCTTGGTTAACCCTGTTGCTACCGCAAAAACTATCCTACACTAATTGCAAGCGGTTTGTTCACATAAACGTGCGAGCAGCTGCAAAGGGGGTTGAACCTTTGCCGCAAAAAAAAAAAGAGAGAACGTCAAGGCCCATATTGCGCGGTAACCGCCGGAATCATGATTTTCTCCGACAAAACGGCTACTCATTCTCTTCACGGCGCATTGCTAGGTTAGTGGTGCACCCAATGTTTCTCAGAATCCTAACTTGATGAGCCCGATAGCTCACCTAAAAAACTGAACTTTTGAGGGAAAAAAAATGAAATGCACCCCGGTGAACAATCCCGTGGCCTAAGGTATTTCACGAACAAAACGTAAAACAAAATGACATTCCAACGACATTGCGTAGTTTGTCAGTTGAGGAGCCCCGTCGATCAGATTTATTTTGGCCCAAAAGAGGTACTATATCCCTTATGATAGCACGCCTCTCACCTGGAGGAGACCGCACCAGAAGCATCGGTAAAAAGAAAAGGTCGGCGTCTGCTTGCGCGAGCGCCTCCAATGATTCCCCCGGAGGCAAGCGAGCCCACTCGTGGTATATACCATTCTCGTCTTCTTCCGTTGGTTGGTCGGAAACGCCACTCTGCTCCTCAAATTCGCCTAAATCGCACCGTTGTTGTCCCGATTTACCACCTCTCCCCACGGCTTCATCCAGTAACGGGTTACCGTCATCGCCAGCCTTGTTAGCTCTCGGGTGGCATGCATCGAACGTACTCGGCGTCGCTGTAGAAAAATCTGTTGGCCTGATGGTACTGTCAAAATTACCCCCCGTCCCAAAGCTCCCCGTCGTGGTGGTACTTGCCCCGACCTCTGGGGAAATCCCGTGGTGAGTTGCAGGCCAAGGCCCCAAGAACTTATTGCCCCATTCGAGCTCGTGCAAATGCTGCACATCCCCGAGAATGCTTGGAATCCTCCCGGAAGTGCCGTCGTCGGTTGTTGTTGCGCGTAACCTTTGTGCTAACCTCCTCCCGGGGGTATACCGTAAATTGGCGACGTCGCCACGCTGGCCGTCACGAGGGCGAATCCGACTGATCCACTCAGCGATTCCACCCTGGAAGGCAAAAGCTTCGTCAAGCTCTCCCAGGGCGGTAAACGTTTCAAAGTCGAACACGAGCAGCGGTAGGGGTGCGATATCGCTCAATACTGTCGCCCCCCGTGGCCGCGATGTTGGTGTCGATGTCGGTGTCGATGGCGGTGGCGGTGTCGACTGTGTTGATAGCCGAGGCGTTCTTTCGTCTTGTCCTTCCCTTCTGTTTGCTTTGGCCAGTTCGCGTTTCAACAGCGCTGTTGCTTCGTCTTCTCCTCCTCCTCCTCCTCCTCCTCCTCCTCCTGCTCCTCCTGCTCCTCCTCCTCCTCCCCCACCTCCTCTCTTTTCTGTGGCCTGATCGCGCTTCAATATCTCAACGGAATCGTCTTTGTCCGGTGCAAGATTGCCCTTATAGGGCGAAAACGGCGAAACTGAACCTTCCCGATGACCGCTCGTCGTCGTCGACCCAAGTGGCCAAGTGGTCACGAGCAAGCCCGCCTCTTCATTACCGCTTTTTCCTCCATCCCGGATTTGCCCGTACTCACTGTACCGCGTTCTCCGCCCCTCAGCACCAGTACCAGCATTCGCACTATCTCCATCAACGTTGAACGCCGACTCAGCAAAAATTCTCGAATCTTCTGGGGTAGACGACACATGGTCGCTTATCGTCGTTAGAGGGGTAATGGAGACAGCGTTGCGGAGTAATTCGTACGCAACGAAAATGTCCTGCGCTGTCTTCCCGTCGCTGGCGGTGTCCGCGGGTCCGGTGGGGTTGCCGGCACCAGGATTAGTGGAGTTAGCTTGTGTGGGGTGGCCGACGGTGTTGAGGTTGAGCAGCCGGTGCGATGTGGTCAAGACACCGACCAGAGAGTTTCTCGGTATGATCTTCATGGCCCGGTTGATGGCTGCGCTTTTTCATGTCCGCCGGCGACGACAGAAAATTGTGGCGGGGATACGAAAAGGGTACAAACGGGCTCATCAAACCGGAGCATCACGTCGAACCCCTTGCGCACTTCACCCGTGGTTTTGGGGACAAACTATTTGGATTTAGTGTGGGATATTTTCTTGCAGCAGAAAAAGGGTTAAGCTGCCAGCTGATCCAGTGACGCCGGGGGGGGGGGGGGGGCTCATCAAGTACAAGCTTAATCTTTGTCCGGAAGAAAAACGCGTTTGCATGAGCTGAGTCTTCTCTACAACTAGTACCTTCTTAGGCGCTGTTTGTAGTTGTTGGTGAGAGATTGTGGTGGTTGGGGTCAGCTCTGTGCAGCCTGGTCGAAGAAGCCATAAACCGTGTTACTGTAGGCCCAGCACCGAGTTTTTACCCGAGGCTCCTCACAAGAGGAGCTCTACACCCTACCCGAAAAGCTGACTTTGAGGAAAAAGTGAAAGAGCAACCAGATGAACAATTTCATGGGCTAGACACACTACGAAAAATATTGTAAAAACCCAACCAGTATTCCAACGACATTGAGCATTTCCCCAGTTGAGTAGCCCCGTCACTCAGAAATAGTTTGCCCCGAAAGAGGTACCAGTACCCTGTACCCCTATTATAGCACGAGTCTATTTCTAAGGGGTGGGGGGTGGGGAGCGACTGCGGTGCTTTGGGTCGGATCCATGCAATCTGGCCGAGGAAAACGATCAATCCGTTTCCCGAGTGAACAACGCAACCCGACCGACGCCGAATTGCGACATGAAATGTGTTGTCGAAAACTGCGGACGCCTCCGGGGCCATCTCACCAGAGGAGCAGCCTTCAAATTCCGGGGTAGTGATAACGGTTAGGTCTCTCCACCCTTCATCTTGGAGCATGTTTTCCTGAATAAGAAAGCACATATATTTACAACGAGGGGTATGTCCCATGCGGTGCGTGAAACAAGGGTATCGGATTCCATGGACCTAGCTCGAACGTGCATCACAGGAGATACCCGCATGTAATGGCCAGACGTTCGAGTGTTGGCACTGGAGATAGAGTGAGTCATCGCGAGAAAGAATCTGACAGGTTGTTATTTGTCATGCCTGTGCCGATATGCGTTTCATGAGGCAGCCAAGCGATGCACGAGTGAATGCGTCCGTACGGCAACATCGTCAAGGACATTATACATGGAACAACAGCAAAGGGAGCAGCTTTTTTCGAACGTCCTTTCCGTTCATTAATTTTCTCGTGATAGCGAAGATAGAGAGAGATGAAGAAACCGGTCTTCACACAAAACATTCTGTCTGGGACCCAGATATATTGTAGCGAGCACAAGCCATTACTTAGTTTCCATATTCGAAAAAGACAAATATACATATCAGTAAAACGGTAAAACGGCTTTGCTACGGCAGGGCGGGCAGTGACATTTAATTAATTCACTATTATTTCCTTTGCCATCCTCTAATGTGCAGCACGAGCTTCACCGTCGATCACTCATAAAATGTCCCCAGCTAGAAAACCAAGGGAAACCCACAATTAAGGCATTAATTGGTTTCCAACTTCGAAGGATGTATGGGGGGGGGTGGTGAAAATTAATTAATTCGTACTAATTCCAGACGCTAATTATTTTCCATGCTCGAGGGAGACCGTACAGGTCATTTACTGGCGCACCAAGGTCTTTTTCGTGGCTGCTCCCAGCGCGAAACCGTCAGCTACCAGTACGAAGTGGGCGTCGGTGGTGTGCCTTGACGCCGCGAAAACCGCCTCCGTTAACCTGAGGGAATCGCCCTCGGCCTCGCTAGTCTGCACATCCTGTTGCGGATAATTAGGTGGCACAGTACATAATAGTGTTGGGGTGGCATATCATACTATTGAAGTGGCTAGTAGTTACGACTACGATATGAAATATGTTGGATACATGCCATAACCACTGAGCTAGCAGTCAGCGGTGGCTGGTAGTTACTACGATATGAACATGTTGGATACATGCCATAACCATTGAGCTACGAGTCAGCGGTAGCTGTTAGTTACTACGATATGAATATGTTGGATACACGCCATAAACATTGAGCTGGCAGTCAGCGCTGACTGCTACTTACTGTAGCTCGGTGGTTATGGCATATCTAACACATCTCATGTTGTGTTGTGATACGCGTGCTTGGCTTGCGGCGGCACGACCAACACGTCAACAGACAACGCTTGCTAGTTCCCATGATCGAGAAAAAGTGGGTACGTACTAGAATTAACTTCTCAGAGGAAACGTCATCGAGGTCCACAAACACACAGACGAAAAAAGATGCAGTGATCGAATAGATAGAATTCTTCTGCTCAACCTGCGTTGAGCATCATCTCCTACTTTCCGACGTACGTACCGAGGCATGATGTGGTAGGGATGCACAGAGTATTTTCTGAGGCTCCTCACTTGACGAGGTCTACACCTCACCCCAAAGCTACCCCGAAGCTTCCTTTGAGAAAATATGGAAGGGCAAAAAGCGATTAACGATCCCATGAGCTACTAGTACGGGGGTACATAGTAATTAGAACCAAATATGGTTAGTAAAAAATAGGGGAATATATAGGTTTTTGTTTGTATCGTAGGTTCTGATTACTATGGTCCCACGTAAAATGTGTTGTAAGTATAAACGAGTATCAGGTACTGTTTATTCTTCTACGCCTTCACCGACCATTTGTAGTAAGTGTTGGATTAGATGAGGCCTCCTGCCCCAGTCGGAGGTCCTACCCATACTTCGTTACAATCTTGTGCCCTCTATTGTTAGACCTGGGATCAGTTGATTCACCCCAAAACTTACTGTTGTACCTCAAGCGTACCGCCTACTGCATGAATATCGTAAAACGCAATTGGTACTCCCACGAATCTTGGGTAGTTCCTCTGTCGAAGAGATCCGTCGATCAGAAAAATGTTTGTTTAAAACTGCTATCTTTATCATAGTACGCATCCACCGCCTGTCGGAAGATTGACGTAACGTCATCTACGAAATCCATGACACAACTGACATCTTGATAGTTTCATATAAAATGTACAGCTTGTTCGACATAGCTTGTTTCACCGAACAGCCTAACAATAAGTTACGGTTATACACGGAGTGTCACGGGAGTTACAGTTACAGAGAGTGTCTCGTGATATCGCACGAAGTATACGCGTAGACTCACACGGAGTATGTACGAGTAGGCGCTACGAGGAGGTTTATGGTATTCGACTTGGAGCAGTTGTTGCTGAGCTGTGCTGAGTGGACCCACACGCTCAGTCCACCTTTCCCCTTGCCCTGGCCTACATCCTTCCGGGACGACATAATAAAGACATGTTAACCCTCTTAGCACTATGATATTAATAGAACGCTATAGGGCCCATGAAATTGGCCCAAATTTATGTGGCATTACTTCATTCAGTTTTAGAGGCATGCTCTTTGAGTGGACTTGAATGCCCCGTTTAACCACGCCGAAGCTTTGAAAAGTGATGTACTGTCTGCTGTGGTGGGCCCAAAGAGTCCGGGCTCTTTTGACACGGTCGTAGTTGATTATTTTTTTGCGGTTTCCGAGTGGGTGCTAAGAGGGTTAAGCTCACCACATTTTCACGTATTTTCACAAGTGTCGTGTGTCAATTGAACTCAAATGCGTTCGCAATCCAGCGTTAGCTTGCGTGTCCTTCAGTTCCCGTGGCAACGGCAGGATACACCGGCTAATGCTGAATTGCGAATTATCGTTCGTCTAAACAACGTGACAAATGGGGCGCCCTCAAACGCACACAAGTTCACGACAGTTACGAAGTACAACCATCCTGCTGCGCGAGTTCCTAGCGGGAGCTATGCTATTATGAAAAGTGTGACATCAGCCGCCGACGTAAAGTCAACAAACTGAGGGGTTATTTTCGGATCGCCCTCAATAAAAACGTCCATCACATCTTGGTAGTACTACTGTAGGTAACTTCAAGGCTTTCCTTCGGAGTTTTCATATTGAGGGTGACGCAAGTGATAATAATGTGGTATGCACCCGCGGTGACCAGTATCTCAGCAGCACCAGCGCAGCAACATAATGCAAAGCAGCAGCAGCAGCAATATCAACGACAGCAGCAACTACAAGCTCACCCAAAACAAAGGAGAGTGCGCAGAAAAAGCGTTTACATGAAGAAGGAATCTAAGATAAAAGTGTACTTTTCCGTTTCTTGTATGGAACGCGGTACAGTACGTACAGTAGTATGGTACAGTATCCCAGCAAGATCTGCTTGTGCTGAAAATACCACTGCTGTGCACTACAGCTGTACTTTAATGTTACGTGTTGTTTCTCGACTGGTGGTGCCGGTATATATGTTGCTGTAGCCCTGACATTTGTGGGTGTGTAGATGTGCAGCAGCATTGGGTAGATAAGCTATCAATCGTGCAGTAGTCGGTGGCAGCACTAACTGTTCTTGGCCGGTAAATCTGAAGTCGAATTACGTCAGCAAGTACAGTAGTCGTCCGTGCATAATGCCTGGCCTACATACAGGCATTATATATAGCCTCTCAAGTCCGAGTCTCGTCGTTCGGTTGTTCAAGGTTGTGCCGAGCCTTGGGTGGGATCATGCCGACCGGCATTTACTCATGAATAGTGCTGATTCGGCATCATCCGCTATTTGAGATGCTTCGATAATGCCGATACCGGCACAGCAGCAGAGGTGCGTACCGAATGCGGTACGTTGCGTACAGTAGTAGTATGGTACCGTATTCCAGCAAATTCTCCTTGTACTGAAATATCACTGCTGCACACTACAGTGCTGCACTGTATTGTACTGTTACGTGTTTCTCGACTGGTGGTGCCAGCAGGTGTACTGCTGTTGCCTTGGTGTTTGTGGGTGTGTAGATGTACAGCAGCAGTGGGTAGAATATGCTGTTCGGTTCGCCACCAAGAGCTGTGCATCAGGTGGGCGTCAGTTGACCTGTTTTCGAAGACCTGTCTTACGTACTGTCATAATTAGCCAACAGGAGCCTTGAAGAGCTGTCTATCAGTGTGGCTGGTTTCGAAGAGCTATCTAATACCGGTAGTCACGAAGAGCTGGCAAGTAACACCGATCATAGATTTCGTAATCCTAGTGTTTTCTATTTACTTATACTTACCTGTACTATTGTATCATACACATCAAGTGCCGCATAGTTTATAGTTTGCCGAAAAAACGTGACAAATGGGGCGGCTCTCAACCAAGACTGGCGACAGCTACCCCATCCTATCATACACATCAAGTGTCATTTAGTTTATTGTTTGCCTACAAACTAAAAACGCCACACTAAAAAACGTGACAAATGGGAGGCGGGAGGCTCTCATCTATAAGACAAATAATAGCGACAGCTATTCTATCTTACCATACACATCAAGTACCGTTAAGATCATTGTTTACCTAGAACACGTGACACTAAAAAACGTGACACTATAGTCTAATGTCCCCCTCAAAGCGGGTTATACAATTTCTATACGCAGAATGACTAAAAATCGCCCTGTCGACCCTGGTACTATAGCTAGCACTAAGGGGAGTCACCGACCCCTATATCCTTCATGAGGACATACACCGTAGCACGCGCGATCGAAGCATCACACACAGCTTGCAAAGACAAGTTTCGACGAAATCCTCGATCTCACAGCTGACGTGCATTTTTATTTTTTATGAAGACTAGCGACAGCTATACATCTTACAAGGTTCCCCTCCGGGATGTGGCGAGAGGAGTGGCGCAAGGCCATCAACACTGCCTGCGTAAAATGACATTTTGTACTGTAGTTCTACACAAAAACAGTTGCTCGGAATCAGTTAAGATTTGCATTCAACAGCAGTACTGGAGTGTGCTGTAGTGCTGCGCCACGGGGTCCTACAGGACATCGCACGAGATGGTTCGGGGGGCGAGCTCGGATAGGATGTACCTGCATATGTTAAGTTGATGTCGATGTTGAAGATAAGGGTATTGGATCATGCAGGTGGTCACGAATGTGTTGTAGTATTTGCTGTCGGGTAACGAAGTGTTGCTCAGGGTCTCCATGCACTTTGCGAGCAATGCAACGAAGCAAGCAGGCACCATCTCCTACCTCATTAACAACGAACCAGTTGTTGTTGTTGGTGGTGGTGGTGGTGCTGTGGTCATCGCTGCTTCTTTCGCTGTCTTTATCGCTGTCGTTGTCGCCACTGCTCTCGTTGTCGGTGTCGTTTCCATTTGTTTTTGCATTACTTTTTGCGGATGGGTTAACATTCAAATGCAGGGGTTCTCTTCCAGTTGCAGCCAAACTGAAATCTCGAAAGACGACGTTGGCAACGTAGGGGACGTTTGCTTGTCTATGAGCCCGTTTTCTTTGACGAGACACAGGATGTTTTCTCGCGAGGTGGTGCGGCTGAGAGCGACGTACAATGGCCCATGTGTGAAGAAATCATCTCTGAGATCGAGGCCGACATTATTGAGCGTTTGTCCCTGCGATTTGTTTATGGTCATGGCGTAGCATAAACGGAGAGGGAATTCATGACATGGAAAGTAATTCCTTTGGCGCCAACATGCACTTCGAAGCAAATTCTGGGTATTTTAACAATTGGAAATCCTTCTGCGATAACTTCGACATCAACGACTGTGGCAGAGACCTCGTACGCCTCCTTTTTTGCCGTTAACGAGGCCACTGTCAATATTCCTGATGAGCATTACCAAATCTCCTATTTTAACTTGCAAATCATGTGGAGATGTGCCTGGTACAGTAACCGTGTTTAGGTACTCTACGGACAGACCTCCGGCACGTTTTCTGCGTCATCGGTCACGAGTCGGTCTGAACTCTTCTCGTGCTGTGCTTTTCTCCCGGCAACATGTCTAGAACGAACGTTGATTTGGTCTGCTGTCATTAACGGGTGCTAATATGCCACGATCATCGAAATTGTTGTGGTTTACTTGCAAAAGATCAGGATAGACGGCTTCAATGAGGTCTTCGAAGTCAGTAGTTCCATTGATCTGGCACGTTTGCTCGGATCCCTCAGGGTTGTGTGCTTGAGATGTATAACGGTAGGTCCGTCGGAAAGGGTTATCGGTGCAATGTCGCCTTGTCAACGGCTAGTACTGCCTGCGCGTAGGGAATGTCTCCTCCATATCTCATTGACTTCGTGAGACGGAAACGTTGGACATGTTTCCAGAGATGCGAAGACAAAAAAAAATCACCGACAACGTCTGCAGCAGTACCAAACTTCACCATTGGTCCACACTGGTGCCAATCTCCTGAAACACAATAATTTTACCGCCGAAAGGGAGGTCATTGTCCATGAGATCCCTGGGCGTTAAATCTGAAGCTTCCGGAGTGTACTTGCTAGACATTGGGCATTCGTCCCACATTATAATCCTGCTTGTTTCAACACGTCAGCTCTTTTGAGACTCTGCTTGGATGTTGCACGTGCTACCACCAACTGCAGCTGGACCAAAGGGAAGTTTTTAAAAAATTCGAATGCGTTGTGAGACCACCAGGAAAGATCAATGCCGCTATGCCAGTAGACGCGGTGCACAAGACTAGTGTTCCACGGGCTCTAAGAGGTGCAGCTATAGTCGATTCAGTGAACGTTTTTCCGGTTCCGGCGGGAGCATCGATCATGTACACACCACCTTTGTCTTGTATGACGCTGGATGTAATGGCATCAAGCACGGTTCTCTGTTCTTGGGTAAGTTGGGGGATAAGTTGATTGGCTCATGCATTTGTTGTCGGTCGAAAGCTCCGAGCAAGCGGCCGAACTCCGTGTTGTCGTGGTGACATTTGGCCAACCCGTATATATCTGTCGATCTGCCATGTTTGTGAAGCATGAGATCGATGGATAATAGGGCAGCGTTAACGGCAGCGGACTGTGCAAGGTTAGAGGCGAAGTCTGCGGCGAGATCGTCTTGGAGAATCTCCCACAGGGCGGTTGCAGGTGCACCATGCAAAATAAGCGTTGTGAAAAGTTGACGCAATTATTTGGCGGTTGAAAACCCAATCGCCTCCTGTAGGCATATGTATTCTTCAACGCCATGAACGACACCAATAGCTCTTGCTGCATGTTCGGACGTTTCTTGGAGAAGGCTATTGACGCTTCGGATACGTGTCCAGCTGGTCGCGGGTTCATGAAGTACGAGCAGTCGAATGCACCATGTATCACCTTGGTCAGGGCTCATGTACTGAAAGCGAGCTAAGACTGGCTTTGTCCGGAGATAGATACAGTTGAGGTATCGATCGTGCCATTGCCTCGTGGACGTGCCGTTGTCGTCTGAGTTTTCGTCGTCGGTGGGGTCGTCATTGCTCGGACGAGGTCGCTTTGATGTTCGTTCTTTTGGTTGAATAATGTTTTGCTCGTAGTACTGTAGGTACGTGAAGTCGTGAAATCGTGGGTAGTGAGGTCGTCCGAAGTACTTCCATCAAGTTTGATACGGAGGAGGCGGCTACGGATCGTTGTATCTCCGTAGAGTGCTTCATCCATCCAGCACAACTGGTTGCTCTCCTTGAAGGTGAACAAAGAGTCCAACGACGGTGGATACGCGCTCTTGCGACCTCAATCCAAACATATGCCACATTGCCTCGGAGCTTGAAATGTAGCGTACACTGCGAAACGCCTCCATTTCGTTGCCGTTGTACGTTATTTTTGCTCGAGTAGAGTCGGCCGGCTTACATGCATATTTGTAGAGGTACTCAATGACAGCTCGTCCTGTTGCCATGTCGACGCAAATATGGCAATCGTATTTCATAATCAAGTACGGGTTGTACGGCACCATATATCGGTTGTCTATGGTCGTTTCCACGGTCTTGTTTTCACCGTGCTTGCATTGTATTATGGCATTGTCTTCGTTGTCTAGTCGGGGGTATTCGGCTCGACCAGACTTTTCGTTGAGAGCGAGGCTGCTGCGAAAAGGTTGGGGATAGTGCATTT
This sequence comes from Laminaria ephemera, assembly GCA_036873875.1. Taxonomy (NCBI): domain Eukaryota; class Phaeophyceae; order Laminariales; family Laminariaceae; genus Laminaria; species Laminaria ephemera. Next base: position 4,662,613 of record JAYJMJ010000309.1, read on the forward strand.
TACAATATTTTCTTTTGGTTTTGGAATCTGCTTTCATGCAAGGTGCTGAAGGGTTGAATGTACCACACTTCTTATGAACCATATCCTGGAGGGCTTTTCGCCGAAGTTCACCGTTTGCAATGTGAGGATCTGGAAGGTTTGTCCATATCAATTTGGCAACTTCTTTTAACTGCTCGAGGCTTGACCCTTCGAAATTTATGATGTGGGCATGGACGCAATCTCGGCCTTGGTACTCAATGACATAAAGAATGTAATGCATCTTGCCAAAGAGGTTTTTAAGTTCTGCCAAGAGATCTGAGTTTCATTTTGAAAACACGGCTAACTAAATCTGGGCGATCCATTCCTGTTTGACATTTGTGTAAGTTTTCTACTATCTCTGGCCATTTGGGGTTTGCTGTGAACGTTACCATTAAATGTGGCTTCCCCAACTACGGCCGCATCCAATTGCTTTCTTTTGCGGTTGCTGGGGCCCTATGAAAACTGACTGTGAGGCGTTTTACGACGGTAGCCTCTGGGGAAGCGTCGTTGATAGCGTTGAGTGTGGTGAGACGTTTCTTTGGAAGTTGCTTATCGCAATAAGAAAAACTATATAATCTTGCCTTGCATAGGAGTCACAAGCATGTTCTTGAGCTAGCGTTGACAGAATTTGGAAAGCGGGCTCGCAAAGGAATCGTTGACGACAATATTGAAAAATCTGAACTGGTTTCCCAGTAGCAGTGGAGAGTGTGCGGGGTTTCTTGTTGTCACCACACCATCCTGGGCTCCAACCTGGCTCGCCAAAATAGTGCAAAAGTGGGAATTGTGGAGATTCATATAAAACGGACCAAATAGGCACGAACCGTGGCTGTAGATATGTCTTTGGGCTGGTGTGCAGTCATCGGCTTTGTATAATAAAGCTGCAATTTCAGTGGAAGCGGTTGGTGTGACACAAGCAGTCTCCTCGAATGATATGCACAGGTTGTGGTGTTCGCTCCGGTCGATTTCACGGAGCAGTGTACGGTATTGTTTGACCCCCTTATAATGTTTGATGCGATTGCTCAAGTATGTGAGAGTGTCTGCATCTAGTTTCAGGCGTTTGGCGTTTGTTCGAATCTCATTGTCATAGATGTACATTCTTGCCTGGTTGTTAGTTACGGTGCCTCCGTGCGTTTCACGGAAACTATTCATTACACGGTGATGCGGTTTGCCGTGGAGCTTGAGCATGTTAGGGTATGAGGGCTGTGTCCAAGTGGGTGAAGGTGATGCTCCAAGGGCTGTTGTCGCAAATGTGCCATTATAAGAGCGTTGGCGTTCCAAGAAACTAGGCGTGCTAACAATCCTTAATATCTGGAGGAAGAGGAAGGAGTGGGTGCACAACATACTTGCCTTTGCTGCAACAGTTTATGTAATCTTCTTTCCATTTCATGGCATTGCAAAAACTTGCACCTGGTATTGAGTGGGTTGTTCAAGTTCAAGTACCGAACATTGTGTGGATCGGGCAAGACGACAGAAAGGTCTCCGATTGGAAGGACTCCAAGACGTTGAGAACGTGAAACACCCGATGATGATGACGATGTAGCCCTGCTCATCACGCAAAGTTCTCTCTTATGTATCAAACGTTCTTTCACCACGCGTTCCCTGAAGAGTCACTTGTCCCGCTTACGGCAATTCGTTTCTATTCTCTGTAGAGATATGTACTTCTAGCGTACTCGCTTGCGCAACGCTGAATGTTTTAAGTTCTGAGTTCAAAGTTCAATGCTCAATGTTCTGAGTCAAAAAGCATGGGCTTGGAGTCTACGAGAGGTCCAGTTGCTCGCCGCTGGCGAGGCCCTCGCGGGGGCGCTTCGACGAGGTAGCGTTCCGACTAGCCGCGTCGTTATGCGCCTTCCCGGCGCTGTTTGCCGCTGCGCGCACGTCGGCTTCCGTCGTAATCTCTTCCACTATCTGCCGGCGGCGCTTCAAGGCACAACCCACGTGCCGCGGCTTCACGCAGGAAGCCACCAGGTGGTCGCCTTCGGAGATGCAGGCGTTGTTTTCGTCGCGGAGGCAGTCCTGGCACCTCTTGCCAATCTGTAACACGCGGCAATACTAGAGGAGGGAGGGGAAAGCGAGTTTTATAGAGCCAGCTCCATCGTATTATACATATCATTACTTATCTTTCCACACATAGTTTTCTACACTGAACCCGAAACGGCGCCTCCCAGGTGATATCATCACTGCAAATCACACGAAGGATTCAAAGACATTAGTATTAGGGCTGAAATGCACTTGCGGGATGATCGTAAAATGTCATACATATAAAAAAAAGGACATGAAAAAAATCGGACAAATAGCTTGTGGTATACCAGGTATGCTACTGTAGAAGCAGCATGCTACTACTACTGCTGTTGCTCTAAAGGTTGTGTGTCTTTTGTGCTTTGAGCAGAACAAGAAGGTTGTGATTTAAGCAGAGGAAGATTGCGCAAACGTGCACGTACGAACATCGTGTACGAATACGCAAAAAAGAACGCCTTGTATTGGGTAAAAAATGTCGGAAAAAATTGTCGGAAAAAATATCGTTGTTGCGCAGCACCTACTACGTGTGCTTTGATGCTTTGAGGGCCGATTGCGTGAAAAAATGTCCTTGTCGCGCAGTATCTACTCTAAAAGTTTCGTGTCTTTTGTTTGTGATTTAGGCAGAAGAATCTTGCGTAAACGTGCACGTACGAACATCGTGTACGAATACGCAAAAAAGAACACGCTTTATATTGGGAAAAAAATGTTGGAAAAAAATATCGGAAAAGATATCATTGTCGTGCAGCACCTACTACGTGTGAATCGATGCTCAGAGGGCTGATTGCGCTGTGCTGTGCTTGTGGTACATGCTAGAGGCAGCATGCTACTGCTGTCGCTCTAAAAGTTGCGTGTCTCTGTTTATGATTTGAGCAGAAGAAGCAGGTGCAAAAAAATATCGGAACATATATATCGGAAAAAATGTCGTTGTCGCGCAGCACCTCTAAAAGTTGCGTGTCTTTTGTGTGTATTTGAGCAGAAGAAGCTTGCGCAAACGTGCATGTACGAACATCGTGTACGAATACGCAAAAAAGAACGCCTTATAGGTACAGATACGATATTGTCGGGGTGTGCCCTGAGCGCTCCTCAGCTTTTCTTAGACGTATTTTTTGCGTTTTTCGTGCTAGCGCGCGATGAGGTTGACCTCTCGGGCCAAAACTCCCTCATACGAACGAGCATGTCACACGAAATGACGAGTACAAAAAACGAAAAAAAAATGCATATAGCAACACACGCCCGAAGCATGATGATCACACATCACACCACGCGATAGGAAACCTAGCACACACGACAGACAGCATGACGACACGACACAGCCCCGAAGCATGACCATACTACACACCACACGACAGGAAGCCTTGCAATCGAAAAAAACTGCACGACCGGCTTGCATGTGTCCGAAAATATAAGGACCGTTTGGGTCTCTTTCATTTCGTTCACAATATGATCACATCACACCACGCGACAGGAAGCCTAGCACACACGACAGACAGCATGATGATGACAACCCACAGCCCCGAAGCATGACTAAAGTACACCACACCACACGACAGCAGACAGGAAGCCCAGCACACACGACAGACGGCATGATGACGACACGACACAGCCCCTCGGCTAAGTATACACGCACGCACGCACACGCACAAAAAATGTTGATACAGTGACGTGAACGGTCCTTATGTTTTCGGACAAAAAATGACGACTACAAAAAAAGAAAAAAAAACGCATACAGCACAACACACACCCGAAGCATGAGCACATCACACCACGCAACAGGAAGCCTAGCACACACGACAGACAGCACAACGACACGACATGGTCCCTCGGCTAGGTATACACGCACGCACACGCACGCACACGCATGACTTACACAAGCACACCGCAGCGTTACGTTTGTTGGCCCACCCCCCGGCTGACGCGCATGCGGACATACTGGCAAGAGTACAAAACTCGAAAAAAACTGAATGTTGATGTATAACAGCCACAACTCACCCTCGAGCTTTCGAGACCAGAAGATAGTGTGCTCCGGGAGTTTCTCACAACAAAAGCTGCAAGGATTACCCCAGTTGAGTGTAATGCCTGTTCACCCACAGCTGTCTGGGTACCCAGGGCAGCCCGGGTAGTTCGCCCTGTTGGGGTTGTTACTCTCCAGCAGCACTATTAATAGCTGGATTTGACAGCGAGGACAGTCCTCGTCCAGCAGGGTGCTGTTTCTGTTGCAAGGTGTGCCTGGAGCTTCGGCCATGGTCGGTCATGCAGCGTGTCGAAGTTGTCGCGGGGGGTGTAGCGTGTCGAACTTGTCTCAGGGGATGTAGCGTCGAACTTGTCTCGGGGGAAACGAGTCGCGTGCCGGATGTTGGTTTTTGGTTTTGTTGGGTCGAGGCGCGATGCCCCAACTTTTGCCGCTTGGAGAACACGTCATGCTCAAGGTGAACGCCGCACGCAGAAACCCGGGAAAACTTACGTACATAAAATATGGCCTCTCATCACAGAAATCCCGGGGATTTGTCTTATCCATGCCTGCGGGCAAAAAAACTTTGAGCGCTTGCCACGCGCGACATACTGCACGGATCGCGCCCAAATCTCGACCACAGTGACCGAATGAAAATTCCGAATCGACCCACTTAGCATTTTGGATAAAGGTGCGCGTACGAAGAGATGTGAGCGAAAACAAACGCAAATTCGACAAATATACGTACTCATATATCGTACTGGTACACATCAAGAGTCATATAGTTTATCATTTGCCTGAAAAACGCGACACTAAAAAACGTTACACTAGAAAATACACATCAAGTGTCATCTACAGTAGTTTATTGTTTGCCTGAAAAACATGACATTAAAAAACGGGACACATAAAAACGGGACACTAAAAAACGTGACATTACAACAACGTGACACTAAAAACCGGGACACCAAAAAAAAACGTGAGAAATGAACCAGGTCTCATCTCACCCAAGAGTGCCGTCAATGAACCGCACCGTGCTGCCGAGCCCTCGCACTGGAGGCAAGTGATCCACAACGAGTCGCAGTAGCCATCGGTAATGATTACCTGCAGCCTGCATGATGAACCGGAGGATCCTATACACGAACCGCCTTATCTGAAAAGGGAGTTGGAGTAGGGCACGTTCTTTGATTAGGGTCTTATCACATGTAAAATACCATGCAAGCTTCCCAACCCAACCCAACCCAACCCAAGCTATTAACAGTACAACTCACCACGTTGCTGCCGACGGGAACTTTGTTTGGGAAGAGAAGATGCGGCAGCTCGGTGATTTGGACAAGCAGCCCCCTTAACAGTGAGCTCGCCATCATGACGCCAGAAATCAATCCTCGATACGCAAAAAGAAAAACGTGTATGCAGAAAACCTGAGACGCGCCGGAATGGTACAGATGTACGCATATATGCAGAAAAGGTTAAAAGAGGGCACTCGGTCAGCAACAGCAGACTATCATACGGTAACACTCGTACTGCCAAGCCACCATGCCATAAATCAATCCCCGACACGCAAAAAGAAAAACGTGTATGCCGACAACCTGAGACGTACCGGGATTGCATACATGCGTAGAAAAGGGTAAAATAGGGCCTTCGCTCGAAATCATAGCATTAGGCCACAGCTTGCGCAAGGGATCGATCAGTCGATTGGTCGCAGCGTGCGCATGTGGCGAGGCCTAAAATTGTGTTGTCGTGGTGGCACGGCCGAAAACACAACAAAGCAGACGCACTTATCAATAAGGTACACACACTTATCACGAAGGTGCACACACATTTACCACAAGGTATACACGCACTTACCACGAAGGTACACACTTTTACTACGAAGGTACAAAATACACTTATGATACCACGAAGGCACACATATAGTTACCACGACGATACACCCCCACTGACAACGAAGGTACAGACACCTACCACGAAGGTACACTCCCACTTACCACGAGGGTACACTTCCACTTACCACGAAGGTTCCAAATGTGGAGTTGAAATAATAGCCCATCAGCTCCTCGGACGTTGGTTTCCACACAGCCAACACCACAGTCGCGACGATGGCAGTAATCCTGATAGTAAGGACGGCATAAAAATAGTGCAATGTTGGTTATCACCCGGTGTGATAGACGTTATAGTAGATGCAATCCCGATCGTCAGGAGGGCATCAAAACAAATAAAAACGTTGTCTGTCATCGCCCGGTTAAGTAGGCGGTATAAATATGATAGATGCAGGCAAAAGCAAACTTGTAGATACAGTAAGCGCCAGGAAGACATGAAAATATTTCAATGTTGGTCATCACCCGGCGTGGTACACGGAATGATAGATACAGACAAACACAAAGCTGTAGATATCCTGATCGTCAGGAAGGAGGAATGCATCAAAATAGGTCCATGTTGGTTTGTCATCACCCGGTGTGATAGACGGTACGATAGATGCAGACAAAAACAAACTTGTAGATACCCTGATCGCCAGGAAGAAAGGCATCAAAATACTTCAATTTTGGTTGGTCATCACCCGGTGTAATAGCCAGTACGACAGACGGTATGACAGATGGTATTAACTCCTTTGCCGACGCCAATATGGCAGCAGCATTGGATGCAGCATTGGATGCTGAAAGGTACGATAAAACCCACCACATGAAGATCGAGCAGCGCCGAACGAAGGTCATCAAGAGAGGGGCGAACGTCAGCAGCAGCCGGTGCACGAAGAGGAAAATCCGGAAGTCATCCAAACCCCACACGTGCTATTAAAATGACAAAATCATCGAAACGGACGAAGGCGCGGCAACAGAGCAACAGAGCAGGAACATTGAAGCAGAGAGAGAGCACGGATGGGTAAGTACTTTGGTTGGACAACGACTACAAGACAACATGACAACATGACAACATGACAACATGTCATGACGCATGCTACGTTTAAGGATGCGCCTAACTTTCTTCATCTCCTCACTTCAGGAATCTCTAGGTACCTCACCCAAAAAACTCATGTTGAGAAAAAAACGAAAGTGCCACCCGATGAATAATCCCATATATAACGAATCATAACGTAAAATAAAATACCATGTTTCAACAATATTAGGTGGCTCCTCAGTTGAGGAGCCAGCCCCGTCAGTCAGCCAGTCAGTCAGAAAGGATCTGGCCAAAAATTGCTACAGGATTGGTCCCTCTATAGTGCCGGTATGTGCCAGCCGGAAATACCGGCATTATAGCGGAAACCGGTACTATAGAGGGACCACTACTGTATACTAATACCTACCTGGTAGTATCGTAGCACGCTTCTCATGAGCGACCAGCGATACCAAGCAGGCAAGCACACACCCCTTCCAAACGTGCTGCACACGCCGCGTTCCTATCTTCCATATAAATTCCAGGGGTTTTCACGGGCCAGGTTTCCAAATTCTCGCGGGGCGAGTCGGGTCGGGTCAGGAGTTGTTCGAAATCTCACGGGTCAGGTCAGGTCGGGTCAGCAGGTTTTCAAATCTCATAGGTCGGGTCAGGTCAACCTAAGTCGGGTCAGGTCAACCTGATCCGACCCGACCCGCGAGAAGTGACCCGACTCGTGAAAAAGTCCTGATAGTTTCTGCATAGGGAAAAAAGTTGCGCGCGACCGACCGTGCGGAAACCCTTCCATGTTCAAGATGGAACGAACCATTCACCAACCCCCTCTCGACATGGTAAATTTTGCCACACCAATTAACAAGGGGAAAACGATCGCTCCCCTAGGAGATAGACGGTGGCCACAAAAGGCGTAACAGTAAGGGGATAAGATAAGCAAACATTTTATGTAATACAAGGCTGCGGAGCGCTCCGCGGGCGGCTATACGCCGCCCGCTGCGCTCGCTCAAGGAAGCATAAACTGTAAAGTAGACAGGGCAGAGGACGCTCACGATTTGGTGCAATGGTGCAATGGGCGGCTTGCAAATGCCAAGGAAAAACTATGCCGTGCCTTCTCGTGATGATGGTTTTGTGCGCAGAAGAAGCGAGTTTAAAAATAAATATCGTGAAATGTCTACTTACGGCATTACTGCTGTGTAGTAGCAGTACTATCATACACAGCAACATGCCGCAAGTGGTATGTAGATCATAAAAGTACGAAGTTCAACGCGGAACAACAAAAAAATAGGAAAGACGGAAAAAGGAGGAAATCCACGATCAACACCGACAAACAATCTTTCCAAATCGGCATCAAAGAATTCGAGGATCGATCTTGAAAACATAATTTCCCCGTCGGCAATTAAGAGCTGAGAGTAGGCTAAAAGGCCAGGAAAGTGCCAAGGGTGGCCTCCGAAGGCACCAGCACCACGGAGTCAGCACGTATGTTTTTATATGGCAAAAACGTAAATAAGCGCCCAAATGTTGGAGGTGTCTCTTTACTAGGAGAAGGAACGGTGCTCCGCCTCCAAAGCGACGCGTGGTCAACGGTCAAATGACTAACGCAAGCAACAAATGAGTACGCCCTCCCCCCCCCCCCCGTGACGGGCAAAAAACCAGTGAAAGTAAAAAAACTAAAAT
>JAYJMJ010000309.1:4713082-4729392 GCA_036873875.1 Laminaria ephemera
TCATATTAAATTACTGGCACTCAATGAGATGCCACAAACTCAATTTCATGAAAACCCTGTTTAATGGAAAACATGAATACAACGCTTTCCCATTAAAAAGCCCACACTCTTTAAGATGATACACACTCAATTTCATGAAAACCCTGTTTTTTATGAAAAATTAAAAATACACTACAGCTGTGAGATCGAGGATTTCGTCGAAACTCATCTTTGCAAGCTGTGTAGGTCGGCGACTCCCCTTATAGTACTAGTTAGCCCCAGGGTCAACAGTGTAATACGAAGCCGTCGGTCTCTTTAATCAAGCTGTGCACGGAAACTATAAACTTAAGAGGTGGACAAAATTTGACGGCTATGGAACGCAAAACCTGGCCTGGGACGGCTGTGGAACGCACCAGCTTTATATATGTAAGCAGTAGTCTTATTACCGGTGAGGGGACGGGGGGGGGTGGAGTGTACTCATTTCATGCATAGCCAGCCGTAGTTATATGACCATTGAAGGGGACGGGAACGGGGGGAGGGTTTGTAGGTAGTGTTTTTATCGCATAATGAATAGGGCTGCTGCACGTATGGTGTTGGACCTAAGGAGACGACGGGGATCAGATGGGTTTAGGCAGTTTTTTAGACCGCATAATGGCTACCGGTAGAGTCTACTGCCCGTATGATACGGGACTATATGTTCATAGTGATGTACACCTACAGGTTTTCCTGTTATAAGTAGGTCCCGTCGCATCACCCACGCGTAGGTTATGCTGTACCGGGTATGCTGCATTCAAGCACTTTTGTTTTTTCCAATCTGGCACCGTGCCTCGCCATTAGCCCTTTTCCCGATACGGTGGAAGTCCTTCCAACTAATATGCGATTCGTTCATTCGTACCCGTATCTTTAATCCAGGGCCTTCACACAGTGCCATACCAGCTGCCTGGTACGGTGTAGATACCAACTTAGCGTACGAGTTCGACCGAGAAATGCATGAGGTGCCGTTACGCAAATCACAGCAGCAGTAGAAACTGTTTCAGGGTCGTTGCAAGCAATCGCTCGTTGCTGTCGCCCATCATTTCCATCCCAAAAATGTCACCGAAATTTCCATAGACATATGGAACAACAAAAAATAAACCGAAGTATCAAAAGAGACTAGTTGCTGCCGCCCATCGTTTCATTCCAAGAAAATGTCACCACAATTTCAATCGACAAATATGGAACCTCTCTGACGGTGCGTGCGCAAATCAATATAAAAAGCTATTCGTCTTGCTTAATCTCGACCAGGACACCGCTACTATAGAAGCGCGTACCCACGTGCTGTTCCCCTTGGAACGTGACACAAACAAATTGGACATACACCAACACGGAACACATTAAAAGGCACGCAAGAGGTGCGATGGGAAAAAACACCCACACGCGCGCCCCCCTGCTCAAGTCAACCATTCGTTGCTCTCGGGCATCATGCAAGAAATTCCTTAAGCTGGCTTTCCCCGTTAATTCCATTTGCGTATCAGCCTTTGTCGGAAACAACCTACACCCGTACAAGGTTGCCTTCTAATCACTAACTTAGGCAACTGACTGGTAGGAGATGTCATCCCAAGGGTGGCGGTAGAGAGGCTGCTTCAACCGCTTCTGGTCGAGGTAGTGGCCGATGAAGCCCACTGATCGCCCCAGCACGAACATGCCGTTCAGGCAGCCGTTCGCGATCAGCTCATCCGCCTAAAAAACGAAGCAGACAAAAGTTCAAACCGACGGGTGATAAATTAAGCCCCGGGATATTCAAGATCGCAGTTGCAACGGCATGATAAAGACAAACTCACAGACATCGCCAACAATAAAATTAATCTCGAAACGAAACTCCGTGCGCATGTCCAGTAAGAGAAAATCCAGCAAAACAATGCCAAAAAAATCTCAGAACCTCTCATTAAAAGAGGCAAACTGACAGCTATCGCGAAAATTCATCTCGAAACAAAATTTCTCCGCGCACTTATTTCCAGGCAGAGAAATTTGAAAGCCAACAAAAAGTTGACGAAAGTATCTCCGGAATCCCCCGTTTACCTCTTCTTGCGTGAAGGCCCCACATGAGCGGAGGAGGTCCACGAAGCACGCGGCGATGCATCCATCAACGTTGAGGATCAGCGTCTCCCTCTTCTTCGTTGTCACCTGTCGAGTATCATAATTATATACCAGGTATCAGGTAGTAGGTTAGGCGTTGTTGTCGGTCATCGTGGCACACATCGTAGTATGACATACGATAGCGTACGCAGTACGGTACATGTGTTCTGAATCATAACCATGACAACTGCCCACTCTGTAGCACGAGTCGTTTATACCGCTACCGAGAAGTCGAGGCAAGCACCGTTAAGAACGTGCGAGTTCTTGCGACTGCTGTCGTACGGCATCGTCTATATGAAAAACCTACATCCAATAGCCACGGCAAGAGATTCCGAAACTGGTTGCAGGTTTGTCATGGGCGCAACATCAACCTGATTCTGTGCATCACAAAGGGTCGGCACAAAATCAGTTTGTGCCCAGTCCTGACAGGACGAAAGTTTAGTTTCACCGCACCTGCTCGACGGCCATGGCGAAGTCCAGGACCTTGGTGTTCTTGAAGTGCTTCAGGGCGTACTCCTTTATGATCGTTACGCGCATATCCGGGTTGCTGAGAGACTTAATACGGTGCCCGATGCCCATGATGAGCTTGTTCTGCTGGCGCATCCGCTTGACGTACTCGGCAGCGTTGGCACCCTCGTCGGCTCCCTGCGTTTGCATAAAAAAAGGCAGAACGGTGTCAGAGCCAGTCATCCTCAGGCAGCCCATCAACGCTGCTGCTTTGCAAATGAACAACTTCTGCGAATGACCCAACAACGCCGCTGTGCCTTGCAAAGGAGCCAATTTCTGCGCGAGTGTGCTCGTACCCGACACTTGACTATAATTACTAATAGCAAGTCTCGAGAGAACTGCGGGAACGTATGACACTACGAATTAATAGCATCCCTGGTATTTACAACGAGCCAAACCTCACCTGCGTGAACATCTCGGCAGCCTTGTCCAAAGCCCCTCCGAAGCGAGGACCAATTGTCAAGAGACCAGAGCAAAGGGCAGACACCAAGTCCTTTCCGGCTCTTGCCGTGACGATGGTGTTGTGAGCACCAGATACCGCCGGTCCGTGGTCAGCAGTCACCTTTTGCACGACGCAACGACAACCGAACATTAGGCCAAAGTCAGACGTGCACCTACACTTTTACATTTTTGAGCCCCACATGCTATGTATCTCTAGCTGCCTGCCCAGATTATCTTGGGAGGAAGCTGTTTGGTACCGCCCAGCACAATGTCGAAACATTCAAGTACTACCAGCTACCTGGTACATGATAATATTGAAAAACGACTGCAATACGACACCGTATTGCCTGCGTACAAGGCTCAGACGCGACCGACGACCCGTCCCGAGGGCGCGGTGCCATCGTTGGTTGGTCTAAATTAAATGTATACTTTAAAAAACAAAGATAAGTCCATGCGATGTGGAATAGTAACGAAAGACGTGTATAGTTTCTGACTATAACAGTAGCTTACCATGAGGATCATCTCAATGAACTTCGTGGCGTAGTCGGGGAGACGGCGGCGGAACCAGAGGAGCGAAAGCACGCCTCCCAGTCCGATGTCGGCCGAGAACACCTCGCTGATCGGCATGCCCGCGTAGCTGAAGCCGTAATGAAAATCGTGGGCGCGAAACGAAGACAGGGAACCGTTCAATTGTAGATAGAGATGGCCTCTCTTAATAGGCACCGTTATTTTTACAATCTACGGCAGACACTTATTTAGACTTTATTAACAGCTTCCTCTCCTAACAAGTCACCGTCCAATGATTTACTAGATACCCTGGTAATGATTAATACTGACCTCAGCTCGTCGCCACGGTCATCCGAGATGGACGAGATGAAGTTCGCCGGCTTACGCACAAGGCCAAGCCGCTTCGCCCACGTGTAGTCCATCGGCACCTTAGGCACCGGGGGCTCGACGATGGGCTTCACCAACCCCTTCTTCAGCAAGCTGTACGGCGTAGGGTGAAATAAACGATTCGGTCAACAAATTGTGCCATGTGCATTTATGATGCTAACAATGAAGGATAATTACGTTGACAGCTATTTTCGATTTTGACACTACTGCGGTAAAATATGTGAGTAACCCAACCGGCTGACGCGATCGTTGTGTTGGACATAAAAAACTTGTAGGAACCCAGTAACAACATTCACAGAACCAAACAGAAAAAATGACAAAAATCAACTTCAGCGTTCACGGAAAAAAATGTCACCTGTCGAAGACCTCCTTGATCTTGGAGGGGAACTCGTCGAACGAAATGGGGACCACCGCGCCGGCCGCACCGAGGGCAGCGTTCTTGTCCGCCGCGGTCTCGCCCTGACCCCTTGCGCAAGCTCCGGCGTGACCGAATTGCACCTGACAAGCAATCGGACACACAATACCATGGTTGCAGACGTTACTTGCCGAACAGATCGAGGTCGCTTTGCAGGTCGTGTATTATTGGGTGTTTTTCTTTTACAAAATCAAGAGACGGCGTCGACCCAACTCAACGTTGGCTTCACTCACCGCGTTAATCGGCGAATATCGTTCACTTTCAACACGCTTTCGCCTGTGTCAAAACCTAGAGAATGAATGTTTAGCTATTAATAGCGGTCAGCGCAAGTCAACTTTAAATCAAGAAAAACACTTTGAACGCAGCTCACCTCGAAGGGGAAGATGGACGCACAGGTACCAATGCACCAGGCGACGACAGGCTTCGTGATGCGCCCGCTCTTGAGCGCGTCGCACACGTCGTACTCGTCAGCTCCACCGACCTCTCCAAGGAGCACCAGCATCTACAGGAGACAAGAGGACAAACAACGGTACGGACAAGGAGGTTGATTAGTGCATACAGACAGAGGCATCGAAAACATAAGTACAAAAGGTGGGAGCTGTTGGTCCAACCTAAACGCCAAGACAACTGGAATGGCTCCAGGGTTCAGGTAGCACTGCTGTGGCGCTCTTACCGGCGGGTCAACTTATTATTCCTTCGCTGCAACTATAAGGGAGGCTTCAGCTGTTGCAGGCAAGAAACAACGTGATAGCATGACATCGCTGCGAATTCGCCTCGACCAAAGCTCAAACCACAGATTATGCGTCTACCTTTGCTGTTACTATAGTGTCCGGACACATGCCCTATGCGGCACAGGATTTCACTAAAAAATACGTCGTTGAATGATCAGCTGCAGACCTCGTCCCTGCCGTTTGCAAACAATAGTATTATTCTAGATATTGATAGTACTACAGCATTCGTCTTCTCACCGAAATTGCGGGGTTGTCCTGGTAGCGCAGGAGGTGGTCGATGAACCGGGTGCCAGGGTAGCGGTCGCCGCCGATTGCCACACCCTCGTATACGCCGTCCGAGTTGCGAGCGATGATGTTGTTGAGCTCGTTCGACATACCGCCGCTCTTCGAAACGTACGCCACCGTTCCAGGTCGGTACAGCTGAGACACAAACAAAACCGAGACAGAACCTGTTAGTACTTGAATTCAACACTTAACATGCAAGCTGGTAAAGATGAGACACAAACCGAGATGGGAGATGTTAGTCTTGAGAATTAAATCCAACGCAACACACATGATTACGAGTTGCCGAGTTGCCGTCGTATCTTCCATACTGCCAATTCAAAAACCTGCACGATTGATGGAAGCTGCTGTAGGTTTTAAGACGCACGCGCAAAAACGACGCCAGCCTCATCGGCAACTATTTCAAACCATTTTGGTGGGCATTTTATCACCTTGGACATGACGATGTTGTCCAGCATACCACCGGTGTTGCCGATGCGCATGCACCCAGGCTTGATCCCGCCGACAGTGGCAGGGCCGATCAGCCCAACCTGCAGAGTTCGTGCAGACCAACCAGGGAATATTAGCACCGCACGCAAAATACTGCCAGCTTTGCGAGCCAATACACGAAAAACGCGCGTTGGGAGTGGAGCCAACAGCTAAGGAATAAACAAGAAAACAGTCCTCAGCCATGGCCTTCAGCCTTAACGGAAAACAACCTACTCTGAATAAACTACTCTTGAATAAACAGAAAAGTAGCCTGGCTTGGGCGGAATTCTGCTACTATACCAGTATAAAATCAATTTTCCTTATTTACCTTCTTCTCAACGGCCGCCTTGATGATTTCGCGCGTCTGGCTCTCGGGGACTCCCTCGGCGATGATCGCGAGAGTCCTGATCGTGTCCGAGTAGTTGAGCGCGTCCATCGTGGTCTCGAACACAGAGCGGAAGGACGAGAAGTTGACCATGACAGACACAGTCGGGTGCCGCTTCACGGCCTCGGCGATGGAGGTGTACACCGGGATCAGAGTCTCGGCCTTCAACACGGAAGCGGATCAACACGAGAGAGTGGTAGGGGACACGACTTAAACACATCGCCTCTTGTCATCAGGCGCAAAACGTTCTTCTCAGTACACCCGAGGCGATCTCAGCAATCCAAAATAATAGCGGGATACGAAAATAAGCCAAGACAGCATCCCTGTCAACCGAAAGTCGGACATAACAATCTACGCGACAAACAGATTTCTCATCTCTGCAACGGGCAATGTCCGATATAGGTAGGGTGGCGTATTTGTCAAGGGGGGCAAAGGTTTCTCACCGTTCCCCAGTAGAACTTGATGTAGTGGTTCCCGGAGAAGGGGAACACCATGCAAGCCACTGAGGGCTTTTCGCGCTTGCACATGAAGTCGAAGTCCAGCATTCCCTGTAGTAGGCACCAGACAAACACCAGACAACAATTTGTCAACGTTTCGACGGGAGCCAGTTAAGCACCAAACTTGAGCCCGTTGGACTGCCGTCGACGCGGCCAGACATGGGACATATACCCAGGCCATCGGGCTCTTGCGCTGGTGGAACATTCCGACACCAACAGCACCAACTCGGGGATCACGACGCCCAACATCGTTGAGCTAGACTTAGTTGTCGGTCTAAATACGTCCGAAGCCGTACCAAGCCGCACGAATATAAACAGAGCCCCATAACCACGACCCCAGTAGTTTGGTAGTTTTTTGCAAGACAAACGTTCCAATCATCACAAACCTGCACAGCCCGGTTTTGCAGGCCGTACACGATGGCGGTAGTTTCGGGCCCGAAGTTCTGGACAGTGTGTACCTCAGATGAAGCGCTGCTGGTAGCCACGGCCCTGAATGTGACACGGTACATGGTGTGTAGGAAGTGGGTGAGAAATATTAAATACGATACCGTACTAGGTACTTAATAGTGTTGACCTCTGTTGATAGAACACCGGCAGGTCTACCAGTGGTTGTCGGCCGGTCATGGGGAGAAAACGCGGCAACGATGGACTCGTGTAGCATTTGAGCCCCTCATCTCTGCCAGTGCGCTTGCGACGATCTTCAATTTCAAGCGCACCCGCACTTCGCACCTCGGCTCACAAAATATATCAACAGTATACCACGCAACACGGTGTGTACCTGCACACGACCGACAGGGGCCAGCCAGTCAACTGGCCAGTTACTTTTCGGCCGTTTTACACCTCCCAACGCAAAAACCACAAATGACAGATGCACGTGGACGGCACTGTTGCCATTTTTAATCCCATCCATCCCACAACATGACCACAACACTACCATAATCAGACGATAATATGACGCTGGCCACTCACCCTGGAACAGCAGCCGCAACCGCTCCATCGGCCGCGGCCGCAGGCTCCACTTGCGCCTCGCTGGCAGCGGCAGGGGAATCCTTCTTCACCGTCACAGGAGACTCCTAAATACACGATAAAAGGTGTAAACGGAAAGTTTGCATGTCGCGATGTGGCGGGATTGCTATTCTCACATTAACTCATCGCCATAATCTAGTTCTTGGTCACAAGACAAGCTATTCTTAATACATTACAAGTGCAACATAAGTGGAACGTACATCTGCGATATACTGTAAGGACGTCTGCAAAAGAGGTAAGGCGTTCGTCAAACATACACAAAAATAACATCAACTGCCACCTAACGAACTCGTTTAGGCACGCAATAGCAACAGGAAACAGGAATATTTCCAAATGACTGCAATATAAGAAGGCTCGCTTCGCACTCGACGTCGCTCCTGACGAATTAAACTGAACGTCCCACAAATGGGAGGGAGGCCGACTACACCGAAATTCATCATAATCGGTCTTGAGCCGCTGAGCGCGAACACCCTGACACTAGGCGCCGGCCAATAAAATCGTTCGCTGTTCTTCGCGAAAACATTCCGATTGAAATCAACCAATCCGATTCAATCAATTGAATGCCACCATACCTGTTCGGGGACCTGGTCGAACTCGGGGACAGTAGTCCCATCCACAAGTCCGAGAGCCATCGGGACGACGGCGGTGATGTGGGTCTCCGGGCCGTACACACGGATGGGCACGCCGATAGACTCTCCGGTCTCGCGAATCTTGCGCAGTCCCTGCACATGAGTGGAAACAGCGCCCACACAAAATATTCTGCTTAAAAAGAAGTCTTGACATGAAAAATGTGAAACACCAACGTTGGAACGACATATATCCAGGATAACCTTCCTCAATCCGCGTCCGCAGCTTTGTTCTTGGGTTGATCGCACACGGGAACACGGACCGGCGAAACTGCCAAGGACGCCACATACCCCAACTTGCTTGCGCAAACTTATGACGCGTACGAGTACACGTTTCCACTTGACCACGGCGCATCTTTCGACAAAATTCCGTCGCCTCATACAGCTTCGTAACACAAAGTAGACGGCTCCCTTCCGATATTTCAGAACAGAAACGACGCACAAAACACCAAAAAAACACACCTCCTGGTAGTTAGGACCGGCTCGTCGGACCCAGATGGAGATGTTGCCGTCGCGGAGCTCTTCGGCGTACTGCTTGAGCGCCGTGATGATACCGGTGAAAGTGGCTGCCACGTCGGTGAAGTTAGCAATTCCTCCTCCAATGATCAGAACCTATTAATCGCGAGCACAAGAGGAGATAAAGAAGGAACTGAGAGGGAATCGGGGACATAGCGCGTAAAACTCTTAAACAACATACGGGGAAAGCTACGGTGATGTCGGCTGGTTCAGCACTGGCATCGACGGTCAGGGCACTTCCTCGCATGCCAAGTGCCATTCCCAACTCCCGAGCATTGTTAGGTGTACTTGGAAACCTGCAAGACGCACGGTTCAATCTCTGCGAATTGTAAAAAAATCAAATAACCCATCGAGCCAGACGCACCTTGCCCCTGTCGTCCTTGACTCGGGTCATCAGCCCCAGGATCGTCTTGGCGTAGTTGTACGTCATCTGCTCGGATGGCGCACCAGAGTACTCTCCGTAGTTCGCCAGCTCCTGTAAGATTTTAACGGGTGGTGGATGGTGCGGAGTCTTTCAGTCGCTGGGGTGTTTTGAGTTCATGTGTGGAAAGAGTCGAATACACTAATGTTTCATTGTGGCGCAGTCGCGGAAGACCGAGTTCCTCAAATTCTACCTAGACCCATCTAACTTTGGCAGTATGCACAAGACCATAAACATCAACTTGTTTTGGGCAACTATCAAGCTGTTGTAATATCATCCCTACCTTGCCGAAGCCGTAGTCCGAGATGGTGTCAGCGTACACCACGGATGCGCCGCCACCTGCCACCATCGTCCACACCCTGCCGCTGTGGTTGAGGATCGTCAACTTCAGCGATGCGCCGGTGCTGCCGTCAAGCTTCTTGATGTACGCCTCCTCAGGGAATTCAGGGCGACCTGGTCGTCAACGGGATCGACACAATGACCACCGCATTGTTTGATACCAGATAATATGCAAGTGCATACCGGTAACACCCTTCTACATCGGGTAGTGTACACATACATGTATAGCAACTATTCATAACCAACTCTGTAAAACGTCCAAGCAAACTACCGGTATTTCACGACAATCATCTGTCGCAGTCCAGCGTTTTAACGGCGGAGGATCGACCACTACTTCGTAATTTCCGATGTCCAATTCGAGATCATCACTGTTTACAATCAACCCCGATGGCTTTGTCGCTTGTCGCACACGCTCCGCTCGCGGTCAACAGCGCCGCTTGATTACAACAAAACAATCTCTCACCGAACGGAGCAGGGAAGTCAATCTCGCCCCACTTCGGGCCGCACAAGAAGGCGGCGGTCTCGTCAATCTTGGCGGCCATGTCCAGAGGAGTGATCCTCTCGCCCACCACGACGATCGGGTTGATCTCCATGTAGACAAAGTTCAGGTCTACGTAGAGCTTGAACAGCGCCGACAGGAAGTTAGCGAGCATGTCCCGCCTGCCTGCTGGCACCTGCACCAAGAGAGGGAGAGAGCAAACAACCAATGCGGATGTTAGCAGGCAGTCCCCACCCAAACCCGCCAACAGCCTTGTTCAAAATCTTCACTGGGATCCTAACAGCTGTGAGATGCGTTTGACTCCCCCTCACGCCCACCCTTGGGGCATGGTCCTTGTCCAACGCAGCAACGTCATCAGCTTGACATTCTCACTGATCAGACGTTGCCCGTGTCGGTACAGCAGCAGTTCGAAGAGCAGACATATAATGCGTGGCTAAAGTAATCCTGCAAACAATCTGGTGCAAGCAAGTACTCTCTGTAGGTATACATGCACAACAGTCAATACGAACCATGACACCACTAACTCTGTACCGGTAACTTGTAACTCCGCGGACACCTTCGTGGAGATGTGAATATGCAAGCTTTCAACAGCAGTGAAGTCTAACCAAAAATATTTCGTTTACAAGGTATAATGTGATACGACGTCTAATATTTCCTTCTCAAAATATATACGTACCAGGTACCGGAACAGCGAACAGCAAGCAGCCAATCACAACGACACAAGCCGAAAGAACACAAAAACGATGATTTTTTCACGGTCTCCATTCGGGATTCCGTAAATGCTAAACACCGCAACCAAGTGAAAGCAGGCATGAACGCATACACCCCCCAACTTACCTTTTGAAGGAGTGCTGCCTTGATGGCCTCGGGAGTGGCCTTTTCTCCGATCGCCACCTAACCGCAAAAGAAGCATGACACCACACGTAAGACACATGTCGGCGGTAAGTGGTCAAGTGAAGCATCATGATCCGGTCGACGTTTCAGGGTCAGGAGATACATAGCGGCAGAACCGAATCGTGGGGAAAGCATCGGCTGTCCGAGAGATTGCTGCTATTGATACAGCAGTCAAATGATAAAATGCTATTATCTTGACGCAGGGAGAACACTATGCACTGTCCGGGGGTGGAGCAATGGGCTTCGTTCACTTCTCAGCGAAGAAACCAATTGCACGCTTTCGGTGTGTCTGGTGTGTACGTACGTACTTAATTAAGTGCCGGTATGTCATCGTATGTCATCACTCGTCACTAGTAGGACCACCACTGGTTGATGACTCATCACTGACTGCTGGGTGCGGAGGAATTGAATAAATAGAGTAACCGTCAACCGTGCAACCGTGACCACAGGACCACCATGCGAGAATCACTGCTGTAGTCAAGCAGTTCTACTTATTAACAATACTCGTAGCGCACACAGGCGGTTTGCCATCGGGTGCTTCTACGAGCAAACACGCCACGCTGGCCTACTACAGGGGGCGGTTCCACCATGTGAGACTTGCTATTTATAGTTCTCGCCGTACCTCGTAGGTGCTGCTGCTACTCCTAAGCCTCCCGTGACCACCACAAGCCTATGTACGCGTACCTGGTACTGCTGTACAACAAAACTGCACAAGAGTTGGTATTGATTCACCTGAAGGCGGTCGGCCTTGGCATCGACGTCGCCGACATCCACTCCACCCTCGTGGCAAAACAGGAACTCCTCGCCCTCACGGTTGGAGTTGATGCACACATAGTACTCATCCGATTGCTCGTGGGGAACAAAAGGCTCGACGATGAACGTGTCCAGGATGCCAGTCACCACCTCCACCTATTTATATCAGAGAGCAGTGTAATTAACGATCGATGACGGTCACTCAGGGCGACCGACTTACATCACTTGTACCTGATATTTTTAGTACGGAGTATTTTACTGTTTATTACTGCCCTATATCCTCCGTCGTACCAAGAAGATTCAGGTCCACCTGTTGGCTTCATCGAACAGGCGCCAGACGCTCAAGCATCTGAAAGGTGGTTCATTCACTACACAACCTGAAGCAACCGCAGCGGGCACAGCACCAACCCAGTACTGCCATGCACAAATCTCAATGCACAAGTCGCATGAGCTAATATGATTCAATGTCGCAAAACATTGAATGCCGGTTTTGGTGACGGTGAAGTGTCTCGCTAAGAGTTTGTAATACCGTAATACCGTGCCTCCGACCACCGCCTTTGAGAAAGAAGCGCAGCTCTCACAGCAGATCTACGCTACTGTCGCTGGGGACGGCTCGTACTGCTTGCTGCGAAAACAAAGTGCATGTAGAATTTCTACGAGGGACAGATGCACAATATCACCACATACCTGTTGGCTCTTGCCCATGCGCTCTGCGACCCACGCCTGGACCTCAGGCCAAGTCTTGTTCACCGCAAGCAGGCCTGCCTTTCCACGGCGCTTGATCAGCTGGTCGGGCTTGACCACAAGTGGGGTTGTGGAGAGCCAGGGGTTCTCCTGCTCGATTTTGGCGAATCCGGCTTCAGCGCTCCCCTGAAGCATTTCGGCCTTGACCTGCCGGATAGTAGACACAGCGAAGTACGGGAGCGGTGCTGTTTGCAAAGGGGTCGAGACTGGCCTGCACGCAATGCAAAGTGCTCCGCGATAATGCCAAACCCAACCACAGAACAAACACGCGTGATCGGATGCTGCATAGAAGCCCGCAATGTTTTGACAGCACAACACATACCTGCACACAGCGGTTCTCGACGTCGTAGTCCCCGTACTCGGAGATCCACTTGGACACCAGGCGCTTGCCATGATACTCCCTGATAGCTTTGGCCGACATTGCTACCGTGTAGTGGGGAGAAGGCGGCTAGGAGGAGTAGTGACTGTGTGGGGAGACAACTACAAGATTTGTGCGGTGAGATGCGACTTTCAGGTTTTTACGTGACGTGCTCTCGGAAAGAAGGATAATGTGGAAAACGCCACAGAATGTCATATCGTACTCCTGACCGTGACAATTTTTCAAATTTCAACTTTTCAATAAAACAGATTTAAAACTTCTGCTATTGTGTATCTGGTACAAAGTAGTGGGGCCTCTATAAGGCGGTTCGAATAAGGCGGCCACTCGATGTAGGCCGGTTGAAATTGGTGGGCACGACGGTGCATCACTCTGAATACAACTGCCTATACGAATAGGGAGGGCGACCTCTCGATATAAGGCGGCCAAAATTCCTTCGCACTACAGCAGTATACCGCCTTATACGTATAGGTCCCACTACTACTGCTGTACTCTAAAAATGCGGTGTTTCGGTGATTGTGTGAAAAATGACAAAATCACCCAAAAACATTTTCAAAAATTACAAATTGCAGACAGTCCTGCGCTCGTAGAACAAGCGCCGCATACGTACTCTGTTCATTGTTCACTGCTGCTATTGCTGCTGTGCACGATGTCTTCAGGTCCCACGCAGGCTTTGTGGGGTATTCGGCGAGAGGTATTGGTACCTATATCCCTCGATATTGACATCGATGGAGTCCGTGTCGTGGACACTCTTGCGTGGGATTGCCATCAGAGCGAGGTGAGGTACAGCAGATCTCCTTGCAGTTCTTCATTACGTACCAAGGCTGGTACCCAGCACGCTGTACAGCAGCAGCAGTCATATTATACGTACCAGGTACACCAAACGAGTCTCGTACTAAGTGCAGCACCAGGTATACACTCGTACATCATACTCGTAGTATTTTGATACTCGCATGGTATATAACTTGTCTTTCGTGGGAGCGCTCAAACACCCAGCTTGCGATTTGTTTTGTGCGCATGACTGCTACACCCTTCACCCTGCACTACTCGACACAACAATAGTCTATTGCTCGACAATACAGTGAAAAACCTATCGATAACTGTTGTCGGTCACAATAGACGTTAGACTACTTACTGTGGAAGGCGTCTATCACGTCGATAGATATATTGTCGGCGACGATAGGTTTGGAAAATTGGCCGCAATACGTAGTCTTCTGTCGTGACTATAGACTGGTCATACGGCCACAGCTAGCTGTCAATCGATAGACGTTGTCCACCACAATCGTTGGTCATTGCCGACCGCAATAGATTGTATGAGGTGCCATTCGATAGCCGTTGTCGCCCGCAATACATTGTGCAAGCTATCCTATTGTGCTTTGGGGACAACGGGCTGAACAAAATGGTCCAACTGTCTGAACTGTGTAGCGCCAGCGTCTGTCTTCCTTTTCCCTGCTGCTTGGTTGCTTTTGACATGTTGACCCCCTCTCGCTCTTCTTACAAAAGTCGGCGGTCGGCAGCAATGGCCATCGATATACACCATTACACGACATCAATATCGGTTGAGGCAATGGTCTGTTGTGGGCGGCGATGGCCATTGATGGACACAATTGCGTATCTATTGTTGGCGGCAGTAGCTATAGATAGCTAAAACATGAAAAGCTGCGATGACGCCCATTTTCCCTGTCTTTTTTTTTTATACGTTTTCGCCCGCTGCGCACCGTTCCAGTTGTCCCCTGAGGAGTTTTCAAGGCGGATGACTGAAGAACTTGGCCTGTCACGGAGTTTTATTCGACCCATAGCTCAGTCCATCAGTCGGCAATTGATCGATTATGGACGCCGACTACCTGGATGGGTAGCAGAGGGGATGGTCGCGCCGGCGGCGGAGAACCTCCAAGTGATAGACATCGATGTACGCTTTAGATCGGTCGTGTACCGAGATCGACTTGAATGGGACGTCAACTGCCTTCACAGCAGTCCGGAAAGCTTCGCTCGGAGCACGGTAGCAGACCTTGCGTTACCGCAGGTAAGTACCGCATATGACGGTGTATACCACACCCCCGGTAATAAAATTTGGAGCTCCAAAAAACTTATCACCTGGTGTGGTATATTCCAGGGGTGTGATATACAACGTCCCCCGGCGATAAATTGGGTGATCGTTTTGAATTTGATAAAACGCATTACCGAGCGAGATGACATATTCTAGGGGGTGTGATGCCAGTGGTTGCACTGCCGCACAAGCACGCTGCGAAGTCGCGCGACTGCCCCTGCGGACCTGGAGCCCCCCAAAGGATTGGGGTTAGGGTTAGGATTAGGTATAGGGTCGTGTTGGTCTGGACCGACGTGCAAGTTTGAAATTGATCACAAACGACCGGTAATAAGGTTGTTGCCGTGCCCGTTCTGCATTTCGGGGGAGCAGATATCTTGGGGGTGTCATACCGAATATGAGGCATGACACCGCAGGGGGTGTGGTATACAACGTACCCGGGTGATAAATCGGGTGGTCGTTTGGGGGTTCAAAATATTTCATCACCCGGGTGGTATACTCCAGGGGTGTGATATATAACGTCCCGGGGGGTATACACCGTCATACACGGTAACGACCGTTGATCGTGTTGCTGCTGTGATACACGATAAAAAATGCTGCACACGATTTGAGTGCGTTTTAAACGACCGAGTCGACGGAAGCATGGAAATCGGCCTTTCGATGGGCAGGGAGGCATTGTGACTACACTATTAATACTATACCAGGTAGACCAATACTGACTGTTTTGCAGTGTGTAAAAATATAATGTCCGGATATGCATGTTGAACCACCGAGTTTAGTAAGCAGATCACACCCAAGTTGTGTACGATACCGGGTCGCCAGCTGTTGAGCTCACTGCCCCCCTCCCTCCTCTTCCTTCTTGCCTTACGGCCACAATTTGGCATGCCGACATGCATCTTTTTCCCGATGTGAGCGCCATACTGAAAGGCTGATGCCTGCTCAAACTCTGTATTTTGCGACACTTTTGTACGCCTGCACCCGTTGGTATCCTGTGATTGTGTGCCATTTATCATGCGATGATATGCCACTTCACAGGAGATGGAACCAGCCATTGCCTTCACGATACACCAGCAAATTTGCAAGCATCGCGTGGAAATGACGCCATCGACTTCGGGCAACAAGGGAAACACACCCGAGGACGTCATGGGCCCTCGTCTTTCTTCTCTCCAACCCGTTGACCAGTACGAGTTCAACGCTCAAGATTGGAAAGACCACAGGTGAAAACCGGAAATCAATACTGGTACGTCATAGGAATTGCCGCAAGACAAACTCTATTATAATCTGGCGTCCCCAGTGGCTCAGTTGGTAACCTCTTAAACCTTCTGACGACTAAGTTGCAGGTTCGAATCTCTCCGGAG
>JAYJMJ010000309.1:4731905-4741941 GCA_036873875.1 Laminaria ephemera
ACTCATCTTTGCAAGCTGTGTGTGATACTCCGATCGCGCGTGTTACGGGATGTGTATGTCCTCATGAAAGATTATAGGTCGGCGACTCCCCTTTAGTACTAGATAGCACCAGGGTCAACAGGGTGATACGAAGACGCCGGTCTTTAAATCAAGCTGTGCACGGAAACTACAGTATGTAAACTTCTTAGAGGGGGACACAATCTGACCGCTATGCAACTGACGGCTGTGGTACGCACCAGCTTTATATATATATAGTCTTGTTACCGGCGAGGGGACGGGGCGGGGGGGCAGGGGGGGGGGGTAGGTAGTTTTTAGATCGTATAATGAAAATAGGCCTGCTGCACGTATGGTGTTCGATGACATTGTGACATGGAGAGGCATGGACTTACGACGAGTATACTGTACTGTACTGCAGTACTGTAGTACACACCAACATATTCAAAGTACCCTCAGACCAGACGACTTCCAAGTTATATGCATGCACCTCTCTCTGCGTACTGTGCCGCCAATATACTGCTCGTATGATACACATACTACGACTGACTGCCGTATCTTCCGATATATCTTCCCGGAGGTTGGTTGTTGTTGTTGTTTTTGTTGTCGCAATAATTTAATCCGTATACCGGGCGTATAATATGTGTCTTCTGTCTTGTGTCTCATGTGTCTGGTACCCTCGTCTTGTGCTTGTTCTATTATCAGTTCACTTTACACGCCTGACGATGACGACGCTACTGAAATAACGACATAACACGTCAACAAATCCTGATATACCGACCACTCAACCACTCACATCAGGGTTTTTGAAACATCGCAATCACGCAATCTACAACCTAGGCTTTTGTTATGGTCTGCCCGTACTGACAATTACGGTGTTGATGGCAAGGTCAATCGATGGGGGCGGTGCGCGTTTTGTTTCCCACGTCGTACAATGTTTTGTGCCTCAGGCGTCAGTCTCGGAGGATGGCACAATGGTGTCTAGGCTGGGCGACCCCAACAGCGGCCCGTCATCGGCTCCACCATCGGCTCCATCATCATCGTGCATCGAGGCGTGGACGCGCGCTGGAGGAATTTCGTATTTCGAGGGTACTCGCAGAGAATTTCAATATTCAAGGTGTTTCGGACTGGAAGACACACAGGAAGAGGTAAGGCATTACTAGCAACTCCTGGACTGAGACAGCTTCAGATATCACGTGCAACACTCAATCGACCCGTCAGACTAGAAGAAGGGATCATCCCCCTCATTCAGGCATTCATACACTTCGCCGCAGGTTTTCTTAAATGCGGTGGCAGGTATTGTGGATGGGATCGCTACTGGCTATAACGGGACACTTATATGCGCTGGACGCAGAGGCTCAGGTGTGGTTGTGCATGTATGGTGATGATGACGATGATGATGATGATGGTGATGGTGAGGTGAAGATGATGATGATGATGACGATGATGACGATGATGATGATGATGATGATGATGATGACGATGATGACGATGACGATGATGACGACGACGATGATGATCATCATCGTGATGATGATGATGATGATGATGATGATGATGATAATGTTCTCACATTAGCTCAGTTCCCTGAAATCTAGCCTATGGTCACAAAAAAAGGATAAGAAAACATCTCGATGGAAGAAAAACAAACGCAAAACAATACAGGTATAGGTGCTGACTCGTCAAGTCAAAAGTGCTGTTGATATGTTGAGATCTTGACGTAATTATCGTACTTCGAAGTGCCCTCTAAACGATTCTTTAACATCGTCGCACCCAAACCGGCAGGTAACTCATACTCAATGAGCGGAGTACTCTCTAAACGTTTCTGAACATCGTCGATCGTCACCCTAAACCGTCAGGTAAATCATACACAATGGTTGGAACAGGTCCAACCGGGGGGGCAGAGGCAGGGATGATACATCGAAGCCTGAACAGGCTTTTTGCGGATCTCGACAAGGTTCCGACGAGCTGTGCTCGCGTCCACATCTCTTACTTGCAAATATATTGTGAAACATTGCAGGTATGACACGAGGTGCATCGGAACTATAAAGTCTTGACGGGAATGTGAATGGTATGAATGGAACAAGCGCTACACATTGTCAGACGGCAAATGGAATAGTGATAATAGTGAGGAGTTATCACAGATTCCCACATTGAATTATGTTTTTTCGTTGCCCTAACCCTAACCCTACCCTTAGGTTGTTCCTTGCCGATGATCAAGGCTACGGTAGGGGGAATCCTTTAAGTCACTTTTAGGACCTTTCATACGGCGGCTCAGGGCCACTCGCACCAACGGCTACCCTACCGCTTTTGTGCTTACAGTAGTATTTCGCAAAATATGCCGCTATCGACTTGTTTGGTATGCTGCTCGAAATAAAAATGGGGGTATCATACATCATACCCTCCCTACGATGAATGGCCTTGGTCCGATGCAGGATCTGTTGGACCCATCCACCTCCAGAGACATCGTGATTCGAGAGATGTCGACGGGCGAGACGTTTGTCGAAGGCCTTTGCCGCATTCGTGTGGAAGACGCTGCCAGTGCTATGGCCCTTTTAGACGAAGGCGGGAGACACAGAGCCCAAGCCTGCGATGGCCTCAACGAATCGTCCAGTCGTAGTCACGCCATCGCTCTCGTATACGTCGAACACCGCTGCGCCGAGGGTACACAAATCAACCAGAGAGGGTTCTTGACACAGGTACTTTTACTTCGACGCATAGAATTAAAGTGTATAGCTGTACATGGTCGCCGTGGTGGTGAAAGTGTTTGTCCTCGAGCCATTCGTCGGTAAACGGTAGATGTAAGGAGCTTGAACCGAGCCCAAAGAGGAGCTTTCCTGACGGCGCTACCGAGTAAAAGTCGTTTGGTTAGTCGGCGATAACGTGAGTAAGCATAATTCGACGCGAGTTAACGAGAAATGGAAGCGCTGGTCCAAACACGTGATAGAAAAAAGGCGCGTCCTGCAGAGGGAAGGTGGGGAGGGGGGGGGGCGGCGGGGAGGGGTACTGTAAGACCCCTGCATGCAAGCTACAATGAAACGAGGCCAAGGATTACAACCAAGGGCCAAAAAGACTAGCTATATACATCACACATACCGTCGTCCTTCATTGAACAGCAGCCGTCTCGACCTTCCCCTTTGACTGAATTTATGTGTTGTCTGTCCGCTAACTGATACGGTGGTACCAGACACGTTGTTTGATACCCGTCTGTATCCACTCACATACATCACTTTTTGTTCCTTAACACCAGAGTTGCTTAATGCTGGCGGATTTGGCCGGCAGCGAAAGTTCGAAGCGGTCGAGCGCACGCTATCAGCGGTTGGAGGAATGCAAGTCCATCAACCTCAGTCTGTCGGCTCTGGGGAACTGCGTGGCTGCCCTCGCAAACGTGTGTTCATCTACAGTGTTGTAGAGCGTGCGGGGCGGTTCCATCGAGATGTGCATCGTAGCAGTTTCCTCAGTAAAGAACGAGAATCGTGTTCCCTGAACAAGATGAATATCTGTGGTGTTTTCGGGTGTTTTGTCTTCTCGGTTTGTGTCCCACTCGATACGAAGCGATATTGATGTTTATAATGTTCAATGCTCAGAGGGGTTATTTTCCTCGTGCAGTATACTGGAAAATCTCGACGCATATCTCTGCTTCCCATAGTGCCTTCGTGTGATGTCGTGGTAGTTCGAGTGTGAGAGGGGCTTTACGGTGATAACAACGATCTAACGGCGGCCCTGCATTCAACGTTTAGCACACCACTGCTATAGCGATAGTGACCATATAATGGTGGCCCTGCATTCATTGTTTTATGCATCATTGCTGTAGTGACTACCACAGGTATAGTGGTAGTGACGATCTAACGGCGGCCCTGCATTCAATGTGACTGGAACAAGCGCTACACATTGTCAGATGGCAAATGTAATAATAGTAAGAAGAAGAAGAAGAAGACGAAGAAGAAGAATGATAATAATAATAACAATAATAATAATAATAATAATAATAATAATATGTTTCATGCACCACTACTATACGAGTAGTGATAATCACGATTTAACAACGGCCCTGCATTCAATTTGTCGTGCACCACTGCTATAGTGATAGTGACGATCTAACGGCGGCCCTGCATTCAATGTTTCATGCACCCCTGCTCTTCTTGCTCTTGTTGCTCGTGTTTCTCAGAGGCAACCGCATGTTCCTTACCGCGACAGCAAGCTCACGCGCTTGCTGCAGCAGAGTTTGGGCGGGGATTGCGGGACAGCACTAATTCTGACGCTACTGCCTGGAAGGTAATACAAGGGTTGATAAACCGTAGCAGCTACAAAATGCCATCCTCTGCACCACATTGTTTAGGTACTTTAACATCATCATGCAAGTATGGTTCATTGCAAGATGAATATTAGGGTTACAAAGGGGTGAAATATTAGTTGTTGTTTTATAGCTGTCCTGTGACCACGGACTTGATTATGAGAGTTAATGTGAGAACAACAACAACGACAACAACAACAACAGGGCGACGATATAGACGCTGTGTATGCGTCAAATGTCAAGTAAGTCCTTACGTACGGCCAGCGTTCATACTCATTTGCTGCACCCGCCTGCGAGGGTCCCACTCATTTTTTTCTTATCGCAGGGATGAGTTTGGAGAGACTTTGGCGACTCTAGTGTTCGCTCAAAGGGCGATGTCCGTCACGGTCAGGGCCCGCAAAAACATCGTGCCAGATCTTGACGCACGTTGTCAAGATTTGCAGCAAAAATTGGACTCAAAAAGCGACGAATTGACCCACATGACGACGAGGAAGACGGTTGCCGAAGAGGTATGTAGGACACTACAATACAGTAATACTGTAGTACTTGCACTTTCAGAACTAAACTTTTCACCCTACACTGACACTGACCCCAAGAGTTTGTCCCCAAAATCGTGGGCGCAGTTCTAAAGGGGTTAAGGAAGGGTCTGTGAGGACATTTTTTCGTAATGTTCGGCATCTAGGAGGAAATAGGTTATACCCGTAACTTACTCGTTGTGCTGTGCTTCCTCGTGTTTGACCAGGCATCGGAAAGAGCCAAATGTCAACTCGCTCAGATCAACGTCGAGAGGAGCGCTACGGAGGCTCGCCTTCAAACTACGGCGAAAGCTTTTGAGAACAGGATTCATCTGCTCGAGGTGATTCTCAACTCATTACATAATCTTTCTGCTTTTTGCGTCGTGGGTCACGCGAGAAGTTGCCGACATTCTCCTCCGCCGGGCACTCTAAACGGCTTCTTCTGCAATGACATCACGTCTAAAGAATCCCGGGTACATGCCGGCATCAACTTTCCCCGCGTACACAGGCAGGGTGGCTGACATGGATGATAGGGTTTGCCGAACATGCGTCGCTTGCTTGAGGGTGTGACCTGACTCCTACTTGTTTTCTCGATCAACGGCTGATCCCAGAACACTACGAGTACATACGCGCCCGACAGTGGAGATGCTGCCTCGATAGCTGAAACCATACAATGCAAGTGGAAGGAGGAAATGGACAGCATGGAAACGAAGTATGTCCGGTGAGTCACTTGAGATGGTTACGGCAGTATCAACCTAGCAGTACCAGATATGAATCGACTATTAAAGGGACACGATAGCACCAAAGCACGGGCTTGAGACAGGGTTTTAAAGCTTAAAGCCATGGACGAGGCCATCACACGACTTGATCTTCCGCAATCATACATGGACTTTCCTCGCAACCCCCTAATTGCTCAACTGCTCAAAAAACGCTCAAGTTCAGGCCGGAAGCACCTTTCTCTCTCTATTCAAGCGCCTCCGACCAAAGTTTGCTTGCTCGCACCGTATGTGGACGTTGTCCTTGATCAGCGAGATGCAAAGCCTCAAACAAGCGTACGAAGAGCGAGTCAAGACCTACGTAACTGCGGCCGCGACTGCTGGCGCGGAGTGCAGCTCGACCCAAGCCGAGCTAACCAAGGAAAAAGAGGGACATCTGGCAGTTATGAGGTTAGGTTATTTCGTTGTGCTGGGGGCCTCACGCCCGCCAATACGCACCCCCGGGATTCGAGCACGAGATGGCACATCAAATAATATGCCAGGGGTATGCTAAACTCACCCGGCCTCAAAGACTGAAAATGCCGACGACACGCACTAAACATTCTGTCACGGAAATAATACTAACCCCCACACGTCATTCCTTGGCGGTGGTCTAACACGTCAAATCACGAACACGTTAATCATTTAACACATTTAATCATTAACACGTTAAATAACTAACACGTTAAATCACTACGTAACACATTTAATCATTAACACATTAAATCACTAACACGTTAAATCGCTCACAAAACACGTCAAACTACTCGCATACGTATAACACGCTATATCACTAACACGTAAAATCACTCGCAATGGATGCAGGGAGCTACGCGTCTGCCAATCAAAAGCCCGAAAGCAGGAAAGGGACACCAACAATCGGATTAGGTGCGGAACCAATAATCGAGGGGTGGATCGAAACACAATGAAAAAATCATATTACTATTCCATTTGCCATCTGACAATGTGTAGCGCTTGTTCCAATCATGAGAAATTCATAGATCTACGCAAGAAATCATCTCGTTTGTTCTTAAATCGTATCATACGGCGACAACGTGCGCGAGTCGAAGGACTCCATTAATTGAGAAGATATCCGGTCAATCTACCGTGCCTATCTGTAGCAAAGATGGCGTGGTCGCACCGAAAAAACGGTTTGAAGCCTTCGCACATTGTGCCGCCCCCACAGTAAGTCCCACTTTCGTGGGATTCGGTTATTGCTCCCGGCTGACACCCCATTCAAAACCGATTATGCTCATTTGTATGCCAGCGATCTTTTATGCGAGCTAAGCGAGAGGGATGCCCTCGGCGACGACCTGCAAGCGCAAGTGAAGACATCTCAGGAGCAGGTTGACCACCTGCAGAAGAAGGTGACGCCCTCAAATTAGGTTAATATCATAATATTGTGACACACAAACACTGCAACAAATCCATTCGTTTGTCCTTTTGGTTGCGCTACGACGAGCACGCACAGTATTAATAATTTCGTGCCAGTCATGCAAAACAATCGCAGACGGTAATTATCCCAACGCCAGCCAAAACTGAGCTACATGAGTACCACGTTTAGTTCAGGCATCCTAATCGCCGTGATTGACAGATCCGAGCGCTGGAGGAGCAATCAAGACAGCACAATGTCACGATCGGCAAGGATTATGTATCAAGAACCCAGGTTAACGCGATGGAACAGCTTTTTGAGACAGCGATGGAGGGCCTCAACATTCGCTTGAAGGACGTCGAGAAGGGTACAACAGACAACTACCAGCAAGTGAGTTATAATCAAGGGCACCGATACCTGCCATGTCTCCCGGTTAGATGGGTTGGGCAACTTTCGTCGAACTGCTTGCGCTAAAGTCCCGTTCAGAATCGTTCGGACGTATAAATACTTCGATTTCGTGGCTGCAACATGCGAGGAGAGGTATACTCTATTGATATTAACAAGCGCTACACATTGTCAGATGGCAAATTGAATAATAATATTATATTTAATCTAGTTGTTGATAGTGATCGCCGATCTCTCAGACATCATTTTCGTAAAGAAGAATGTGTTATCGGAAAGACAATACCATTTTCCCTGCAAGCAACGCCAATGCTGACCGAACTATCTTACTGTGCATGCCACCAACATATCACATCCTCTGATACGAGAGGAAAATGACGGCCTATCGATAGTAGAGCTGCGATCAGAGCCCTCGCGGTAGTATGCATTGGTGTGCATTGACGACAATAAGGTTGACGGTAACAAAAACCTCTGCGCGCTAATGATTTTTCACGCTAGGGCTTCGCGATAACGCGGACTGAGGCCGTGCTCGGGCTTGGCGCTAAGCTCCCAGGTGCGCCCGGAAGGCCACGGTCGCACTTAAGAGGGCCTCCTAGAGGACCACCAAGAGGACCAGCAAGGGCAAACAGAGTAGACAACAAGTGGACCGGTATACTATAGTCGAAAACTACACTACGCGTGTCAGCAACGGACCCCCCCTGTAGCATCTAAGAGGACCACCAAGAGGACTACCAACGGCAAAGAGAGTAGACAACAAATGGACCGGTATACCATAGTCAACGTGTACACGTGCCGGATACCTGGTAGGGAATATCCTATGTCCCCCTTTAGTCGTTTCATGGCCGACTGGTGATTGACACCGTGCGGGTCCCTCAGCATAGTCGAGCTCACAACGCGTGTCGAGGTTGATTAAGAGTTTGTAGCCTTGACGTTAATGTGTAGCGTCGCCGGGTCTCGTGAAGGCGAAAACTGAAGGTGTCGATCCGGCCTAGGTGCGTGCACGCGAATAACGCACTGCACAACCTCAACGGGTTTGCCCAAAAGATTGAGGCCGCACCATAGAGATTGCTGTTGGACGAAGTACTCGTCCGTGCCACAACCAACTTCCCCATAGAAGTTCACAAGGACTAGCCCCCACGGGGTAGTTTGCCGCTGGTATCCAGTATGTGACAGATGTTGTGGGCATTTTATTCATGCAAGCCGACGAGGACGATGTTTCAACGCACACACGCGCATTGTATTTACGGATCATGATCCTAATCACAGACCGCGCGACCGTATTATGGAGGTCCGACATGCGAAAAAGTGATTGCCATGCAGTGCAAGGTTCTTGCTTGTCGCCGAAAAGATGGGTGATTCACCTTGCGGCATGGGGGGGGTCGTCCACCCGTTACCTTACATTACCTTGTATACGCACCACACACCCTCTCTATCCTGATCCCCCCCCCCCCGCCCGCGAACCCACTCTTCTTATCAAAACATCGTGATGACGATGCACGATGTTTCCCTGATGAATCTTGAATTCCCCCTCTTCTTAGGAAACAACCTTTCAGCAACAACTACTGCTTGTCCCGTAGTATGGCGGAATTGAGATGATACTGCTGGCTGCGTAGCGTATAGATAAGACATATCATACCCTCCGCGTCCGTTGGGTAAATCGACTCTTGTTAATTTCGGATGATATGCGCAGCTACGGATTTTGCTGTCTTAGATTGAGGTGCTGCACTGCTGTACTGTTGTTACACGAGTATAGACAATGGGGCATGCACGCAGCGAACCTGCTCTGCCTCGGATGGTGGTCAATTCTCTTCATCTGTGAAGTTGCGTAGAGAGTTATCATGAAAGTGAACGTCGTCAAAAACGTGCAAATGTGCAAAAGATCAAAAGATACATCTCCTGCTGGCGGGTCTCCCCCCCTACGCATCCCCAGCCCCTCAGCCGAGAAAGCCTGTCATATTTTATGAACACCCTTCTTCTCAAGTGCAACTCTGGTACTGCAACATTTACACCCTGCTGCCTGGCCTGGTAGTCGTGATGTTGCGCATGCGCTCTCTGATGGCGTTCGCGGCGTGCTACACTAGGTGTAGTGCGTGGATGGCTGGCAATAAGGTGCGTTGCGTACTCAGTATGTCTCCAACTATACTCGAATCATACCAGTTGACTGCTGTACGAGTACGTGTACAGCACGTCAAAGTACGTTGCTCTGTGATGCCACCTGCACAGCAGTATCCTGCGCTCTCAGAGGAGTGGATCAATATCGAGGGTATTGCTAGTGTACTGCTGGACGAGGACCATCCCCAGGCTGTCACACAGGAGAGGGTGGTTCATTTTTGGGGATTCCATATTCAGTGTACCAACATGTTGCTACATACATGCTGCCAACTGTTGCTGGTTGCTGCCACTCTGCGGCCTTGTCGATACAGTACGTTTATACCAGGTAATGACTGTACTGGTATACCAATGTGTCGGTATTAATAGTTGCTGTTGTTGCCTTGCCTTGCCTTGCTTGCCTTGCTTGCCGTGCTTGTCTTGCTGCTGCCTTGCCTTGCTTGCCTTGCTTGCCTTGCTTGCCTTCCTTGCCTTGCCTTCCTTGCCTTCCTCGCCTTCCTTGCCTTCCTCGCCTTGCTTGCCTTGCCTTGCTTGCCTTGCTTGCCTTGCTTGCCTTGCTTGCCTTGCTTGCCTTGCTTGCCTTGCTTGCCTTGCT
>JAYJMJ010000309.1:4748665-4761635 GCA_036873875.1 Laminaria ephemera
GTCCAGGGAAAGTTTGGCTGGGATCTTCGGAAATTAAACTTTTTTGCTATGGATCGGCTTGCCATAAGCACCGGTCTAAAGAGGTTATATTCCTGACGGCTCGGGGTTGGAACTTTAACTTTTACACGCTGCAAATGTAGCACCAACGCTGTCTGAGCTATCGACTCCGATTATTACTGTTATTGTTTCATACAGGAACTTTCTGCGAAAGGTATCGCGGTTGCCCCGATTGACCACGCCGGCGATGCCAACCCGGTGGATGCCGTCTGGGGTGGCAGGCGGCCCGAGCCTCCTCAGGAGCCTGTTCGGTTACACCCTGTGCAGTTCGCTGGCGAAACGGTTCAGGCCAAGCTGGAGAAGGTAGACAAATTTTCAAAATCATGTTGTGCAAACTGGGCGTGGGTGTGCAAGGTACTGGAATGATTATCTGTGGCGAAGGTTTCAATTCAGTTGTGAGAAAAGGCTTCGATTCAGCTGTGAGTTCGACATTACATTGGCTTCCTTTCGGTCGATAGCCATTGACCTGCTCCCGACAATTCGGGAATGTATATCGTCAGCTGGGTCTTGTGGTAGTGTCTTGTGTGTTGATACACATATTTTTTTGCTCTTTTTAGCGGATTTCCTTGTCTGACGTGCATCACGTTTCCTGCATGATTTCGCATTTTTGTATCTTTGCCCCAGGTCCGTGAGAGCATGGCAAAAGAAGGAGCTGACGTGTTCGTCTGTTGCATGCTGGACGAGGTGAGTTTGCTGCCTTGTCTTCCTCGTCCATCATGTATTTCATCATACAGTGTGGATCTAGAGTAGCTTGCGACGTCCCGCGCTCGCATCGAAGCGTCCCTCCGATGTATTGACGCTCCCGTGTCCCAATGAAGCATGTTGCAACTTTGTGACTACCGCAGACATGCTAGGCTGACATTGACATTAAAACTTTTAACTTAGGTTTCACCCTGGCTGTGCTGGCAGTGGCTCAGATAACCTAGCCCCGCGTCCCTCCGATATATTGACGCTCCCGTATCCCTATGAAGCATGTTGCAACTTTGTGACTACCGCAGACATGCTAGGCTGACATTGACATTAAAACTCTTAACTTAGGTTTCACCCTGGTTGTGCTGGCAGTGGCTCAGATAACCTAGCCCGTACTTGCGCCTGGTTGTTGGGGTACTGCCCTAGCAGATAGCTTGGTTCGCTATGCTGTCTCAGACTAAACGCCGTCACGATTGTGTTACAGTGACTCGTTGTCCGCGAGGTGCTGCTTGGGTCTTCTGGCTGCCGTTACGGGCGGTGCCAAACCACAAGTTATGCACCTCGTCTGATACCCCCTAAGCTCCATACCATGTATACAATTATTGTGCGATTCGGCGTAAATTGTGCAGGTGGCGTATTTACTCAACATCCGTGGAAACGATGTTGCGCACTGCCCTGTCGCGATGTCCTACGCGCTGGTGACGCCGGACGGGGCAAGTCTTTTCATCGACAGGGGCAAGCTGTCTCCGAACGTCGAACAAGAAATAAAGGCAAGGCTGCGGTGCTACTGCAATTCGATAAATGTGTTTTGTCTTGTAAAGACCTAGACGAATCGCTTGCTAGGTGTTCGACAAGCTATTCTCTCCTTAGGGGCAATATTATGTCAGCATTGGAAGTAGCAAGGTGCGCCGGTAGTCTTCCTGCCGTCTGGCTAGAGCTCTCTTGCCTCAACCTCAATGTTTGGTCAAAACATCCACCGCAATGCTTGGAATTTCATTCCGTTCTCTCGTCGACAGGCGTCTGGGGTAGATGTGCACTCGTACGAAGAGGCCCTAGGGGTGGTTCGTCATCTGGCGGAGCAAGGAAAGCGAGTGTGGATTGATCCGGACAGGGTCACCTACGCCTTTGCCAATGTCGTACCGGAGGAAAGGTAAGCGCTTCAAAACGTCACTCACAAACAAACCCGTTTCAAAACTTCAGTAGCGTCATTGCAGGGCGCCAACACTACGGTAGTTGAAGACCGTGCGCGACCTGTTTCTTCCGCTTCTGACTTTGCGTCTCCACGATACCGCCGGGTTATTTTGTGCCGATCTGGTGTCGTCTGTTTCTTCCGCTACTGATTTTGCTTCTCTCCGCGATACCGCCGTGTTACCTTTTCATTTTGTTTTAGTCTGGTGTCGACGCCCTCGCCGATAGCTCTTGCCAAAGGCGTCAAAAATCAAGCGGAACTGGAAGGGATGCGGGCAGCCCATGTTCGTGATGGGGTCGCCATGGTGCTGGCCTTGTCAAGATTGGAGCGCGATGTAGCTGCGGGACAAACCGTATCCGAGGTGGATGTTGATCAGCGAACCACTGCCTGTAGAGCACAGCAGGACAAGTTTGTGGGTGAGCGCAACAATGCATGTCGAAAGTTTGCGCATCAAGAGGGGTCCGTGGTTTATCCATAGTTCCAATTGCCGATGACAACACTGCTCTTACCCAAAGAAGACCGTTTCAAATTTAAACCGGTGTTCAGGCTGTCACCGTGTTGTAAATACAGTATCATGCTGGCGTTTTATATCCAAGTCGGAGGTTGAACATGCAGTTGGATGCATTTACCCCAAAAAGCGTGCCGAGGTCGACCGAATCACGCAAGTTATCTTGCCGGTTGGAACGTTTCATCGTTTTTTGCTGTTGTGCGCACCAGTATATGCTGCTACAGCTGTTGTATACTACGCACTGTACACCGTACAGGTAACCAATACAAGGGCGGGAGGCACAATACAAGATTGGGTTTGAAAGTGCCACGTCTTCTCTTTTACAACTGCAGCAACTTATACCGGGTACTTTGTATCAGTTTCTGCTTTTCGAGTTTGTCTTTTCTTTGTTGCACTCTGTTCGTTCAGCTGCATGCGCTTGCTTCCAAAAATTGCCGGGCTTCCAGCATCATATAGCTGACGCTTTCATGTTTTTCTCTGTCTTTGCTCTTGCCCGCATCACGGCAAATGTGATCTCCAAGACCTGAGCTTCCCAACCATTGCTGGCGAAGGAACAAACGGCGCCATTATACACTACGGCGCAGAAGCTGGGTCTTGTGGCATCGTGGGACAATCATCCATGCTCTTGTTAGACTCAGGAGCACAGTACGAGGACGGGACAACGGATGTTACACGTACGATGCATTTCGGGGAACCGACGGCCGAGCAAAAGGAGGTACTGTAACGACTCGTAGTTTAGTTGTTGTCAATCTCGCTGCGCCGTGCTTGCGATTCAACGCCTGTATTGCCGTTAGGTTTGGAGCTGAAAATAAGCTACAGTGGACTTGCGACAGAGGATTTAGGGGACAAGGCTTCTTACAGAAATGCTAGACTTCTTACGGAAATGCTCACTGCTCTTGGCTGTACAATCCGGTTCTCTCTGCATTGACCACGCCTGCTTCCGCGTTGCCGCCGTTCCTGTGTGGCTTTTCTATTTTGTTGAAGGCATACACCCGCGTACTCCAAGGCCATATCGGTTTGGCGACCGCTACCTTCCCTGATGGCACCCCAGGCTTCATGATCGATTCTTTCGCGCGTCGCCACTTGTGGGACGCGGGTCTTGACTACCAGCACGGAACAGGACATGGAGTGGGGGCTGCTTTGAACGTACACGAGGGTCCCCATGTAAGAGAGTTCCCTCAATTTCCTCAATTATTTGGCATCCGTGTCATTACACTGTCCGAGTTGTGCGCTGTTTTTGCCTTGCCATTACGCAAGGGGCAAATAATTCGCGAGAGACTAAACTATCATATGATAGCAGTAAACTTGTCGCTGCCCGACGGAGAAATTAGTTGCATCGCCCACGGCGAGTGGGGCTCGTTCGGGCTCTGGGAAGTTTGTCTGTTCAAAATCGCGGAACGCTTGTTGTGTGGTGTCCTCTGTGATGAGGTCCTGTCGCCACTAGAGATTGGCGCCGAGGAACGCGTGTGTGTTCGCATTGCCTGAAGGAATCAACAGACGTCACAATCTGTGTACACTGCGCGCAGTTTCCCGAGCTCTTCTGCATGTCTGCAGTGAACACTACTGTAACTAACAGTTGCAAAATGTTGTTTGCGCGTTCTACCTGGTATTGTGCTGTGTCGTCCAGTCTATCAGTTCGCGATATGCGAATACCACACCGCTGCAGCCTGGAATGGTGGTGAGCAATGAACCAGGCTACTACAAGGGTGGAGAAGGCGGCTTCGGGGTCCGCATTGAAAACTTGCTGGAGATTGTGGATTCAGGCATCTCCAACGAAGCTCTTGGGCGAAGGTACAGCGTTTCTCTTGAAGACCATATCGCCTGCAACCTACTTGTAGCAGTACGGCATACAGCCTTTGCATTCATGTCGCAGTATGTACTCTGCTTTTCTGCGCATCTGAAGATGTGCTGCACCTTTTCTTTCTTGGCCTACGAGCACATGTTTATATTTGTTGTGTTGAGGACTTTGCTATTTCGTCTTCGTCTTGCCAAACACGACATGTCTTGTGTTTCTCATCATTGATATCTGCTTCTTCGCTTCGACTGTTCTCGTTCTTTTCCCCTTGCAGCTTCTACCGATTCGAGCCGTTGACTCTCATCCCTATGCAAAAGAAGCTTCTGGATCAGTCGCTTCTATCTCCAAAGGAGCTAGACTGGCTGGACGACTACCATAACAGAGTGAGTCGCAATGTCACGCCGCAAGCACCTTAGCCTTGCTATTCACCTGGTGTGTATGTACATACCACATTTAACCCTTTGACCACTGCAAAAAGGTTCCCACTCTAATTCCAAGCAGTTTGTCCCAAAAAACGGGTTGCAGTTCTTAAGGGGTTAAGGCGTCTTCAAACACTCCGTTTTGCTGTGTGCCAGGGTCCGGTATACTTAGTATCACAATACGCGTGACGCTTTTCCCTGATAAATGTAATTTTGATGGTTTGCCCCTTCCAGGTGTGGGAGAAGTTGAACGACCTCGTCCAGGACGAAGAAGCGCTCGCCTGGCTTAAGGAGGCCACTGCGCCCGTGGTGCGGTGGTAATGACCGAGCACACGAATTATTCGGGTCCTACAGTAAAGTGTCCGGGCTTTGACAAGGCTGCGATGCTGGAGTGGGCAGGCCGTGATATTGTCGCGCTCCATGTACGTAGATAACCGTTTCTTGCAAGTGGAATGCTTGTGATGCTTGATACGGCTTGGCGCGGTCGACTTCCGGATGTAGGGAGAAGGCCGTTGACCTCAATCAATCTAACTCTTCGAAGTCAGTAAAGGTCGGAAGCTCTTCACTTGATGTGGTAGCCGGGGTCTTGCCGAGTTCAGTTGTGTATTCCGGTTGCTTTATGGTGTTCGACTCCTCATCGGCCCCAGCGATATCTTGCTTCGCCGTGACATCCTTTCCTTTGTCCCAGCCAACCTGGTGACCGTGACAGTTTTTGGCAGTAGCTGGGGGCGGCGGCGGTAGCCCTTGCAGAATGCGGTCTTCGTAGAGGCGACGAGCTTTCGCTTTAAAGGCTTGGATTTCTTCGTCTAAGTCTTTTTCCAGCTGATCGGGATTGAGATCATTTTCGTCGAGGGGGGCCGCCTGCGTGAGAGGCGCACGGGAATGATGGCTGAGTTAACTTCATATTAACCTATTAACCCTTTTGGGACTCAGCTATAGCGACCGATAAAACGAGAAAATAAGTTTTATCGCCCATTTAGGACGAACGTGCAGCTCATTATGGTTAACCCCCTACCTCAGCTGCCCGGGCTGCTTGGTGCACATGTGGCCGATACCGTAAATCGTTACCGTAGTTTTTTCGACATTTTTGCACTCTGAAGTGCTAAAGGGGTTATGATAGCGGTCACCTGTTGTTTCCTCATAATGCGGCGTCATGCTTCATGATGCCCAATAACGTCATACCAAGCATGGTGGGATCAATCCCATTTGTCGTATTGTGCCTGCTTCTCACCTTAACGGGTAGGCCGACAGCTGCTTCAGGCGGCGACTCGATGCCAAACTTTGCACCTTCAACGATGCCACCCTTTGAAGCTTCATGGATGCCATCCTTTGAACCTTCATTGATGCCATCCTTTGAGCCTTTGTCGATGCCATCCTTTGAACTTTCACCGATGCCATCCTTTGCACCTTCATCTGTGCCATCTTTTGTCCCTTCGTCGATGCCATCCTTTGAGCCTTCAACATGTACTGTCGGCGACGCAGTCAATATTCTTGCTACACGACGCTCCCTTGCATCTCTGACTGTGTCGCAGTCGCTGAACGAGACCATTTCTTCCCCAGAAAATTCGTTTACGTTTACAGCAGGCGCTGAACGCTTCACGGCTTGCTCCAGACTGCTTGGCGAAACGTTGCCCTCGGTGCCCGGCAACTGCACCTTAACACATTATTTCCATCGTAACGAGGGCGACGCGTGCATCGGAGCAATGATTTGTCGGCTGGAAATTGAGTCTATCTGTTCTGTGTTACGACCGTGTTCTGTCTTAGGACGAATGCAAAAATGACTAAAGGTGGAGACAAGCGAAACTATGGTTAGACTTGGAACGACACCGCGCGTTTCTTCGTTCGAGTGTACTCGTGCAGTTATTGTAGCACCACCGCCATAAATGTATTACCAGGTAGGTGATAATTGCGCAGGAACGCTTGCTGGAACCGAGTTCCGGCTGTCGGAAGCACAAAGGACTAAAGGCAAGTTCTGCCTAAAGTGGCGGCCTGCTCGATGAACGCTATGTGGGGGCATTTCGAAGCAATACGCACGTGCGGGCGGATGACTGAAAAGTACAAAATGCGGTTGGTTGACTGCGCCTAGGTGGTTACTCGTGCTCTTCTCTTGTTCTAGTGCACTCATCGCTTTTCTTAAGTCGATCCATGACCCGCGTACGCGAGAGGTTTGTTTAGAACGATGGGTGAACCCCAATAAATGGCCCTCTTAACACGACGTGCACATGTTTTGTTGCTGGGGGTTGGTTGGTGTCCGGACGCCGCATCAAAACCAACCGCGCCTTGGAAGAAGGCGGAGGAGGTGGGAGGAAAGGTGATCGCCCAACGGCAACGAGGAGCATTTTGTGTTACTGTTACTATTGAATAAAACGCCCCCCTTTCCTTCTGAAGGGGCAGGTGATACTAGGTTAACGTGCTAGCGTCGGTTGCTGCCAACCACTTCACCAGATTATTGATTTCAATCGATTAGGCTACGTGTTAAGCGACGTGAACGGGGCTGAGTCGTACCGAATATTCCTCGATTGATGGTGAGGTTCAAAGTCGTAGTGACTCTTCAGACATAAAAAAATGTACAATACAATGGTGTGACGCCAAACAAGCGCACACTCACATTTGTAGTTTCTTGTCGTGATTGTGCCCGTTTCCTTGCCTCAAGACCTTCGCGCATCATCTGTTTCACGGTTGGGGTAGGCGTGCTAAATGATCCACGTAAAATATCGTAAAACCTCCAGTCTGCTTTCTACAAAACCACGTGTCTATTCACGGTCAGGAAAACAGCAGCGGCAACCTCACGACTGCTCTGATAGTACACCGTCGATCAGCGCGGTAGCACAATGACGAGTGATGTTTAGATCTAGCTTATGTCAATTGTAAACTATCGTGTGCCGAAACGACTGCTTGTGTGCGATCTCGTAGTTGAGCTTGCTTGCCTGTTCGAAGGCCAGGTATTGCCGTTCTTCGGCCACCCGTTTGGCCTCCCTAATCCGCGCCATTTCCTCCCTTTCCGCCTCTTGAGCTCTTGATATTCCTCCTTCGTCCAAACCAGCTGACCAGGCCGTGCATCGGCGGCGCTCCTCGTCAAACACAGGTCTGCCGAACAGGGGTTGAGCGATGATAGCTAAATAGTTACGATCGCTTCGTGAAGGACACGTATGCCTTTAATCGACACACAACACAACACGTATGAAAATACGTGGAAGTGTGGTGAGCTTAAGCTTTATTTTTCCCCATCCGCCGGAGGATTAAAAAAGAAATAAAAAAAAAAGAAAAAGTACCAGGTATGCCTTTAAGACAAAACTTACGCAGCAGGGTTTACTTTTT
Organism: Laminaria ephemera; assembly: GCA_036873875.1. Lineage (NCBI taxonomy): Eukaryota > Phaeophyceae > Laminariales > Laminariaceae > Laminaria > Laminaria ephemera. Next base: position 4,756,642 of record JAYJMJ010000309.1, read on the forward strand.
TTTTTGCGTACTGAAGGCTAGGGTTGCGATGGTGTTGTCGAAACGGCACCGTGATACGGCCGAAGTAGTTGGTGGTGCTCTTTACCTGTCGTCTAGGTACTTGAGGGCAGCACATTTGCTGACGAGGGTTTTCCTATAATGCCGGATGTTCTTCACCACCTGATTACCCTGGAGATAAAGCACTCTTAAATCAGGCATGGCGGACACGATGTCCAGCACGCCAGGGTCACTGATGCGATTGTGCTGCAGGTCCAGCGTCTGCGGGGTCCGAGTGGAAGGATCAGTTAGTGGCGATGCGATGACTTAGCGTTCTTTTGCCCATTCCATCGGGAGATTAAGGACGGGCTGGTGCATTTATTTATTCTACACCTGCAGTATTCGCGGCTTTATGTACACCTCCAAAATCTGTCGACGGGCGCTTGACGGATGACCCCGTCGTGGTACTGGATACGGTGTGTAATGTACTGTTTTCAAGCTTACAGGCTGAGCATCGTCCCACTTTTTTTGTCAACCGGCATGCGGTATATGCCTTCTTAATCGTTTCCCTTTAATGAAGCTGAACTAAGGCTACAACGTGAGGCTTGCATGGACGAAAAAGGTTGATAGCTCAAGTACGGGATTCACCTGGATGCTGGGACATTGCAGAACATGCCGCAGGTCATCGGCTGTTTCGAGATGGTTGTTTGCCAGCAGCAATGTGGTCAATCGATGCAAGTGACTAATGTTCTCCACGCGTCTGACGAAGTTTTTGCTGAGATTGAGCGTGTCGAGCTGGAGTTGTGGGAGGGAGACGCAGGTAAAAACAAGGTTAGATGGAGTGCTGCAAATTTTGCAAAACATGTTCATCATCTACGAGTACCCCATGCAAGGGTACGTACCATACTTAGCTAGCTTTACACTATACTCAGTATAATACCCACTCGAAATGGCGGGGTTATCCAATAGAAGCAGAGTCAATCTTTGGGGCAAAACGTGTACACAGACGGACCCAGTCATCGGTTCAACCTGTGAGGATGTGAAAAAATGCTACGCATGTGGCGCCACTGCTTTCGGTAGAAAGTACGTGTCGAGGATCAGACTCGCCTCCTTGATACTTTCGAGTTCAAAGGGTGCTACGAGTACAGAGCGCTGCGATAGAGGTAGCACTTTTTGGTTGAGTAATGTTTGTGAATGACAGGGCTCCTTAACCCAAAATCGTCGGAATGTCGTTCTTGTTTTTCAATCTGAAGTTTTTGTATACGTAGGTCATGGGTTTGTTTATCGGGTTGCACTTTCAGTTTACTCAAAATTAGTTTTTGGGTGAGGTTTTCAGAGCTCCTCAAGTAAGGAGCCTCAGAAAAACAATGATATCATTCACCTCCATCGTAGCATGTGTCAGGGGCAAAAAAAAAACATCTACCTGGTGCCCCACACCACGTGTTCCTTGCTATGAATGAAGTATACACACAACACCAGCCGTCGTTACAGCAGTCACTTCAATGAACGCATAGTTTTCATTCAGCCTGTCACTCGCCGACGTCGCTAGAAAGCACCGCCAAGAGGAAACCTGTTAGTACGAAGTAAATCTCCATCTCCTTTTTCCATCCTCCGTCCATATGAGGATCATATGGATTCCAGGATCAACGTCATGTTTTACCAGGAAACGTGGTGCCGCTATATACGTTTTCTACCCTGTGCTCTGTGCTGTCTTTCTGCTGCTCTGCTGCACATACAGCGCATTTTATCTTGCCTCCAGAAACGAATCTAATCCTTCTATCTTCTCAATCAGATTTTCGTGGGCGTAGAGGGTCTTCATTTGGGTTTGCGCTTCCATCCCCTCCAATTTACAGAGACCGTTGCCTTCGAGCCACAGAACACGCAGGCCAGTGTATTCCTCAAGATTCTGGATTTGCCGAATCCCCTGTATACGCAGTAAGAAAGACACGAATACATCGCGAGAAAAAAGGAAATAATAGCATCGTAAGGAATGAGGGCGGCTGTGAACCTTGTGGCTATGCATGTTTGTTACGCAGTGCCCCCCTGAACACGCCTTGCAACGGGAGGGGGGACCCTGGGGTAAGCTTAATCCAAAACTTACTTCCGAAACAAGTCAACAAGGAGTATGTTCTACTCGTATTTTATACCAGGTATAAATATCCCAAGATCGCGACTTTACCCTGTAGTGGAGGTACAGCTTGTCGTTGAGAGCTGGCGATGAGTACAGCCCGTTATCTCGGCACATCTTCTTAAGGGCTTCCTTGGTAAGATCCATCTCGTTATTCGCTCCAATGCACGTGCACCGTACGCCGTCCCCGCTACGATACGTGGTAGTGCCCGGATGGATCCTTGGGGTTGCCGAACCAGTTTTTCTGTGTGATAACGGCGACATAGGATGTCCCCTGTTCCCGGTCTGAATGCAAAATTCCTGGCTGGAACCCCCCGATAATTTAGCGACCCCACGTTTTGGGCGATTTGCGGCACAGCAATAGCGACATGGCGAGCCCTCTGCCTACGACGCTGGAAGGCCTTCTTCTAGAGAGCCAAAAGCTCTTCACAAAGGTGAGTCAACCGTAGAATTGGTGCTTTTATGTTCACGACATGACGAAAAATGTTGCTTGGCGTGGACAGTACTGACTGCTGTGCCTGGCATATTGGATAATGCACTCTGAAGTTGCCGGCTTGCTTGTTGCTTGTCCATGTGTCTTGGTTGTCTGGTTGTAGGTAAGCGATGCGGACTTCGAGGATGATGCCGACAGGGACAACACCATCGAGAGAGCCACAGCAGCCCTTGAGTCCCTGCAGTTGGGTGTGGCACGCGAGGGGGTGAGATTGCATTACACGTTACTGCCTGTTGTCTCGAGTTATTTGCGTGCCATGGATCAGGCGTATTTTACGTACATCAGCGTAGTACTCGTAGCTCCAGGAGGTCGTATGTTGAAGCTGCTGCTGGAAACGAGTACCAGGTATCTGGTAGAGCGTACGTGTGCAGTGTACAGTACCAGGTAGTCTGGAGTCTGGAGCACTCAAGAGTATGTACCTCCCGAGTGCTCCTAACATTGTATCGGTACGTAGTGGTGTTCTTCTTTGTATATCCGGGTAATGCAGCATACGAGACTTCAGACGGAAACAACCAACCAGATGTCGCCAAAAACTGACGATTTTATATTCTGTGTACAACAAAGACTTCGCCCGAAGCAGTCCGGCGGCTGGGGTATATCACAGGATGTGTCCGAATTACAATGCAAGGAGCTGTGCGACACGCGTACAGCATGGTGATACCCGTACTGCTGCATTCTATGTTCTAGGCGCTTGATGGGATCGCAATCGCCATTTTTTTTGTCGCTATTATATGCACGAGTGCCGAAAGGGTTAATATTAATAGTTCGAGTATTACTTACCTGGTAGTACCCTTTTTGCGGCTGACGCCGCCCGCTCAATGAAAAGCGAGCCCCAGAACTTGGTATTATTGTGGCTGCCGGTGGACATTGGAAACACGTACTCGTACGTATAGTGTGTGGAGTTTGGAGTGTGGAGCGTGGACCGCGTGGGCCCAGATGAAAAAAATTACCTGTTGCTCGCGTCATTCGTATTTCAATAAAAAATGGTTAACCAATTATATCCACCCACCCGGGGTTAGCCTATTAATAGCTGCCGCTAGCCGCTGTTGATTGTGCTGCTGCTTGCTCCTGTCCTGGGATGGCCGCGGCGGCACTGCGATTACCTCTGCCACCGCCGCCGTTGCTGGGTTGCCGTTGCTTTGCTGCTTGCTTGCCATACTGCTGTATACATGGGTTCATCGTTTTGTGTTTTTTGTGTGCCGTACCTCCCCGCTCTCTGATACGGCACGAAGGGTTTGTGAAGTCGGTTTCGGAGTTTGTTCTGCGCTCTGCGCAAACGCAACAACTTCGAGCGGGGAAGAAATTTGATTTTTTAGTGTCGGCAAAGTATTGTCGAAAACACGTCTGTGCAAACACTCTACCAGGTATTAATATTCATGCTTTTTCCTGGGATGCGCGGTCCTCGCTTTCGCCCAAGATCAAATTATGCCCTTACCAATTTTACCTGATACCAGGTACCAGCTACAGGATGCCAGGTGCCTCAAACCGGTACAGGATACGGCAGTACCTGGTACTTTTTTTTTGTGACGTCCCTCGTTCCTTTGATCCTTGAGCATTCCCCAACCGCTTAACATCTTATCAGCGGCCAATACAGTAGTCAATGATGACTTGCACGAAGTCAATTGTGATGCCAGATACCTGGTAGTCCATTATTTTATGACGCTTTGATACTTCTGCGTTAACGATTGCTACACGATTTGACAGGTATTCTCGGCGAACGAAGAAGTGGAAGAAATTGCCACACAGATGCTGCCCCTCTTGGCAACGGACTTCTATCAGGGCTCATTGATGCTCAAACTTCCCTTCACTAAACCTGAAGTGAGTGACATCTATGATATTATGTCATACATAGCTAGCAGAGTAGCAGCGCTATTAATAGACGTTATTAGACGTACCTGGTACTATCTATGATGCAGTCGTCACTATTAATACTATGAATACCAGTATATACCGATTTCTGACTTTGTACTCCTTGGTACTCGTTATTCCGGTGTTCATACTCGTAGTTCCTACGAGTACGTACCGAGTACCGCCAGTATCGACCCCGAAAACGAGCCGGCACCACCGACGCCTACCGTATACCAGGTATGACTTAAGATACCACCCTTCTCTTAGATACCACCCCACCACAGGAAACCACCCCCGGTGATAAAAAAAGCAAAGCTTAAATAAAAGGCATGCTTATCACCGGGGTACGTTAGACACCACCCCCCTGGGCCGATACACCTTCCAAACAACGTAAAAAATATCACCCCCGGGGGGCCCCACACAAAAGTAGTACGGTACGGATATCTTTCGGCAGCGCAAATCATGGAGAACGACGACAACATCGAACAGGGGCAGAGCCCTTCCGCACGGGCGGCCCATCACCGTGGGCAGAACGCGGCTGTGGCCCCG
>JAYJMJ010000309.1:4763418-4780413 GCA_036873875.1 Laminaria ephemera
AGGGTGTCGATCGCCTTATCCTTGGATCGAATGGGGTAGACTGCTTTCCATCTCGTGTGATGATCGGTGAATTTGCTCATGTACTGTGAACCGTCAATTTCGTTTGGCTTGAGACTCCCGGCGAGATCGGTATAGACGAGCTCGAATGGTGCGGTGGTGATGACCGTTGATATCTTCGGGTGCTTGCCTTGTACGCTCTTTCCTAGAGCACAGGTCTTGCAAGGTGAGATTCCGTCGAACGAAATCCCGGAATCTGGTTGATCTCGTAGTTTCTTCATGCTACTCTCGTTCGGGTGTCCCAAGCGTCGGTGCCGGGTGTCAGCGTCGTTTGTTGTAATGATAGCTGATGGGGCTGAAGTAGATGTTTGCTTTGGCAACAGCTCCAGATCAAATGCGAAGAGTTGTCCATCGCGTCGTAGAGGGAGTTGATGTTATCCTTCTCAAGCCGAGCATTGTCGGGCATTATAGTAGTCATACCCTAAAACAAATTTCGTCCAATACCAGGCACGATTGTGATAGGTAGAGTCGCCATTATTATCCGACCGTTGCTGTCGATGACCTTGCTCTGCAGTTTTCCGGTGGCAGTTCCAAGCAGTGTATGCAGTCTTGCTGTAGTAATGATCCGCGGTGTGTCAAATTCTTCGTAGTCCAACATTAGCTGACTGATACCGCTAACGAGCTTGTCATCCACGTAATGGTCCGATGCTCCGCTGTCGACAATCATTGCCATTTTGACAGACTTGTGTGTAGACGCTGACAAACTTTGCTCGTTGGAGGCTGCGAAGGAAAAACCCATAGAGTTCCCGTTGCCTTGAGCTGTTGCAGAGTCATGTTCTTGAAGAGACGCGCCGATACGCTTAATGACACTAACGAGGTCATCCTTGGAGCAGTCGTTTCGTCGCTTGGTTTTTCCTGGGTTGCAGCGTTTGCGTTGTGACCCTCTCGTCGGTCATGTTTTGCTGGCGAGTCTTGTGAAGATTTTCCAGCTGCTTGCGCCTTGCATTCCGCATCATTATGAGATGTTGTGTTGTGAAGTGAACATCATTTAGTCTTGGATGTAGATCCTTTGGCCGAAGGCTTGAACTTCTTCGGTGTATGCGCGCTCTTCTTTCCACTGGTGCATTCTCGTTGAAAATGTCCCATTTTGCCACATGAGTGACATTTGTGTCCAGACTTGTCTCGCCTGGCTGTATCAGCAGTCATTGCTGATCCTCTTCCTTTGCGCCCCGACTTGTGAAGTCCGTTGACGTACATGTTGCGCATGGTGAACTTGAGATCATCCAGCGAGAACTCTGAGTCCTTCATCGCTTGAAATCGGATTAGCTCGTATTCGTTCGTCATACTGACACAATAATATCCATCACTCGATGTTTTGTGACCGGCTCACCCATGCTTTCGAGATCATCAGCTAGTTGAGCGACTTGAACGAAAAACACGTTTGGATCATCTCCATCTTCCATTTTGGATTTGTCGAGTTTCCTTATCAGCGCTCGACGTCGCTGTGTGGAGGTGTTTTCATACTTGACGAGCAGCGCTCGCCAAGCCTCCTGCCCATTTGCTCTTTTCCGACCTTGGACTCGAACTTGGACATAAGGCTCCCTGCTGGTCCTGTGATGGTTAAGAACAGGACGCTGAACAGTGCTGCGTTTGTTTGATCCCACTTGGTGAGCTCTGTCATGTTCAATGGTGAGCTTGTTGCTGCTGTGCTGTGAGAGTCTTGATGCTGCTGTTCGGCAGTTGCACGACGTGTCGTACCCATCGCGGGACTGTCAGTTCGTAGATTGCTAAGCCGATACATCGTAGTTGCAATATCGAGTGCTGGGCTGGCACCTGCGTTCTGCAGTTCTTCTGCCAGACCTTGTTGTACAGTAACGTTGTCCATGTCGCCCCCGTCAGCGTTTTCATGTACGCTGTGCACCGGGGTATTCATGGTGCTTCGACGTAGTACCGGTGTGTAAATCTGTTGAGGCCTTTTACGTCCATCTAAAATTTCAAACATACCCGGTCGAGCAAGCTGGAGCATAGCTCGTGTAGAGCGTTTCCAGTCTTGAAATTTGCTCGGTGTGCCGTCGAACTTCGGGCTGCCTCGTATGAACGTCGTGATGTTGGTGGACTCCATATTTCACCGTCATATGCTTGAGGTTCTTGTTGTTCCGTTTCCAGATTCTTGTGGCTCGTAGTCGTACAGCAGTCCCGGGTGGAGGTCTTCTTCTGGTAGTAACCAGAATGGTGTGCGTCGTTGCGCAGACCTAAATTTCCGTTTCTTCTTCTTGTCTTGCGCCAGGTGGCGTTAATCGAGGCTCATAACCTGTTAGAAATAGCTGACAGCAGTGTGAGGTAGAACCTGGCGCTGGTCGAGACGTAGTTCCCTTGTTGTGTAGGTGTTGATATTGATCGTACCGTGTACTTGTCGTTACGTGGTGTGTGTTCTCGACAGTAGTGTATCGTCGACAAACGTATACCGATTGAGCAAAGCAACTATGTGATGCAATCTCACGAGCAAGTCACGCGGTGTAAACGAGAACAAAAGATCGAGCTGGACTCATGAATCAGATGCCATACACTGGTGTGTAGATCTGGCGCAATGCGCTGATAAGCAATTGGTCTCACGATGGAGATCAATATACTCCAAGGAAAAGAAAGAAGGGGCTGGTGTCCCGTGGAAATGGTTTATTTGCTGGTCTGATGGGACCGGTGGTTGTTGGTGATCAAGTGGAGATCAAGAGGAGTGGGAGAGAGTGCGTGTGCAGCCTCAATCAACCACAGCAATGATGGAACCACATTCCTATTCATAACTATGTATCTTCAAAGATCCCCTGGATATACTGCAACTTGTGCGTGCTACTCCAATAGCCTGTTGCCACGTACTCTCCGTACTTCAACTGGTTGTTACCACGTACGCACGTAGGTGCCACGTACTCTCTGTACTTCAACTGCTCCGTTACTACGTATATACCACGTGCGTATTTTGTTCAACTTACGTATGTGGGTACGTACTTTACTATAAAGTAGGTTCTTCTCAGTTTGAAAACCTTGAACCTCCATTACGTACGTGTATCCCTTCTAGATCTACGTAGACGATCCATCTTGTTATATGAAGCTGTAGTCCATCGACTACAGAGTCAATAACCGACAACACGCAGTATGACAGTCAGTGCTGCGACATTGCTTATGATTTGTACGACTTGTTCGTAGTAGTGTGTTACTTTTCTAGTTACGAACGACGTTTACAAAAACAACACAGATTAGTATTTCAAATATCGGGAACCCAAAAAATGATACCGCTGGACGAAGGTCATGGGTCTTCGGGTTTGCCTTTTACTCGTATGTAGAGTCTGCGCGTTTTATTTTGTTTTCAGCTGTGACAAGCGTGCTCCTCGCACACGCTCTCACTCATTTTCTTCTCTTCCTCCTGGACACCACCGATTATCACAACAACTGGCCGTGGAGCGCCATTAATTTCAGGAGCTCTCCGGAGCTGAAACTCGTGCAACCAGTCGGTTAACCCCGACTGACAGCGCTTGCCCCCTGCGGGCTGTCTGACGAAACCCGGCAGCCGCACCACACGTCTTATGCGGAGATCCCACTAATAGGCCATGAGCCATAGGTTTCCGTATGCGCTGCAGAACTGCTAGCCGTCAGTTTCGTCGAGTGCCCTCAGCTGGTGCATCCGCTGTGAGCTTCTTCTCCGCAGAGCTGCTAGGTTCATCGTCATCTGGAGCTGCTGCTGCGAAGAGCAACAATAACTACTTCTCCAAGGAGCTGGCAGGATCATCGTCATATTGAGCTGCTGCCACGAAGGACACAAAAACGACTCTCCACAGAGCTCCCAAGATCACCATCATGTGGAGCCGCTGCTGCATACCCCTAGTATTGCGGGCTGCTGCACATTTCGGGCTGGGCCCTGAAAGTGAGTAAACCTCGAAACTATAGCGTTCGAGTACGTGCCTGTCTCGTTCGAAGCTATGCTACTGTTGCTACACTGCTGCTGCTGCTGGAGTACAAACGGCGATACGTATATGATTCGCGTTCGAGTGCACGGGAGTCCTTCGGACCGATTGCGGATACACAGCGCTGCTCCTACGCACGAGGGGAACTGCTGAATATGGGAGATTTCAACTTGAAGAGCAGCCTTACCAACTCTTTGAGGATTAATGACTCTTTTCAGCGGTACGAACCCCGATCACTCCGACGACTGGTACAAGAAGGCCTGCTTCATGCTCACCATCTCCTGTCCGGGCACCTTCCTCGTATTGGAGGGAAAAGCCAGCATGACCACATGGGGAGCGACGACTACACCGCAAGTATCTCTCGAACAGCACTAGGTCGCATATGGCCAAGCCAAGCAGGATCTTTTTGCTATCCTTCAATTGATCACGGAGAAACCGGTGACTTTGCTGGTGACTAAACATGCGGAGGGCGCACGTGGAACCCACGACAAAAGAGAAAAAGCGGTGAAGCATGTGAGGTCTAAAACCTTGAAGATCACCAACGAGACGATGTGCGCCACACAGTAGGCACTCGCGACTACGAGGATGAGGCCCGGACAGGACCCTCCAAATACATCAACAAGCTCACACGACTGCGCAACCGTTGATACTGATCGAGGCGGAGGAACCCATCGCGGACAGGCAGTTCACGGACATCATTCTCCAAGGTCTGAAGGAGGAGTACCGGGACGCCAAGCTAATGATCTGCAAGGACCCAGACTTCAATCTTCGGAAAATTCAGTCTGCACTACGCCACCTCTACCTGGGCGGGCTGTCGCAGAACAAGACGGAGGTTTGCCGGGCGTGGTGCCATCACGATAGCCGCAACAGCAATATCTGATCCCAGCTCGATCATCTGCCACAACTGCGACAAGGCAGGGCGATATAGGAGCGGCTGCGCCGTGCCTACCAAGGCCCACGGAAGAAGCAACAAGCCCGCCGGACAGAAGAGGGCTGGATCAGGGGGTGGCGCGGCAGAAGCGGTAAAGTGTGCATAAGACGACTAGGCACAGCAACGCCGATTGCTATATATAAGGAGCTCCGTGCTCACAGACGGGTAGTAAGCACACGGCAGCTGTGGTGAACGATCGAACCCGCCCCGATTACACCGAAAATATGTCGGCTGTTAATTTCAACGACACTTCGACAGGAGCTTCATATTTTGCTTGCGAAAATTCAACAGGGATCGCCAGGGCACCACCGTTACCATGGGTCGCCTAAACCAGGGTTCGCCGGGAATATCTATCACGGGATTGCTACAAACATAAGCGCTTGAGATTGCCGGAAAGACAACTTTCGGAATCGATTCGACACTATTCGATGGGACTACCGGAGCTTCCGGAGTCGCCGCAACAGCAACGTGGGGTCTTTACAGGATCGAGCCACAACAGCATTATCTTTTGAGATTGCCGGGGGAGAACGTCTTCTGAAATAGCCGCATCATCATCGATCGTAAAGAGCTGCTGGAACATCGATTATGGGGTCGCTAGACATCATCGTTTAGGACTGCGCCGGAACACCGCTTCTGGGGTCGCTGACAACTGGTGTATGGGACTGGGCGAACGTAATTTTTGGAGTCGCTGCACACTCTCTCACTCCGCTTCTTCTCCTCATCCTGTCCTCCTGGACACCACTGATAATCAACACAGCAGGCCTTAGAGCGCCATTCACTTCACATACGGAGCTGAAGCTCATGCAACCAGTCGGTTAACCCCGACTGACAGTGCGTGCCTCCTGCTGGCTGTCTGACGTAACTCAGCAGCTGTACCACACGCCGAATAAGGAGATCCCGACAATACTCCTCACGGAAGCATAACCATCAGTTCTCCGGGGGTTCAATGTATCTGCAACCCTGGACGACACGACGTTAGCTGCAACTACAAGAACAAATTATTGTCACATCGAAGGGGCGGTTAAGCCGACGACGTTAGATTGGCCTTGTCCACCCTATTTAACAACAATTGGTACGGTCGGAGCTACCTGGTAGTGTTTAAGACGACACCTTCAACCGGACATGCGCAGAGATCAGCACGCCGAGACTGCTGTCGATACACTGACTCCATGGGTCACGGCAAACACTGTGGCCGCTTGCTTTGACGATATTGCCACCAGCGCAGCCGAAAGCGCGGCGGCCTCCTACGAAGCGTTTCCATTCCACGTCGACCCAACAACTTCTCACACGATGGATGGTGCCATAAACAGATGAAGTGCGTGTTGAACATGGTACGACCCCCCCCCCCTCTGTCGATTGTGTTGCATTTTTTCCCCTTGTGTTTCGCTTTCAGTTAAACCCGCGGTCCCTGGAGGCCTTCGACGGCCCGTATGACCTGTGGGAAGAGGCTGCGAAGGAGGCACTTGAGCTCGTATTAGACGCCGCCAACCAGCCAATGATCCTTCTCGACAGGTTTGTGCGTGACTTCGAGCTTTTCGTGAATGTGCGCGGTTGTTTTTCGTTTTGTTTTTGGAAGTCGATTTCGGCTGCCATCAGTGCCGTGCTGTCGGGGGTTTGGGGTTATAAGACTTGGACCAGTGAGTGGGGAACATCTTCGGTGGTTCCGTGATGTACGGTCGCTCTGCAGCTGGTTTGAGGTGGCCGCTCGGCACCTTTTCTCTTTGCTGCAGCAGTATTTATGCCATCGGCCTACGGCAGGATGGAGGGGGGTGGATGATGAGGGGGGTTCATGGACGATTCTTAACTCAAGCGTATGAGTAGCTGCACGTTGAGATGTTTCGAAACGGTTTATCAAATGTGCGTTTTCCTTTTCGCAGCCTAACTATGTACCCGTTTCCTCGCTCTACTTCCCTACGCGCGCGGTACTTGGGTGCTTGCTATTGGGTGACACATCAGCCGAACGGAGTGCGAATCGGCGTGTCTGGTTGGCTGCCTTCGGCGTCTTCAGCACTGGAGTGTGTGTGCCATCCACGACGAGGTATGTGGGGAATCATGCGCAATATCTCACCAAAGTCGTGTTGTCCTTGGGCACGTCGGTATTACGCGGTGCCGCACCGGGTGTTTTTTTGCATCGCGCTCGCTCCATGACAGCCGTCTGTTTACCGTATATGACGTAAGATATCACCCTTCTCTTAGATACCACCCCACCACAGGAAACCACCCTCGGTGATAAAAAAGCAAAGCTTAAATAAAATGCATGTTTATCACCGGGGCACGTTAGATACCACCCCCCTGGGCCGATACGCCTTCCAAACAACGTAAAAAATATCACCCCCGGGGGGCCCCACACAAAAGTAGTACGGTACCGAGCGCCAATAATGGAGAACCACGACAACATCGAACAGGGGCAGAGTCCTTCCGCACGGGCGGCCCATCACCGTGGGTAGAACGCGGCTGTGGCCCCGGCGAAGCCAGCTTCCCCGATACGGTCTGCTGGCGCGTCTCTGGCCACGAGCGGGACCACGATCGCTTCGTTCTTCGTCCGTCCGACAGCCACCCCTGCCGCGGCTGCGCCTCAAACTACGATAGAGGTGCACCAGTTTTTTTCTGAGTCTCCTCACTTGAGGAGCTCTGTACTTCACCCACAAACTGATTTTGAGTCGACTAAAAGTGCAACCCGATGAACAAGCCCATGACCTAGGTATACAAAGAATTCAGGTTGAAAAACAAGAATGACATACCGACGATTTGGGGTTAAGGAGCCCCGTTATTCAGAAACAAAAACGCCAAAAACTGGTATCACTACCGTAGCACGCGTCCGTTGTTGAGGAGCGCTAAGCGAGCCAGCCACAGCAGCAAGTGCGATACTATCACCCCCTAGTTATCACCCCTCCTGGTAGCCGACTGGAAGTGTCAAAAGGTGCCAATCAACGCGGCTTGCGGTATCACCACCCCCTTGTTATCATCCCCCTGGTAGCTGCCTCAAAGCGTCAAAATGTGCCAATTGTCGGGGTTTATGGTATCGCCCCCCTTGTTGTCACCCCCCTGCGGTCGGGGTGGGTGTGCTACGTGTGCCAAATATTTACCCATTGTACTGCTATCACCGTTATCACCCCCCACTAGAAACCACCCCCGGTGGTAAATATTGCAAAATTCGAATAAAACATGTCCATTATCACCGAGGTACGTTAGATACCACCCCACCACAGGAAACCTCCCCGGGTGATAAAAAAAGCAAAACGCGATTTAGTTATCCCCCGGGGTGGTTTCTTACGTCATATACGGTACTGCTATATACTATTGCTACTGCTACTACTACTGCTACTACTACTTCTGCTACTAGTACTACTACTACTGCTACTACTACTTCTGCTACTACTACTACTGTTACTACTGCCACTGCTACTACTATTACTACGGCCTAATATTACCCATTGTAGTACTGCTATCACCCCACGCGTTGTCACCCCCCACTAGAAACCACCCCCGGTGGTAAATATTGCAAAATTCGAATAAAACATGTCCATTATCACCGGGGTACGTTAGATACCACCCCACCACAGGAAACCACCCCGGGTGATAAAAAAAGAAAAACGCGATTTAGTTATCCCCCGGGGTGGTTTCTTACGTCATATACGGTAATACAACGCTGTACGTGGTGAATGCTTTGGTTGCTGCCCAATGGTGGCAGCACCAAAGATGCTGGAAGTACTTGATTAGTTACCAACGCTGGAGGCCGGACACCAACGACACTACTTCCTGTACTGACCAAGGAGTAAAAACTGCCGACATGAATTGGAGCCCGCAATTTATGTGCGTTGATCATCGCGTCTGATTGAAATATACTTCAGCTGCTTGAGCTTTGCCGCCTCCGAGTATATCGATTATTGCGCAACTTCCCTGTATTGTCGCGCTAATACGTCATGCATATACGCCCCGCGCGCGATCCTACGCAGACTCGGCTGAAGATGTTGAAACAGGCGGAAGCTTTACTGTTCAAGTACCTCGATACTTGTGAGCGGCTTGAGCTGTTCCAAGAGGCGGACCTCCAAGCGTGGCAATCGATGGTCAAGGACGGAGAACGTGGAATCCACGGTGAAACGCGAACAGTAACCCGAGACCAGAAAATCGAGAGATTCAGGCGAGTTTTGAAACTTTTAAAGAACGCTGAGTTTTGTTTTGTAGTATCGATACATATATGTAGACGTACGTAACCGACGCACATACGTCGCACCCCCCCAAGCCAGTCCCGATTTTACTGCTGACTACGTATCGGGTCGGGGGTTTTGTGTGCTTGTCGTTGAAATGAACTCTCCAATTTGTGTGATGGGTTCTTTTGCTGTAATTTTGTGCAGGAGGCAAAAGAGAACCCAGGAGAAGATGAAAGAACTAGAAGAGGAGCTCGCACGGATGGAAGGAAACGTGAGTTATACCAATCGGATTGAAAAATGTATCTATTATACTGTACGATATGTAATACTCGTAGTAGTCTTTGAGTTTGCCCTCTTTCCTTTTTTTTGCCTAGAGTTTCCTGCTGGACGCGGTGATATATTCTTTGTTTATTTATTAAGCTTTTATCCTCCGAGTGAGTTATGCCATCACTTTACAGCCCCAGACGGCTCCCTTGTGGCGTGAAATTACCCATCCTACATCACGCGAATTTTAGTCGCTATCGCTAGTATACGATGGTTTTCATGCTGCTTTGGCGCAGCTGTCCTATGTTTGCTCGTGTAGGCGATGCAACTGGAGATGCAGAGATTGTTGCGCATGTCATATTCCTTCTTTGATGCTGTGGACATACCTGGTAGTGTATAGCGGTTGTTTACAGAACTCTCTCTCTTCTCTCGCTGCATACACTGTACCGGTATACAGGACTGCCAAGACGAGAGTGAGGGTGACGGTATGAAGCGGGAAAGATCAGTCCTGATGCTGGCGAGTTTAGCTACGAATGCCCTGGATGAGGTGTACGGCATGACCAAGGTACACTTTACGTTTTATCTCGCCTTGGCTGTTGCGTTATTTATTGCAGAATACGGACGGGAAGCGCCCCCTGCCGATTGCTGTTGGTTTTATTTCATGACCCGACCTCGCACCTGTCATCGCAATGATCGAAAAACATTTCACCGTTTCTTCTTGAATATTCCGCGCATCTATTGGTACAGTATTCGTTTATCCATTTCAGCTGCTTTTGCGGGGGATCGTTGTATTGCAGATGTATACAATACTGACAGTAGTTATCGGTATGTCGCAACGCGGAAACTCGGTACTCGTGCCTTTTATTTGCCTCACTGCTCAGGAAACCGAGATGCTTGAGCACCTGGTGAAAGCCAGGGAACAAGGGGCCACAGAAGGAGGCGATGGTGCAGGCCGGGATGGGACTGAAAGAAAGCGCGACGCTGGCTTGGAGGTAAGTTTACCGCCGCGTACCACGGCAAGAGGGGATTACGCAAAAGAGAGCAGTACCGCGGAGGCTATGTACGACCGTGCTTTTTCGGATTTCTGTTCCTACTGTCATTTGGACTAACTACGTAACGTGCGCCTCTCACAAAAGCTTGCAGCGAGTATCACGTAGCGTGTTTTTTGACGAGTTGGCTTTGCGAATCACGGTTTTGACAAGTGGTATTCGGGGGAAAGAATGCCGCGTCGTCGCGAAGGCCACCTCGTGTTCGCCACGCTGCACTTAGATCAGCAGACTAACATAGGCACATAGTAATCAAGGAGTACTGGGAGACCTTTGACCGCACAACGTGCAAGCTACTCACTGCAGCGTGAACCCAACATGGCCCTGATACGCCATGCCGTTAACCCTTTTAGAACTGCACCTATCATACGATTTTGGGAACAAACCCCTTGGAGTTAGTGTGGAATACGTTTTACAGTTCTACAAGGGCTAAGGAGGGCGCTTTGAGCCATGCTACGGCAGCACTCCCAAAACTCGTGTTATCTCAGTAGCTGAGGCCCTACCAACAAACGTAGCATGTGGTTGATCTATTATTGAACACATTACTCTAGGGTTTGAGCTCTAGGGTTTGAGATGCTTTCTCTGCTAATGATGCACAACTCACATAAAAATCATCGATTTTCACCTCCCTTGTATTTGAAACTTGGGTAAATGGTAAATGTCAAGGCCAAGTTTTTTTTGTTTTTTGTTAGAAACACGCACGCTTTCCGGCGTGTGGAGAGGATGGTGATATTTCTGAACGGGATCAGTGTTGTCATGTCCGCGCGAGTGCGGAAGGACACTTGCCCCTCTTCCCATGGCATGTGTGTTGAACAACGAGGCCCCAAAACTTCTTGCAGGTCACGCACATTTCGCGCGTCGGAGGCAATTTGCAGCTGCGGAAAGAGGATGTGCGGGCTAGCGTCTTCAAGCCGACGGTTGCGCTCCCAACTGTCACAGTTGAAGAATTTGGAGAGTATGAGCTGGAGCGTATGCGCAATACAAAGGTGATAATACTGATAAGCTCGATTTTCGGTCGGCCAAAAGTGAAGCGGCGGCTTCTCGGCGGTAGGGATACGCTAGTTGACTGATGTGGTGTTATACCAAAGTTTGAGCTTGTTGCCCTGAGATAGACTTCTCTTTATTTTTTTGTACTAGGTAATCCTCTCATACGTAAAACTACAACTATGTGAACGAGCGAAGAATAGTCCGTGTTGCTGCTGGGCACTGGTGACCTTCTCCACACCGGGCGTCAACTCACGTTATTGTAATCACAATATTGTAGGGCAGCCTTGGCTGAGACAATTACACTTATCCAGCAAGGCCAACGCTGCACGCTTCGTTCGTTGCTGTACATGTGCATCAGGCCTTTATAACAGCGTTCAGATTTGCACCGTAAGCTCGCAGGAGATTGTAACAACACAACAACACAATGACTGCCTTAAATGAGACCAGCACGATTGCATTGCGAAGTCGGTGCTGTGGGATGGGCGGCTCGCTCGCTGACCTGGTGCTCTAGCTTTTGTAGTTGCTGCGTTTGCAATATCTATTGGCAATACGGGCGCAACGTGCAGAAGTGCAGAGGGCGACAGTTTGGTTACCTCAACAGGAATTATTATAATTCAATAGGTCGTACCACGCCATCCTTTGGTATTGACATTTTGGCAATGTATGATACTTTTTTGTTGCTGAATTGATGTGATGTGGTGCCTCTGCAGGAAAAGCCGAGCGATGCACCTTCGATACGCCGAAGATACGACCAGCTGGAGATGGACGGAGACGAGGACAACGAGGGTCTTGTGGAACAGGCGGCTCAACAGGACCGCGAATGGGACGATTGGAAAGACAACAACCCAAGAGGAGCAGGAAACAAAGCAAACAAAATTATTTGAGACATTCTCGAGGACCGATTGGGTATATGCGTATGGACGTATGTCGAGGGGGTGGCAATGACTACTTGTACACCTGTGTGGGTATTCACCTTTCAATATACAACAAAACTGACACATCATGTGCACGATTAAGTGCGCGGACTTCTTGTGTATGCACCTTTCAATGTATAACAAAATTGACACATGATTTGCACGGATAAGTGCGCTGTCAGGAAAGCTCTTCTCATCCAATCTAGTTTCAACGCAAATTATCTTGCAGTTCGCGTGGTTTTCTCCGTGCACGCCCGAAAAGTGGTACGGCACCTGACACGCTCTTCCCCACTGTCACGCCTCGTATGGTTGGCAATTCGCCCAACAAAAACAACGAGGTACACACGACCAATCAATGCGCTACCGCTGCTGTGCTGTGTAAAAATACAGCTTGTCGTTGCCTGCGACGGCAATGATGTCGTCCTGCGGATGCCAAGACATGTGAAGAATCTTCTTCTTGTAGTCTAACTCCCCGGTGGCCTCTTTGGGCAATCCGTTGTCTCTAGGTAACCGTCGCTTCGCTTTCTTCCCGCTGGCTCCTCTTTGCGTTGTGTCCTTAGAAACCTGAAAAAAAAACAGCACGGAATAGTCGCGGGCGAAATGCCGGGTAGCGTCGCTAGTTGAGCGAACTGCGGGGTACCATGCTACTTGCGACCTGTTTCTTTGTGTCGAAGTTTGTTGGTCCGAGTGCACACGCAGAGGGGCTGTTGACACTCAATGTGTGAAACAACAATATCCGCCGCCGCGCATAGGCCAAGACAAGGTGACAGCTTACACCAACATCAAATCATCGGGCTGCACTTCTGAGCATAGACGCTCTAAGACTGCCTATATCAAAAGAGAGGCAGTTTGCGCTGTGGGCGATGTGTATTCGTGTATAAATCGCCGTTTCTGAGGCAGACCCCGTCGTTTATCGTACCCAATAGCTCACTAGTACTTAAAGCGAGTGCAGCCGAAACAAGGGCATGAAGTTGGGGTGCTGCCATGCTTCTGAGTCCCTTCATACACTCAAACACTGTCAAGACAGATAATACAATTTTCAAGAGACTTTTAGGACGCGTTGGCAATGTGCGCAGCCTTAAATTCACGAATACCCCCCCCCCCGAAAAATCAAGCATTCTGTAACGTATATATCGTATCTGAAATGCCCCTTGGCCAGGAGTTAGGACGTGTTGGGCCTTTCGGAAACTTAAAAAATTGTCTGTTGGCGTACTGGTATAGTCTATGGTATCATCTTCATTTGCAGTCGAGGCTTACCACCGACTCGTCCGCGCTTCCATCGCTGAAGCAGTAATTTCACAGACAAGAAAGAAGGCGTGAAGAAAGAAGGCGTGAAGAAAGAAGGCGTGCCTCTCTGTCTTGAATAAACAAAATCGGGTACGAGACGCGATGCTTCAGAAGCTTACTATAAACATTTCTACTAAGGACCTTCGAGTAAAATGGAAGGGTTTGTCAGGATACTTGTAGTGCAAGAACGACTCAATAGGATATTTGGGTTTTATACTACGTGGAAAGGCGGTTTACTAGGATACGAAACCGTCAGTACAGGCAGCTTCGACGCCTGTGCTGTGAGATATTAATTCACTCTGTGTTTGTTCTACCAAAACCTCTGCTCAGCGCCAGCTACTGCATGATGTACTGCTGCAGCGCCGACAGGTTATGAGCCTCGTGGTAGCGTTGATTCATAGTCAACCATGTCCTCCCCTTTCCGAAAAGGGTTCTCCATTCGACGGGGGACCCAACCAGTATCATGGTTGGATTACACTACAGCGTTCGCTGATGTACGAGGACGGCCTTGGCAAAGTTATATCAGGCCTAGAGACTGCCCCAGCAACAGCAGGAGGATGCCACTCAGGTGCAGAAGCCGCAGTTCGCAAAGGAGAGTCGCCGCTTCGAAGAGAAAAACGGTACCAGTAAGCTGTTTACTCGAATGCTTCTGGCTACAGCGGATTGCCGAGATGGATATGGTAGTGTCGCTGCGCAAGTTGTACTTGCGTACGCTCCGGCAGGCACAGCGGAGTTTGGCGATGGTCGTGGTGCTGTGATGGCACTTGAGGCGAAGCACCGGCTCGATGGTGAATCGAGAATGCAAGAGCTGCACGATCAGCTAGCCAACTTGCAGGTCACCGCGGACGACAAATATGATCCAGCGAGAGTAATCTAGGAATTACGCCGCATTTTGCGTCGAGTTGGGAGTACTAGGTGATGTCGTAGTTCCCGCTCGCAAGACCCACGCATTCTTCAGGGCACTCCCTGATGACAAATACGAATCGTTGAAGACAGTGACGCTTTGTGATAGGCAGCGTGAGGGCAGCACCTCGAGCTTTGAAGACATGGCAGCTCATGCAACGTCATACCATGCTATGCAAATTCGCGACAAGGTTACCGCTAAAGAAGAAAGTGCGGGACGAAACGAATACGACGCAGGCAGTCGCGAGCGTGCGCTGACTACGACAGCGTAGCACGGATTTCGCAACTCCTCCCGTACAAACAACGATCGAGGTGGAAGAGAATATCGCGGAAATGGTACGAGTAATACCAATAGCTCCGCGAGAGGTAACAACAATAACGGCGGTTACACGTCAACGAACTCGAACGGGAACTTGTCTGAGGATAGCAGTTCAAGTGGACCGGAAAGTGCACGCGAACGAAGGCACGGCGACCATGCTGGCCGAGGAGGACGAGAACGTAATCGAAATGACGGAAAGGACCGCCATGGTCGATGCAATCACTGCCGCAACTCATTGAGCACGGCTGGCGTGACTGTCCCCTTCGCCTATACCACCAGCAAAGTGACGACACGTACCATGTTAATGCTGCACACATCAGTTCCGAAAGGGAAACTATTTCTCGTGCGTGGTGCACCCAGGTTCAGACTACTAAGGAAAATGCCAATCTAGAGAGAATTGGGATTGTTATTGACAACGAGAAGCGTGACTACCAGCGGCCGTCCACGTGCCGATGCAGAAGGCACTTGAGGTAGCGAAGCAGGATGAGCTCACTGCTGCCGCTGCATGCAAACCGCAAGCGCAGGAATATATAGAGACCGCTCCCGCCTTCCCAGCAATGCTGGAGATTGGAAGCGACAAGCTCACCGGTGATACAATTGTAATCGACACAGCGGCATCACATCATATGGTACCCGCCGAATCTCAGCTTTGCCAACATGTGGTCAACAAGATCGACTGCTGTATACGTATCAAAGGGTCGTGCGGCCTAACTACGGCAAGGACACAAGGTGCTCTCGCCTTTCGTGTACGGAATGACCGAGGTGAGTTGGAACCGATCCACCTGCAAGTATTAATTGTTCCCAATCTGGGAGCGAGTGTGTTTTCGGTGGGAGCACTCCACGAGATGGGAATGAAGCTCAATCTAATGGCTAACCCTCCTGTTTTACGCGACGGTAACAGCGCGTTTCCCGTTCAACGGAATATCCACGGATGTTTGTCCTGCGTATATTACTGAATGGGCAAGATAAATCACGCAATGACATATTATCCCACACAGCGGTGGACACTGACCCGTGGAACCGAAGAATCGGTCCCCGTCGCCCTCGCGCTTTGAAACAGCTAGCGGAGGAGCTTACAACAGGGGCGAATGATATTATTGACAACTCCGGAGCCGGAAAACCGAGTGAAATCGGATATACGCCAGCTGAGCTGCGAACGGACGAGACGATGGACCGCGGAAGCGTGGAGCTCATTCTAGATACGGGAATACATCAAAACTGTAGTTTGACGCAGGAAATTACGACTAGGACGATACCGGAAACGTATGGAACTGCAGGTACATGCCCGACGGATTCGCCTGCTGAAGGGAGACCCGTGCAGATAGCGGAAGACCCAATCATGTCAACAGAGGACACTGCAGAGGAACCAATTTTGTCAACAGAGGACACTGCAGAAGAAACAATTTTGTCAACAAGAGGACACTACGGTACGCAGGTCTGCGACAGAATCTCTTCCTTATCTTAAGAGGTGCACGACTATGGGGATTATTTACAGCGAAGCCGCAGAAGACGGAAAGGGCTGCTCTGCGACCGGAGTCGTAGCGTCCTTGGTAGGAGCAGGAGCACCCCCCGTAGATCGATAGTAGTGTGTATAAGCTGACGGTTGTGTTGAAATGCATCTACTGCAGAACTTGTTTATTATGGCACTACTGCTGTTGTTGGAGGCGTGTGTGCTGATACTACACCTCCTGTGATAACTCACCTTTGGCACTTAACCAAAACAAAAAGCAGTGAGCAAACAAGGGGCGACGTTGGTTTTTGATGATAACTTGGGTGCCGTAGCCACCAGTCGAACCATCAAGACTACGCCACGCGCGAGGTACATGGATGCACAATTTCACCATGTTAGGTCTTTGGTTGCGGACAATGTAGTGGATGATATAAAATACATTGCAACGGACTTACAAAAGGTTGACATTCTCACGAAAAGCTTTGGCGCGCGAAAGTTTGGTTCAAGCCGCCTCATTCTGCTCGGTGAATGAACGCCCCCCCTTTTCGAAATCGGGCATGAAGCCCAAAGGAAGCAATGGTGTTCGTGTAGAGGTTAATGGGGGGGGTACGTTGCTGATGATGTTTCACGCAATTGTTGATATTATTTTTGTGTTTTAAGGTCGAAATGGATTACTGACGTGAATACAAGTTAGTATGAAGGAGTTCTTGAGAGGGCATGTCAGGATATTTGTAGTGCAAGAACGACTCAATAGGATATTTGGGTTTTGTACTATATGGAAAGGCGGTTTACT